>BMAV01011925.1:0-134948 GCA_019973955.1 Trichonephila inaurata madagascariensis | reverse complement strand
CAGAATCACAATTCATTTGCCTCCTGAACCTCAGTTACTCAGATAGGCTGTCTGTCATCAAATGTAAAAGAATCGTTAAAATCTTAAAATTATCCCCTGCGTTGTGGAGTGGGATGAGATAAGAAAAGAGTTTCCTGTCCTATTCAAACCTCACGCGGTAGGTTACACTCGTGACTCATGTGCACCTGTAAAATCCAATAACGGGCTAAATCCTTTCCAGTCAAAATTTTTTGTTTACAAGAAAAGCCTTTTTCTGTTCTGGACAAAAAGAATGTGTCATTTGAAAAGAAATACAGCTTTTCCTAATTCAAACTAATAAAAAAAAAAAATTCAGCCGTTGAAATGATTTGTTCATTTGGGGTTTATTATTCGTTAAATAGGGGGGATGCCTTTATTTTAATGGAGAAAGAGAGAAAAATCGTTAAATCGCGAAATTGGTTAAATAGGGATTCGTTAATCGTGGTTCGACTGTATTTGTTCAATTTTAAAAGTATATTACTAAGCTAATAATAGAAGATTATTTGTGCATAGCTACGTGTTGATTCCAAGTACGATTAAATCTTTTTACAGCTATTTATATTCCTTTTAATTTTTATTGATGAAGAAAACAGCGTTCTGTACAATATTTGACAGTAATTGTTTTTTTTTTTTTTTGCTCTGATTAGTACCTAATTTGATGGAGAACACAGAGTATGAATTCCGGGTGAAAGCAAAGAATGCTGCTGGATTCAGTGCTCCTAGCAAACCAACAGCGTCGTTCAAGGTTAAGACTAAATCAAGTAAGATATATTTTTTATTTATGCTTTAGCCAGTTGTTTTTTTTTTTTTTAATGTGGTTTCACAAAATTGGATGCCTTGATAGGGATAATTTTAATTTGCTTTTCAATGGGTTTTATTTGTAAAATCATGTATCCTTTTTATATACATTTTTTGTATAATAATTTGAAATAAGTTTATAAAATAATTTACCATGATGTTCATAAGCTTATTTTTGATATGACATTCAAAATAAGTTATCTAGAGTCGATAAATGATTTTTTTCCATCTAATAACTATATTTTACCATGTTCTATATTTACTCTATCTGAGATGTGTACACATACTAAATTTAAACTGTTTACATTTTATGCAATACTCCAAATAAACATTCTCATTCGGTTCTAACATCTAATTAAATTTCTTCTTCCCCATTAAAAAATAATTCCATAAAAAAACTACTTTAAATTTTAAAATTCCATAATAGAATCTTCCATAAATACATATTTAATGCCATGTGATTCAACCAAAGTTTATTCGGATAATTATAGTCTAAAGTTTAGGGGATATTCTTAATAGAGCTCTGATTTGCATTCTGTATGGCAAAAACAACGAAAGTTAATGATTTTTTTTGCCTTTTTCATTGAAGCAAAAATAAGTCTTGAGAAAATAACTACATATAACAATTTCATTTCTCACCAAACACATTAAAATTTTTTGGAAGTGCTTATAAGGTCATTTGTTGTTGTAATTTTAAGCGGTTAATTTCAATAACATTCTTATGGTAAAAAAATACAATACAATTATGGCAAATAATACTTTGCAACATACAATTGACGTATTTTATGTCACGAGCACTGTAATCGGATGTTTTAATTTCAAAAGATTGTAAAGCTAAATATCTTACACTTTATGTACTCATTTTATAACAAAAATGTGTATAAGGACCGATTAGCATCGATTTGCTTTAGGTCTAACATTGTTTAAATTATTTTATTCTAACAAAGAAAATAAAGTATTTGTGTATTGTTTTCAGGTGTTCCATCACCACCTCAGAACGTGAGGGTTGGTAAAGTAGGTAGAAGTTACGTCGACGTAAAATGGGACAAACCTCGTACAGACGGAGGCAGCAAAATCACAGGTACAGCTTTGAACACATTAACTTATTTTAATACTGTTATTTGTATTACTTGGTCTCCTTTATATGTTCCTATCCTATTGATATGTTCACTATTAAGGTATCCGACTACGTTTGGTACCGTGATTTTGCAAAAGCGTATAAATGGATAATTTTCATGATATTTAGTATCACTTAGATTAGAATACATGTATAAAATTGTTTTAAGGACATTTTGACAAAAAAAAATTATTTAAATACAATATTTTGGCAAAAAAAATGAACTTAGAATGATCTTTTTTTCAAAATGTTCTCCTTTTGTGAAAAATGCTTCTATTATAATGATATTTTGCCTGTCTATAGCTCAGACCTCTCTACAGAGGCTCAACTAGAAGTTTTGAAATATATTACTTAGAAGTGGGTTTATCCATATTTTACGACAACACAGAGGGGAGCAATTTTAAGAAAAAAACGCCGATAATTATATTTCAATTGGTGGTAACTCTGAAAATAATGTGAATTTTTCAAAAATTCAAGTTGAGACTCTGTAGAGAGGTCTGAGCTATATACAGGCAAAATATTATTATAATAGAAGCATTTTTCGCAAAAGGAGAACATTTTGAAAAAAGATTATTCTAAGTTAATTTTTTGCCAAAATGTTGTATTTAAATAATTTTTTTTTGTCAAAATGTCCTTATAAAACAATTTTATGCATATATTCTAATCTGAGTGACACTAAATATCATTACAATTATCCATTTATGCGCTTTTTTGAAATCATGGTTCCGAACGTAGTCGGATACCTTAAGCAAATGTATCAATTAAATTTAAATTATATTAAAATAATTAAATTTTTTCATAGTTCTTGATTTTGATTTTGTGTTTTAAATTACTTGGTTAAAAAAAAAAAACTTAACTGTCATCTAAAGAACAAAACTAGAAAACATTTAAATTATTCTTGTTTTTCAATTCTTATTATTAGTTCACTCTCTCCCTCTCTCTATATATATATTTATTTATATATATATATATATCTTGTTCAAATTTTCAGTCCTTAGTAAAATAATTTCTATTCATCCATTTAAGTTCAAATACATTTTTTAAAACTTGTAGTGGATGACACTTGATGTTAATATAGTTTTTTTTCAAATATTAATTCATTAATAAAATTTTATTTTTTATTTTTAAATTTATTCTGTGTTATTTCTTACGAAGTTACAACTAGCTGCAACAGATGGCGTAAATACGTTTTTCTAACGAAGTAGGAATTGACTTAAAAAAGTTTTTTTTTTTATATTACTTGTTTACAGGTTACATCGTTGAAAGAAGGGAAAAGAACAGCAATGTCTGGATACGGGCAAATGATTACGTCACTCCGGATTGCGAGTACACAGTCATCAATTTGATGGAGAATCACGAATACGAATTCAGAGTCATGGCCGTCAATGCGGCCGGAAAGAGTGATCCCAGCAACACAACAATGCCGACGAAAGTCACCGATACTCCAGGTCAGTTAACAACTGGTGATTGCGATCATATTCAGAGCATAATCATACTGAATTACACTAACACTGCTAATTCACTGTTATTTTTAACACGTTATCTGCCTGGTCAGTCATTGGTGATTGATACTGAAATTTTCGTTCTGGCTGCGTCAGACTGACAGTATAAAATGCGATATGAACAGCGGCGTAACGTACACCACCGCATCGCGGGTAACAGGGTTCTAGAGGCCCAAAACCAAACTACCGCCAAGTACCTATCCTTTTTAAAATCCAACTTGGGGGCCCAAAATCTGACTTTGCAGGGGATCCCAAATGTTCTCCGTTACACCACTGGATATGAAACTAAAAAATTTTGCTGTATTTATAAATATTAAGTAATTTCGGGATCATATCGTTAACTTAATTAGATATTACTTATCAAAAAACTTCAATGGATTTTGATGAAACAGGTTAAACAAAAAACGGTTGTCTTCCAAAAGTATCACAAAATGTGGCAACTTGCTTTTTTTATCCTTCTGGTCATTTCTACTAAATTGTACCGTGTTTTCTTAAAATTGTTTGCAATACCTTCGTACTGTAGAGGTAGCCGCGGTAGCTTAGTGGCCAAGGTCACGTGTCATGAGTTCGAGCCTCGTGCCGCTGCAGTTAAATCTGTCAAGGCTCAAACGTCCTCCCACTGGTTTAGTGGGGAAGTTAGGAGAAGGGAGTACCATCTCAGGTGTCGTCCTCGTCATTTGACCTTGGTTTAAAATAACGAGGTCCATCGCCAATAGCTGTTATGCAGCTAATACAACTCTCACTCACTCGTACTGTAGAGATTTTCCCATATTTTTATGTGTCATAGTCTTATGGAAGTTCTTGTAGCAAGGTTTCATGGAACGTCTTCATCTCAGCAATTTGATAGATGTATAGCTAATTTTTCTTCCAGAATTCGATGTAAAGAAGATATTCTTCTTAGTGATATCTTTATCCTTATATATCTTTTATTTTTACGTATACCACAGGTCGGCAATACGTTAACCCTCTGACCGGAACATCAATTTTTTGCCGTTCTGAGGAACATCCGTCTGACAGACGGGTATGCATTTTTTTTTTTTTTTTTTTTTAGTTTGATTACTTTAAGGACTGTTTTAAATGTCCTTACCGTTCATGAAATTGAGCATGGCTCAAATAAGAAGATGTGTGGTGTTAAATGAAGCACAACTTTTTTTTTCAAGATTAGACAATTAGACATTAGACAATTTAATTAAAAACAGGAAACATATAAACGAAAATACAATTTTTAATATTTGAGTCTTTGTGAGGCTCACTATATTAATATATTTTTATCACTAGAATTGCGACTAGTATTTTTATAAAACTGATTAGAAATTATCTATATTCATGTAAAAATAATTAAAAATTAAAATACCCAAAACGAAAAAAAAACTCTAGGAATATCCGTCTGATAGACGGTAATAGATAAGAAAATCGCAAATATCGTGAGTTGTGTGTGTGAGAAAAATCACCACCACGTTGATCGTCTCGCTGGGTAGAGTCCAACTGAAGATGTCAAGGCAGCCCACCCCCAAAATCACACCACAGCGTTATCTACAGGCATCAAAGCAAATCATCCCCGTCTGAGCAGAGGGTTAAAGCAGCAAACCTGTCCTGGATTTCCTCGTAAATGCGCTACAGCGTTAGTGTTAAGAAAGTAAGAGTGTAACTTTTTAAATATAATATTAAATTAAAAGAAATTTCCTTTTTAGATGGATCACGACCGGAATTCATTAGACCTCTATCCAACAAAAGCTGCAATCTCAAGAAAGCTATTACCCTTGAATGCGAAGGAGTTGGCAAGCCCTTCCCAACTGCTCGATGGTGAGTTTTATTTTCGAAATTTTTAGCTGTACTTAGCTTAATTTTTTTGTCTCGATCTGGAACCTACTGTACCCATCGATAAAAACTGTCTGGTGGAAACGAATAAAAATCAATCATGTGGATTGAGCATGCATCAAAATACATGCAAAAATTTAACCTATTTCTTTTAAAAAATTACGTTCTTATCTGAATCTTCTTCTGTCACTACAAGATAAATAGAAACTTAAATCCTTCTGCGTTTTCAAACCTTCTTTTTCTGGAAGAATATAAACATTTTCAAGTTTAGGAAACTATTTAGGTAGATAAACCATAATTTAAATTACGTGCAAATCATTTCATTAAATTTTAAAAGAATCAGAAATATATAGAATCGACAGGCGAAGTATCTTCTTAAAAACTTAAGAAAAGGGAAAATGTATTAAATTTTTACTTTAATCTATAAAAAACTTAATTATTAGGTAATATTTTACTATGGTTAAATATTTCATTATTTTCTATTATTTGAATAAAATTCTTTGGAAAAAATCCGATTCTTAAAAAGATTTTAAGTGGTTTCTTAGAATTTCTTAGAAATCAAAACAAAGGAATATCATACTATTGACATCTTTTCAACTTAAACATCTCTCACTTAATAAACATATATTTGAAACTAAGATCCTAGAACAGGGTTTGGTAACCTATAGCACGTGATACAAGTCTCATTGGCCCTCTGCACTACACTACAAACGTCAATTTTTGAGCGGAGGAAATTGATAAATTTGTAATGGACCTTATTTAACAAACATCATCAAAATTATGGACAGTTATGGAATTACAAAAAAATCTGAAAGATAACTCTGAAGATAAATTGAAAGCTATTATGGTAAACTATTGAATGTCACTGCTGGAGAGATTTAATTGTTTGAAGAGAGAAAATTGGATGTACTCTGTTTTCCGCTTTTGTACTCATATCCAAGTAAAATACTTTCCTCATATGAAAAATATTTCGAGTCCACAAGAAAATTGTTTAACATTTGAATGCTCAAAATCGTGTCAAATTGAAAGTCGCACATTATACCCCTGATTTTGCTATATGAAAGTAAAGCGGTGCAGGTACTACGTTTGCATTAAAAAAATATATATTTATCTTTTTATTTAACTATAATGAAGGGAAATACTTATATTTTGTGTTATCTTTTGTTTTATTAAATATGTTTAAAAATACATAATGTATGTGCAACTTTTATTTTTTTATTTTTGTTGAAGAACTAGTTATATTTTATGCTGTTTATTTTTATGTTAAGAAATATCTTTAAATGATGCAAAATTAATATATAATAAAACTGTAAATATCTCTATATTAATGACCTCTATTCTCTAACTCTGCATGCATTGCCGCGGGAATTGAATTGTTTTAAAAATGCCCTACTGCGTGGCACACTGAATCATATTTATAGCTTGGTTTGGCTCGCCACAGCTAAAAGGTTGCCGACCCATATCCTAGAAAGTTCATTTATATAAATGTTGATTTCTGGAAACAATTATAAAGAAATATCTATTCCATTTCTCACTCTTCATAACTGATTACTATCTACAATAATTAATGGCATCTAATTCATTATGTTTCATTCTCAGGTTTAAGAATGGCCGCGAAATCCATCCAGCCGGTCGCATAAATCAGAAGGACTTGGATACTGGAGTATTCAAGCTCATCTTCTCAGAAGTATGGGACACAGATGAAGGGGAATATACTTGTGAGCTTAGCAACAGCTTGGGAGCTGTAAAATGTTCGGCACGATTGAATATTGCTTGTGAGTACTACTGGTATTTAATTTATGATTGTGATACATATACTACCTCCCAGTAGCAAAAATAAACTACAGCGTTCATGCAAGAACTTTGGGAACATTCTCCATATACTTTTTTATATTACCAATTTTTTTTTTAAAAAAATTTCCATATTTGTAATCAATGATGGCTTCGTATAGAGTAGCGATATATATCATTTCGCCGATTGCAAATTTTGCCATTTAAAATGATGTGTAATAATACAGATGATAATGATATGAAAAATTACTTAGTGTTATTAATTTACTTAACTTAACTCAGTGGCGTGACAGCCCGTGAGGGTCAAGGCCTACTGTGCTCAACTCAGTATACACGACCATGGACCCTGAGGTACAAGAGCAAATTTTCCGGCCAGGTGGTCAGTCTGACGCGAAAACCCTACTATTAAGTTCCCAAGCAAGCTTGATACTCTCATTTTATCAACCTATTGAAGGGATGAAAGGCTGAGTCAACCTTTCCCACCCCGGGGTTTGAACCTCGGACCTGTAGCGTGGAAGCGCGAGGCACTCACCACTCAGCCACTGGGCTACATTAATTTACTTAGTTTATAATTATTTTAGTACAAATAATTTTATACACTTATTACTAGGCAACAATTACACCAGTAATATTATAGTTTTGAATCTGTATGTGGATCCTGAATCTGGCAAATATTGTTTATTGTTCACTGATTCATCAAGATCTAAGCATTTTTGATTGCATCTTTATATAAGACAAAGACATTTTTCTTATAATGGACTTATAACTAATCCATTATTTTCAACAGGATTTCGTTCAATATCATAAACATAAAGGGGGAAGGTTGATTAGCCACAAAACTGGTTAACCCCCACTTTTATATAAAATTAAAAGTTGTTCTAAGATAACATTTTTATGATACTGCAGTATCTATATTTTTAAGTTTCCAATATCTGTTTGATTCATTCCAATATCTGATTTTTCCTCAATGTTCAAATCATTTCAGCCTCTCTAGAAATATATAATTAATATAAATAATTATATATATATATATAATGTATTGGACTAATTTTATTACATAATGTAATTTATTTATTAAATTATTATAAGAATTATACATTTTTAAATATTTACTTAACTGAGTTTCCAAATTACCTAATATATTTTCTTCATAATGAACTAATTCATAGTTATGGAATAAATATATTGTAATTGCATTTTTTACACTGGAGAGAGTTACTGATCTTTTTATTTTACAATAATTTAAACTTTGTTTCTGCACTGCATAATTATTTTTCGCTCTCGCTATATGCAACCAAATTTCAATATCCTCAATTAAAGATATGGATTTGATAAAGTGTTCAAGAAGTGGGTTCGTTTTTCAACTATACCGTCCTTGTCATTTGACGATTATTGAAAAATAAATAGATTTATTTAACTTCATTGTTGCTCAATACATGTACGTGAAGTCTATTTATTATAAAAAATATCATGCTTTTGTTATAGCTGCGCCAAAGATCGAGCGTTGTCCAAATGAAGTGTCCTTCCCTGAGCACGACAACGGAAAAATCAAAATCTTCTACTCTGGCACTGGTCCATTCGATGTCCAACTGTTCAAGGATGGCCTCGAAGTCAAGGAAGACAAACATCTCAAGTTTACTGTCTTTGATGATTATGTCATCATATATCTGAGGGAAGCACTTAAGACAGACGAGGGCAAGTACAAGATTATTGTCAAGAATGACAGCGGTCAAGCGGACGCAACATTCGCTTTGAAAGTCACAGGTAGACTAGATTTTTTTCATGCTTTATAATGCATTTAAAATTAATTGTTTTATAAGAATAATCCAAGCATTTTATAAAAATCCACCCTTCTGATTTTTTAAAGTAAATATATCTATATTCCTCAAAGACAATTTTAACAATTACTCTCCAAATTGTAAATGTTGTTTTCCATATCACATAAATGTATTCTTCATTCATTTAAATTTTACACTGATATATTAAAAATTGTATATATACTGTGATTAAAGGTTTGCATATATATGATGTTCTCTTCAGCAATTTCTATTTAAATAGTATAAAAGGTTAGTTGGTAAAAAGTTGATAAACCTTTAAACACACAAACCGGAATTCGTAATAATGTGATGAGGAGATCAATCGACAGGCATTGTAAAACTCAATAATTTTAATTAATCTAATATTCTAGTATAATTAATGTCTTAATGTAAATAACTGATGAGCACGCGAAATAAACTTTGATCCCTAACCAATAATAAAAAATGATTAGTTTAGCATTTATAAGAAGCTTTGAATTACAAGTAAGCAGGTTTCAAATGTAGCATAAGTTTCAACAACAGTCACACGTAGCTCCACGAGTTTTAATCTAACCCGCTAATTCCAGTAACAAATAATCAAAGTCAATCTTTACACTTACAACGCATAAACCTCTTCTAACAAATACATTCTCAATATCCTCTCCTTACTATTACAATCTCGACATTCTCTCCTTACTATTACAATCTCGACATCCTCTGCTTGATATTACAGTCTCGGCATCCTTACCTTACTATTACAATCTCGACATCCTCTCTTAACTAACAATCTCGACATCCTCTCTTTAGTATTACAACCTCCACATCTGCTTGTTATTAAAATCTCAACATCCACTCCTTGCAATTACAATCTCAAC
This sequence comes from Trichonephila inaurata madagascariensis, assembly GCA_019973955.1. Lineage (NCBI taxonomy): Eukaryota > Metazoa > Arthropoda > Arachnida > Araneae > Nephilidae > Trichonephila > Trichonephila inaurata. Next base: position 125,233 of record BMAV01011925.1, on the reverse strand, counting down.
ATCATTTCCGTTCTCTCTTCAGATATCTTTAAATAGCAATCTTAATCTGCATAAATCAAGATTGCTTCACAAGACGGAGCTGCTAAATAAATCAAACAATCCATAAAATAGATTTCTCCAGATGTTAGTTGGAAACGCGTTGAGAACATTCTACAACTCTTGGCTTCAACCGAATCAACCTTTTGTTGATAATATAACCCAAAGTATTTAATTAAATTTCGAAATAAAAAATTTCCTCTGACTTTGCTCATTTTTATCAAACAGATTATTAATTTTTACCAAAAAAGTGTTGCTCAGTCCTCATTATTACATTCATTCTTTATCCGAAAAATATTTTTAATAATCCTTTTCTTAATTAATAGCAAAGTGGTTATAACATTGCATTGAATGATATAGTTTTTAATACATGTTAAGGATACATTTAAAAGTCCGCAAATACATTTTAATACGCCATTGATTATTTCCTTGTAAGAGAAAAGAAAGTGACGTGTCTGCTTGTTTATAGGTCTTCCTGGACCCCCTCAGGGACCATTGGAAGTGTCTGATATCACTCAGAATACTGCCACCATCGCTTGGAGGCCTCCTCTTTACGACGGTGGAAGCAAGATCACCAACTATGTAGTGGAACGAAAAGAAACCAGTCACAGTCAATGGATAGTCGCTTCCAGTTACTGCAGAGTAAGTAATTTTTAAAAGATATTTATTCAGATAACATTTCCAGACTAACATGAAGCATTTTCCACTAATCTGCAAAATATTAATGTTGTAGTTAATTACAATATTATTAAGACATACGTGTGTAAAATCAATCAATTTTAAAAAATCTAATTATAATGATATTATATAATTTGGTCTCTCTGAGGTTCCTCTTTCAAATTCAAAATTAATACTTCGTGTTTTACTGCAGGAGTTAGTGTTTACCGTCCAAGGATTGACGGAAGGAGGTGAATACTTGTTCCGAGTCATGGCAGTTAACGAAAACGGACAGAGTGCACCACTGGAAGGCACCAATCCCATTATTGCTAAGTTGCCATATGGTAAATATTGCTGTGAATTTGCATTTTATTGAAATGATTTTTCTATTAATTTATTTTGAGGTTTCTTACAACATTAAGGAAAGCGTAAGGCTTAAAAAATTATAATAAAAGGAAAATAAACTTATTGATATTTGTAATATGGCCCCTGTAAAAATTTAACCCTCATTAAGAACACTTTTACAAACAGATACATTTCAATATTTATAGCATATCCTGATCCTCACCAAGTAGTGTAGCGCACATTCCCCCAACCCCCACATCTAGGGGGAGGGCAGGATTCTAGAAGGCCCAAAGCTTGAGACTAATGCCAAGTACGTTTGTAAAATATGGCTTGGGGCCCAAAACCGGATTTTGCAGAGGTCTCCCTTACGCTCCTGTCCTCACCTCACCTCTTTTCATATATTGAGCAATATGCTTTGTACGCTGCTAATTTGCCTTTTGAATTAATTAATTCTACTTACTTAAAAATATGTTCCATATTCAGTTTCTTATATTGTTGAATAAGGTAAAGTTTTTTTGTTGCAACAGATAATTACGTGACTTTTGGCGACTATTTTTAAAAAGCTTGAGGAATTCTTATTTATTAATGAATAAATATGTTGCAATAATTTATACATTGATAACGGAAAATTTTTAATCAGAAAACTGTTCCATATAATATACAGGTATTAAAAAGACAATAACTTAACTAAAAAACTTTTGATATTCCGATGTCAATAGTATTCCTTCCACGTCTCATGGCCGCAGTAGCCAAGCGATCATGATCACATGCTCGTGAGAGGCCGTCATGAGTTCTAGCCCTAGAGTCACGGAAAACCCGCCGTGTAAAGGAGCTGATGCACGTTAAATCTCTGTCGTGATTCATTCTCCTGTAGGCGTGTTGGGGTAGTTTGGAGAGGGGGTACCAGTTTAAGTATCGTCCTCGTCATTTGACCGAGATGCAAAACTACAAGGTCCGTCATATATAGCCCTCGTGTTGCTTTATAGTGTGACGTTAATAAATACTCACCCATCCAAAACCACGATGAATTCAATTTAACGTGTTAAGCATATTTTTCAATTTGTATTCTAGCTCTATAAGTGAAGTAGTTACGTTTCCCTTAAAACTCCAGGTTTTTTCTTCTCACTCTCTTTTCTTCGAAGATACGACATACACACACAACTGGTAATTTTATCGACAATATTCTATACTTAGCACTATTCAATTCAAATAGCATTTACGATAATATTGTTCCATCCATTTATTATCCTAAAAGCTATATTTTCTTTTGTTATTTATATATCTGTATTTTTTTTTTGTATACCCTAATAAATACACATTTCTTCAAAAGACAAACCAGGTGCCCCTGGCGTCCCTGTGGTAACCGAGGTAGGCGGTGATTTTGTCAACCTGTCCTGGGAAAAACCGGAGAGTGATGGAGGCAGCAGAATCCAGGGCTATTGGGTCGAAAAACGAGAAGTGGGCACCCTTGCCTGGCAGAGAGTAGGACCCAACCTGTCCATTACTACCCAGGTGAACATCTCCAATCTCATAGAAGACAGGCAGTACGAATTCAGGGTATTCGCCGTCAACGAGGCAGGCATGAGCCCGCCCTCCAGCAATTCCACATCGGTCAAAATTGCCGATCCCAATGGTGAGCAGTAAATTGCTTTTGGATTAAAATATATATTAGATTGAAAAATATATTCAGAAGCATGCAGTCTAAATCTGTAAATGTGTGTAAAACCAAATGGTTCTCGATTTTTTCTCAGTGTAACTTTTAGTTCGATATACAATGACTGATCATGATTGATATTTAAAGTATACCCTACGAAACAAATGGTATACTAAAAATATTTTTTCCTTTCTTCTGGTATCCGATTTTAAAAAGTCTTATAGGTATAGTTAAATTTATAAGGATTCGACAAACCTATTCACTGACTTTGACATATCTAGTCGACTTCACTAAAATTAGGGCGTCCTCTTATTACTGAATCTTAGAACCAATACTTTTTTAACTACATTGCGTATTTTTTTTTTCTTTTAATATTCCTAGAAACCATAAGTAAATGTACTTTAATGTAACCTGTTTTACTTCTTAAGTTAGTAAGTTTTCATAAAGTTGTAAAAAATATTCTAAATTATAAGAATATTGAATAAAACTTGTTGACAGGTTTTTTCTTAAAAATTAATATTAAAAAAAAATTGTCATTTAAAAACGAAAACAAATAATTACTTCTTTTGTGAAGTTTATTCATAGAATATTCGAAATAAATATGTAAAATATTAATGATTTTCTATAGAAAAAAAACCGATACATATTAAAAAAAAAAACCGCTTAGCTTTTGGTATTTAGTACTTTCCTAAAAGAATATTACTTGCATGATAATTCCATACATTCTAACACAAATATTTTCCTACTTTAAAATGTTTCATTCGAATTTTGAAAAGGGTTATTTAAACTGCTGAAAATATTATTTTATCCGTTATTAAATATATTAATTGTGTTTATATATTTTTTTAGCTCCTGTGCCTCCTGAGTTTGTCATACCTCTTCGAAACGTTATGGCAGTGGAGAATAAGAGCGCCCAGTTCACTTGCAAAGTGTCTGGAAACCCGAAACCAACAATTACATGGTGCGATTCATTTTTCATTAAAAATTATTCATTATAAGACTCATTAAAAGACTTCATTATAAGGTATTTTATCAGGAAATTTTATGTGTGAAGTAGTTTTTCAAAACACATACTAGCTTACTGCATGTTGTTTTTTAACACACATATATATAGCTTATACATTAACCCTTATCTCAGATGCAATTAAAAAAGAAAATTTTTTTCCAATGGGGCTACGGATTGGTATTTTGTACCTTTGCAGATCTAGCAAATTCCCCAGTAGCTGGTATCACTTTTTAGTGCGGCACCATATACGCGATACCAATTGCCGCAAGTAATTTTGACGCCCAGTTTCCTCCTCTGAGCTTTGATGATGCGAACTTTGTTCTAGTAATTTAATTTTGCAAAGAACACCAAAGCCAAACAGGCACTCAGGGAATTTCTTACATTCCACATAATCATACGACATGGAAGCTGTCGATTTTCTGCATCATGAAAATCTACTGACTTGGGCCAGGGTCAAACCCGCAACCTTAGGTGACAGCAACCGAACAAGCAAGCCACTCAGTCGGCAAGAAAAAAATCATAATGTAATCAATAGCATCTACAGAAATACAACCACGAAGTGGATTCAATTTTCTTGACATAAATTACTAAGCCTTCAAAATACATTTACTAATGATCAGGACTTTATTAAGAAATATTCTCACAGAAGACATTATTAAATTCTAGCAAAATTAGTAAAAACACAGACGAAATATACATGAAGACCTCCATGGCAAAAATAGGCATATGAAATATAGCATTCGAGCAATTATATATATATCATGTGAACTTGCTCAAGGTCAATTTAATGCTTATTACAAATTTGGGAGTGAAATGGATGGCAAAGAAAAGTTCGGGACTGTATGTATAATTATTGGTGTTGATCCTAAGTATCATGTAGTGTTCGTATGCAAAATGTTTAGGAACTTAGAATTTCTTTATCAACAGTAATTCAATCAGTTTTAATTGATTAAATTAACTTTTATACCCTACAAATTTCTCCTGCAGTTATATATATATATAATTTTCATCTAGCCCATAAAATCAATCCAAATAATACACTTGCATACTTTTCTTGTGGATATACATATGGTATCCGATGCACTTGCAAGAAACCTATCAGAATATTATGGTACTTTTCAGGTGATTTGGATATCTTTGTGAAGCACTTGATGCTTACATGCGGTATAGGAAATATATAAATCATATTTTATTCAATGCCATATTTATTTTAAAATTCCTTTCTTTTAACCTCTTAGGTACAAAGGAACGAGGGAATTGATGGACGGTGGCAAGTATACCATGCTGAAAGATGGAGATTCATACTCTTTGGTAGTCAGTGAGGCCTACGGAGAAGATGCCGACGAATACGCCTGCAGAGCAACCAACAAAGGCGGATCAAGAACTTCCAGAGCTGAACTTCTTATTAAAAGTAAGTGACGAAGAATACTAGAGAGCATAATTTATGTATGTGACGAAATGCGTTTACAATTTAAATAACTGTTTAGCTAATTACTAGTTTTGTTTATAATAAGTAAAACAATTTCCTTTTTTTTTTCTTCCTGCAATGCAAGCAATTGATATGAAGCAGTTAAATATTCTATCATTTGTAAAATAAATAGCTAAACACATTGAAAATTCATTGCTATTTTTAAATTTTGCTATAGACTCCGAAAATATATTTTACTCGAAATAATAAGTTGATTCATTATGAATATTAGGAGAAATTAATGCAAAAAATTATTCCTAGTAATTAATTGAAATGCTCTTTCACGCCATTATATTTAACATTTTTGTATACTCTTTATTTGAAATGTAGATTATATCTATGTAAAATTGCCCTCTGGACTTATATCGGATTTCTTTTATTAATTCTGTCTTGTATTCATGAATACTAAAATTCATATTAATTAACGAATAATTTAAAGATTGGATAGTGATGTGATATGATTATTTTCTTTTAAGATATATAAACGGGTGTAATACCCTTAAAAATTATATATATTTTTTAACTTTAACAACAATTTATACACTAATAATATATACTATGATATAGCCGAAGAAAAAAAGAAATTAAGAAGAATTATGAGAGTAAGAATAAATTTTTATTAAATTTTCATAAAACTATCGAAAATGAAGAAAAAAAAAGAATTGAATGAATTGAAGTTTGTTATTTTTCCTAACTTTCACAAAAGAAAAAAAAATTCAGTAGGCTTAAACATAACTATTTTATTCTTAAAATGATACTATGAGCCAAAAAATAAAGTAGCAGCAGGAAACTTTGTTGCAATGGAAAAAAACTAAGCATCTTAATTAATATTTGAATTAGATCTCAATATTCCAAATAATGATCCCATTTGGTCACATGCAAAAAAATTCGATAACACTGCTAACGCGTACTTATATTTAAAAAAAAGTAGAAAGTACCACTTGTTTTCTTAAGTACCTTAAAATCCGGCGTATAACGCGCACTTCTAGCATAAAAAAAACGAAATTTACGTGTGCGCATTATATGCCGAGTGTAAAAAGATAGCATCAAAATAAAAAAAATAATCACAAATGGGCATTAAAAAATCAGACTCCTAAATGTATCGAAATATATATATATATATATATATATATATATTTAAAAGAAATTATATTCCTTATGACAGCGCTTCTCAAACTGTGGGGCGGGATAACCCTACGTTGGGGCGCGAGCGTATTGAAAAGTCAAAAACAAAAGATTATTTTAAAAAATTATTAATTTACTGAAAGTAAGCAAACAAAATACATTCTCACGGAATAAAAAATGAAATACACATTTATACTGATATAATACACTTATAAATATATCAGTACTGTACAATGTATTTTATATAATTAGTTTAACAATACTAAGTTAAGAACGCTTGATAATTACCATTGCCTCCATAGGCTTGTATTAATACTTATCTTGTTAATTTTTACGATTTACAATTAATCCCTTAAATGCCGATTAAAAGTTTCGTGATTCGCTCCCCAATGTCGCCATTTTCCACGTAGACGCGCGAATGTGATGTTTTTTATTGGGGAGAAGCAAATCCTCTCTGAAATAAGTAAGTCCTTCGTAAACACTATCAAAGTCTTTTAATTGCATTCAAAAACCTTCGGAATAATTTTATGGATAGCATTGTACAGAAAAGTACATACTTTGGAAGGACGTATATATGCATCCAGAAAATTAATGTTTTGGCTGTACGAAACGTCTATATACTCAAAAAGTAGTATTAAAAAATTCAATACATTGTAATTGTATGAAAAGGGGCACGATGAAAAATGTGATTGTATATTGGGTCGCGAATATTGAAAGTTTGAGAAGCACTGCCTTATGAAATTAAAGGGTTGTAGTTCTAGAAGTATATATATATATATGCTATTTTTCTAAAACTCTTTGGATAATACTTCGAATAAATTACTTCAAAACATGAAAGTATTAAAACATTAAAAATTAAAAAAAGCTGCTTGAAGGTATTGATGCGTGTTATGTACACATCAGTGCGCGCTATACGCCGGATTTTTTGGTAACTATTTCTAGGAATTAATTTATAAAGGATTAGAGAGCGTGTCCTCACCGTTTGTTCTTTTTATTTTAGCTGCACCTCAACTGCATGTTCCACCCCGATTCCGCGAATTGGCGTGCTTTGAGAAGGGCGAGAACGTTACTCTGAAGATTCCTTTCACTGGGTTCCCCAAACCAAAGATCAAGTGGTCCAAGGATGGCGACGAGATCGAGAGTGGAGTGAAATACGACGTCTCGGTCGGGGAAAGACACGCTCTGCTCACCATCAGAGATGTACAGAAGTACGATAACGGACCCTACAGGATCGTTGCAGAAAACGAACTCGGAGTCGACTCAGCCATCATCAAAGTACAAATCAACGGTGAGTACTTTTCATAGCAAAAAAAGGTTTATTGCATTCGAGACAGAGGATAAAAAAATCTCGTGTCGTCTCCCCATATTTATATCTACTTTAGTATCTAGAATAACATATTGACTAAACATTTCATTAAATGTATTGATTTTAATCTTTCATATGTTTCCACTAAATATTACATGTATAGAACGGTGAACGATAAAATTTAAAACTCAATATGGCAAATACGGGGTTTGGTTTCAAAAAAGTCTCTCTTTACCGCTCTCACTGGACCGGCCCATGAAACGGAGTTAAGTAACCGAGATTAAGTATAAGCAAACCGCCGATCAGTGGCGTAACATGCACCCCCGCATCGTGGGTTCAGGCTTCTAAGGGGCCCAAAGCTTGACTGATTCCAAATACAGTTTGGGGCCGAAAATCTTACCTTGTAATATTCTCAGTTACGCTACAGCCGCCGATCATAACTTCATTTCATCACTATTTTTTTAGCTCAGGTTACTTAACTGCGATTTTATAACCTCAATGTCAAAATAAACTCCGTGACTGCGCTTATTGCATCAAGCATGGTTAGAACTAACCGAGCAGTGTGAGCCCGATTAATATTTTCTAACTTGAACCGGAATTAGAGAATGAACTTGCGATGGTGGGGGGAGGGATGAACTTGCAGCGAAATCCTGGTTTTCTTGCTTTAACCACTTGTCCAATTAACAATGAATACGACCGTTAGAGTACAATTTATTTAGATTAAGTTACACGCGGACAACAAGCATCATAACAAAAATTAAAAGCAAACAACACGGGCTATTTTCATAGAAAACGCATTCATTCCTCTCTTGGCCCGTACTAAAGTTAGGTGGTAGTTGGAGGATACTTTTGCTGCTTGGATGCTTCAGTCAATGGCAAGAGCTGTTATAAAGAAGCATTCATGAGACTGATTCTGATTACAGTTTCATAAAAATTAAGCATTTATATATATATATACAAAAATATATTGAGTAAATATCTGCATTTTTTTTAAACGCATACAGTTTTAAGTTCGACAATCTATCTTTAATAATCTGAGTGAACTGTAATAATCAAGTAATCTGAATCTATGTTTTAGACAAGCCTGATCCTCCAAGATTCCCTGTGGTTGAAAGTATCTGTGATGACTTTGTCACGTTGTCATGGAAACCTCCATTGTGGGATGGTGGTAGCCACGTCAGCAGTTACCTGATAGAAAAACAAGAGTGTCCAATGACCAGCTGGATCCGATGTGGAAATACCAGGTAAACAGTTGTTTACACCATTATGTAATGAGTAACAACTGTTCAAATTATTCAGATTACTAATTTTATTTCATCCTATCACTAAGCCGATGTTAAAATGTTTTACATATTCTTTTAAAATATCGATTTACAGCTCTAAGGAGTTGCATTTTTAAATATAGTTTAGTGCAGAACTATCTCTTTCAAAATATCGTCAACTTTCTTCAAAATTGTCTTTTTAACCTAATTTTCATTTTATTGACTACCCTGAGTTGTATTTATTTGTAGTTAATGTAATCAGGGGTTCTAGAAGAGGCCTGTCTAAAACTTATATCTTAAAATATTGTATCATTTTTAATTTTTCGTTTTTATTAATATTACTCTAATAACATTTTAAAGCTAAGTTTAATACTGTAAAATTCTAATACCACATCTTTTTTCTATATATATAAAGAGAGTTCTACAATTTAAAAAATATCTTAAATTTAAAGGGAGAGACATTATTGAAATTAAAAATAGATTTGTTTTCTAAAATGGTTTCAAAATGTGCCCTAAAAATGGGAGCATAATAATTAGATGTTGTATTTATAATCAGGAGTAAAATATTAAAATTATTAAATTCTTAAATAAATAAAACAAAATAATGCATTTATATTTTCTGAAGTTAGAGGGAAACTTATTTTTGGAGAAAAGGGTGTATTGCTGAAATTTTTCGATTTGTTTTACTCTAATAATCATTTATCCCAAAACTATTATTTACATGTTCATTTTACGAAATGCTTTCAGATTCACATACCATACTATTAATGGATTGAATCCCGGCAAAGATTACGTCTTCCGAATTTACGCTGAGAACGTTTATGGAAGAAGTGATCCAAGTGAACCAACACAACTTGTCACAACTAAATGTAAGAAATTTGTAATTATTAGATGGATTTTTATATTTTTTGTTTAAATTTTTGTTAAATTGTAATGAGCTATGGCTTACTTTTGAGAGCACAAATTTAAAAAGAAACATTTGATGCTGATGTTTAATTCACATGAATTTGATTCGGTAAAATCTTATAAATTCGATAAATTGTATTGTGATTTAAAAAATATATATTCTTGTATCAATTTTATGGGTTTCTAGAAGATGTTGACTAGCCTCAATAAAGCAAAAAAAAAAAATTATAAAAATTCATAAATTTTATTTTTTTTTAAGGAAAGTGTATCTTTTCACACAAAATAGTGTATTTTTTCACTCAAGAAAAGTGTGTATTTTTTCACTCAAGAAAAGTGTGTATTTTTTCACACAAGAAAAATGAGTATTTTTTCACCGAATTAAATTTTTATCACAAAAGTAATTTTAATTACATTATCATATTAATTTATGCAAAAAATTACCTAACGTCTGCATTTTTTCCGAGACGTTTTAAATCTATAAATTTTTACACTTCACAGTCGAAGTCTTACGTAGTTAAAATTTCGAGATCCAATGCAATATCAATAATACGATCTTCAAATTATTTTACAGTTTGACGGAAAGTATTACCATAATACTATAAATTGTTAAGAACTGCTTTTAAATTTCAGCATTTATGTATGTTAATTTTATAGTAGTTGACTTTTGTCGATTGTAATAAAATTACTTCTTAATTAATAATAATAAAATTATATTTTCAGTGAAAGAAAAAGATGCCGCCAGAAGGAAACATATCATGTGTAAGTTTTTTACTATCATGTTGTTTCTCTCTCAGTAAGATATTAAGCTATATAAATATGTTATTAATACAATAAAGTATATAAAAACTAGTACATTTAATTTATCACTACTGAATTTCAAAACATTTAATTATGTTAACATACAATATGAACAACACTGTTAGTAAAGTTTGTTCAATACAGTAAATGTTAACATGACGGCTGAGAATGCTGCATAAATATAAATAAATTTGAACTTTTATAATGCAAGAGTAGTTAAAATTTTGCATGTTTTTTTTAAGTTAAACGTACGTGTATTTTACTTATGCTTACATTTTTACATGCGTGTTTTTATTGTTTCTTTATTCTTCTTTCCAGTGGATGCTCAAGGTCGTAGAATTCGTGGAAAATCTGAAGGAAAGATTAGAAATTACGATCAGTTCGGTGAGTGAACGATATTAATTCGTATTTAAATTTTGAACTCTCTGGATTTTACTTTGTTGTTTTCTGAACAAAATTTTTTTTTTAATTAATGCTTTTTCTTTCCAGTGTTTGATGTCTTCGACAAGTATATTGCTCAACCAGTAGATATAAAAACTTCAAGTGTATACGATAAATATGATATCTTGGAAGAAATTGGAACGTAAGTTTACAGTTAATTACCTTTATCGTTCAAAATAGCGTTTATTAATAAGATACTAATCAGATAAAGTAAGACAAAATTGTGTCACAAAATTAACTTCCTTCCTTAATCCATTTTCTTTTTATTTTGTTGGCAAAATAAATACTAAACCTAACAAATGTGATTCTTATGTATTATACCGTTGTGACGTCTTCGATCGGGGTGAACCTCACCCATCTATTCAAGCGAAGTTTTATGGCTTCAAACAGACGTTAGGTGACAAGAGCACGTGGCCATGGGGTCATTGTGTATTGTCTGGCCTCGGACAAACGCAGACATCGAGTCTGGAATTTACAATAACTAAAGAGTGCCGGTGACAATAGGTTGACGTATAGGCGAAGCCTGTATGAAAGTCGGTGCCTAGAGAATGGGGCTATAAGGCCCAGGTGGTGTGATGAATAGGAGTTTCAGAAGTTGAATGAGAATTATGGCGCCCTTAGATTCCAGACAGACGAGGAATGTGTTTGTGTTTGCCTCACAAATGGGAGACGAATGTGGCCCGGGGACAAGGGCAGACCTTTTTTTTTGGCCTGCCAATGAGGAAGACGAGGGGCGTGTGGTGGACCCACCCCTGGTGTTTAAAAGGGGTTAATTTGGAGGAGAAAAGGACGGAGAGGAAAGAAACTTGGATGGAGCCCTGGATGGAAACAGAGAGATGGAGCCCTGGATGGAAACAGGGAGATAGAGCTCTGGAAGGAGACAAACTGGATAGGAGCCCTGAAAAGAAAAGGGGATAGCGAGTGCCTTTCGGAAAAGGGATTGAACTCCCGTGGAAAAGACTGTCCGCCCGGCTTGGCATATTTATTGGACTTTTTAGTATTATATGAAGCAAATAAATTCTGCTTTAAGTTTGAAATGAGGCTGTGACAAATTTTCTTGTTTGCTTACTACTCACGACGTTACACCGTCGAGATCAATTTCTCTAAACGGAAAGACATCGCCAATTCACAAAATGTCGCCAAAAGCTGTCAAAATAATTATTATTATATTCGAACTTGCGCGGGGAAGATTTCTACTATTAGCTGTTGATCGTGTGCATTGGCGATGTTTTTTGATTTGACAAAATTTGTCGACGATATAATATGCAAGTACCAAAAATGTTTATGCAATATTGCTTAATAATTTATAATAAGTGTAAGTAATATCATCTGCATCACACAGTTGCAAACAATCCATTGTGAGTAAATTTGTTTGAAAATGTAAAAAAGTCGATATAATTAGAATTATATATAACAATCACACTTTATTTTTCCGCTACGCAAAAAGAAAAGGAAATGAACAATTCACAAATAGATTTCTTTAGATATGAATATGTGACAGTAGTTAAATTTTTCACTAATAGTTGCTCTCTAAAGGATATTTTTTAAAAATTAGGTACTCTCTATTTTGTAGGAAGTACAAATTTTTCTATTTAAAAAATCGAACTTTATGTTAGTATATACAAATAATATCTTTTGAAAACGGAATATTTATGAGTTTATATATTTAAAGGGTGTCAAATTGTAACTGACAGTTAATAATCGAAAATTGTGTTTTTGTTATAACCTTATACATTATTTAAGGTATCTGACTTCGGAACCGTGATTTTAAAAAAGGGCATAAATGGATAATTTTCATATTTAGTGTTACTTAAATTAGAATACATGTATAAAATTGTTTTAAGGACATTTTGACAAATAAAATTATTTAAATACAATATTTCGGCAAAAAATTAACTTAGAATAACCTTTTTTCAAAATGTTCTCCTTTTGTGAAAAATGTTTCCATTATAATAATATTTTACCTGTATGTAGCTCAGACCTCTGTACAGAGGCTCAACTATGAGTTTTGAAAAATTCACATTATTTTCAAAGTTACAACCCATTGAAATAATTATCGGCATTTTTTTCTTAAAATTTCTCCCCTCTGTTGTCGTAAAACATGGATAAACCGACTTCTAAGTTATATATTTCAAAAAAATCTAGATGAGCCTCTGTCAAGATCGGAATAAACAGGCAAAACATTTTTTATAATAGAAACATTTTTTACAAAAGGAAAAATATTTTGAAAATGGGTCATTCTATGTTCATTTTTTGTCAAAACATTGCACTTAAATATTTTTTTATTGTAATACTATTCTTAAAACAATTGTATATACATTTTTTAATCGAAGTGACACTAAATATCATAAATATTATTCATTTACACGCTTTTACAAAATCACGGTACCTTAATAGTAGTCGGATACCTTTAATGAAAAACGAAAAATAGCTTAGCATTCATTAGAATTTTAAGAAATAGCTTTAGATTTCATAAATATCAATGAAATTTGATATGAAACGAATATTATTTTTATATTGTTATTTGACTTAAATTTAAATACGCTTCCTTGATATTTATGTTTTAAATAATTACGGTATATTCCTGAAAAAGAGAGAGAAACTAATACAAGACTTTTAACTTTCATTCTTGAAAATAGTTGGTGGCCTCGGTAGCTTAGTGGTTAAGGTTACAAACTTGTGGCCGGCGTGTCATGAGTTCGAGCCCTAGTGCATCTGAGAACCCACCATGTAGAGGGGCTGATGCATATTAAATCTGTCGAGGCTCAAAGTCCTCCCATTGGTGAGGTGTTGTAGTTTGGATAGAGGGCTATCAACTTAAGTGTCATTCTTGTCACTTGACCCTGGTTCAAAATTACGAGGTCCGTCACTTTAAAAATTCGGGTGATTTAGTCCGGAAAAACATCACTAAAAAAACATTTGAAAATTATCCATTGGGATATTTAGAGGGGTTTCTATCAAGTAATTAAAAAAAATTCAAAAAAAACGTTTTGGTTTGCATTTAATATAATTTTTTGTATCATTGTTAAAATTAAACAATTTACCATGTCGTTTATATGCTACCTATTTTATTAAACCCACAGAAATAAAATATTTGTAGTTTTCTAATCAGATTGATTTTAACGGAATCTGAATCTAAATCTGGAACTTTTCTGTATATGTTGGAAACCAATTATCAGTATATTTATCCTTTCTATTTACTTTCAGTGGTGCCTTTGGAGTGGTCCACAGATGTAGAGAAAGAAAGACAGGCAACATCTTTGCTGCCAAATTTATACCAGTTGCTCATCCTCTAGAGAAGTCCCTCATCAAGAAAGAGATCGATGTGATGAATCATCTTCATCATCCTAAATTGGTCCACCTTCACGATGCATTTGAAGATGACGATGAGATGGTCCTCATTTATGAATTGTAAGTAGTCTGGAAAAAATTAAAATATTGACATTTATAATATGTCTCGATTATCTGGTGCAATTTATTTCATTTAAAGTTAATATTAGCTTATAAATCTTTAAGTATACTTTTAACCACACACACACATATATATAATGTTTTATGTAATCTAATTGAGCAATATTAGAGTGATGTATATAAGAATGATTCACAATTTCCAAGTACTGCACCAATTAGTGCAATGTTATTAAATAGTTAGTTGCTTACCATTATAATATAATTTAGACCTCAAAATTGTGTTTCAAATATTTTTTTTTAAAGAAACTTGTACAACATTGTACCGAGCACCACTTTTTATCAAACAGGTTTTGTCTGTGTTTTTGAAATAAATTACAATATTTCCCTCAATTTTTATCTTTAATTATTTTTTAAGTATATTTTAGTATTTTGTGATTATTTTTTTTGTTCTGTTCTCTTAAATTTCTTTTGTTTTTCAGCATGTCTGGTGGAGAACTGTTTGAAAAGATCACAGATGATAGCTACTTCATGTGCGAAGCCGAAGTCATCAATTACATGCGCCAGATATGCGAAGGCATGAAGCACATGCACGAGAAAAACATCATTCATCTAGACATCAAGGTTAGTGTCAGAATTTGGAACTAAATCTCACAGTGTAGAGAGTTGGACGCTAAGGATTTAACTAAAGGTGGTAAATTCAGGGTTTGGTTCGATGAAATATCCTTTTTAGGGGGAATACCAACCCCCCCAAAAACCCTTTTTGGTCCCCCGTCATGACCCATTGCTTTGAGAAATTCACTTATTTAAGAACATTGTATTAAAAATTTGGTGGGAAATTCTTTGTCAAGAAATCAAATATATCAATTTTGCTTTTTGCGGCAGGTGACGAACGGGCACGAATTGATATTCTTTTTATATTTGGAATGGTTTCGGTAAATGATAACAGACAACAGTGGAGTAGAGACAATTTTATAGGTGAAACTAATTTTTTTTTACCTATCTTGCAAGCGAAAAATATTCGGAAAAAAATATATCGTTTCAAGACAATTGGGAGGTTAACTATTTTGTAGTGAAAAACAAACATGGATCATTAATCGTTTGATTTGTCACGCGAAAGTGCTGTATTTAAGAAATACCAATAAATAGGAATCATTCAATGGCACTTTTCCTCGAAGATCTCTTTCAAGGGGGTAAAAGGGGTTTCTTGAATGATCTTTGCAACACAACAAAGTGTTTTGTCAGTGGTAATATCACAGCGGTAACAAAGACATTCTATGAAGTTTGTTCTACTCATATTATTGGTAATCATTTTACTGATGGAGAGATTGTGAAGGAGTGTTTCTTAAATGCTTCTAATTTAGTGTTAGTGACAAAAATAATAATAATTAAAAAAAGCAAAATAGGAGTTATAATAATTTGATCAATTTTCCACATTTTAAATTTCCAATGTTATTTTGGTCTTAAAGCCTTCCCCCTTTACCTCATTTGGGCCCCCCGTGAAATAACTAACATATGTATGCGGCCCGCGTGAAATAGCTGACATATATATGCGGCCCAGCAGAAAAAAATGTTGAGTAACCCTGCTTTGGTGTTAAGATTCTAGATTATTCAGGGTGTAGTAGATTTGTTCTTTTCAAAATCTTATACAAATATTTTCAAAAAAAAGTTTTCTTACAAGTGATGCTTCCTTTTTAGCCTGAAAAACATTATTGTAGACAAGGAGCAATTTAAAATCAAGTTGATCGATTTTGGGCCCGGCTCTTCGTCCCAATGAAGTGGTAAAAATATCTACGGGAACCGCTGAATTTGCTGCTCCAGAAATTGTGAACAGAGAACCTGTTGGTTTTTACACCGACATGTGGGCAGTGGGTTCCCGCAACGTTTTTTGGATACAAAACATTTTTTTTTCCAATGAATCTCAAAAATGCGTATTTAAGCCTTTTCCCATTCAATAGCTTTCTCAAAATATTTTTATAACAGTTTTAAAATACATTATGTAATATTTTTTTCTATTTTTAAGTCTGTTCTTTAGAGTACTAGCGGCTTGGCATTTATTTTGAAAATTAAATACTTGAATTTGTCTTTCTTTTTAAAGTTTGGTAATTCAAATTTAATATTTATTTTTTTTAAAAAAAATGTCGATTTCCTTTTAGGAAATTAAATTTATTAGGTATCGCATTAAATATAAATATATGAATTAAATGTAATTATCTTTTCTATCAATTAATTCAGAAACAATTTTAAGTCACGTAATATATTGCAAAAAGGCTTATTGTATTATTTATATTTAAATTTTTCAGTGCAAAATGTTCGAATGTTCTATAATGCACTTCAGTGAGCTCTCTTAGTATGTTTAAATAATCCATTTACGCATATTTCTTCTTACAGATTGAGTGGTCTATCTCCATTTGCTGGAGACAACGATGTAGAGACATTGAAGAACGTTCGAGCGTGCGATTGGGAATTCGACGATGAAGCTTTTGCCAACATCTCCGCCGAGGGTAAAGACTTCATCAGCAAATTACTCACAAGGAATAAAGAGTAAGTTGCTGAATATGAATGTTACTTTAAATTGAAATGGAATACTTTCTAAAACTTAATTTTATATAACTTTTAAATTAAAATTTTTTTAATAAATTTTCGTAATTGATCAAATAAGCGATAGTATAACAATATTTTTTTGAAATAATATATGACTTTCATTGAAAGGCTGAATTTTATTCCATATTTTCGTATACATACTTTCTAAGCAATAATCGCCATTTTTTTTCAGCAAAAGAATGACTGCTCACGAATGTTTAGAGCATCCATGGCTGAAGGTAAGGTTGACAAATTATTGTTTTTTTCTGTAAATATACTCATAAAGAGTTAGAATATATAGTAAATTCTTCATCTGAAATTGCAATGAAATATAAATTAAAATTTATCTTCTTCTTTTTAGGGTGATCTCAGTCATGACACCAGAATTCGCATTCCAAACAGAAGATACGTTAAATTTAGAGACGATCTTCGGGACAAATACGTAAGAAATTTTTCTATTATAAGCTGATTTGATGTTTAATTTTGAAGTTTATCTTATTTCGTTAAAATATGCATTTATTTATTTATTTGCTCATTTAGGCTGATTCTTGGAAGAACTGTTTGCTTCCATTCGGCCATATCGCCAATTACAGTTCTCTACGAAAATTACACCAAGAGAAATATAAGATTCATGACTTCTACTTTGGTAAGTTAAATTTCATGTAAAATTCGGTCTTAATAGTCTCTATTTGTGTAATATATGCTTTATTAAAATATTGTCTCATGTTTTTCCTATAACGTATATCTTTTCATTAAATTAAATATAAAACTTTTTTTAAAAAATACATAAATTATATTTAAACTTGATTTTTATCTGGAAGTTTTTTTTTATCTTGAAGACTAGCAGCAATATTCAAACGAAGTACACCCAATTCTTTTTTTACACAGTAGATACGCTCCTTAGAAAATTGTGCAAAAAAAACTGTGAAAAAAAATACATGTAAGATGTAGAAAATTCCGTAATGTATTCGTAAAAAAATCGTGTAAGATGAAAAATTTCTCGGTTTTCCCAAAAAACCGTGCGACATAGCCATCCTGTGATGACTATGTCTATTGGGATCCGCGTAAGCTAGAGGTGTGGGATTATCAAAATGATGAGACATATTGGATTCTTAATACAACTTTTATTAAGAATAACTTATATTACTTAATTCTAATTGACAACTTTCTTAAAGTGAGAGTTAACACCCAATTAAACCTTATATTCAAGTCAGATCGCGCAACTAGATCATTTATCTTAATTATAATAAATTAACTGATTCATCTAACTTCCTATACAAAATATTACCTTTTACAGAGCCTCCTTCCTTCAACGATTGAGTAATACCTATAATGTAACTTTATATGCGAAGATTCCAACTTCTTTATAATGAACGTATCTTTCTTCCAGAGCTATAGGACATCTAACTCTTGATCCGAATGATTCCACACTAAGTTATCTCTAAACTTGCCGCTCTTCTCATACAAAGCTTCTATCCTTTTAAAGTATATCTCATTTACATTTTTGATCCGTTTATCTTCTTGGTATTGGGTTGGAAAGGTTTTGCCATTAATCGTGGCCGTCAAAGAACTTAGGAGTTATGTTAGCAGAAGGACGCGAGAGACGTCACAACCGCCCAAAAAAGTAATAAGGGAATCCATGTTACATAGTTATAAAACAAAAAACAATTCATTTTTATTACTTATAAAAATGAATTTGAATCAAAATGTTGTGTGTTGGTTTTGATTCAAATAGAAAATTTTGTTCGTTATAAACGGACTCAGTTGTTTTTTTGTTGTTGCTATAAAGTCTATTATTAGCTGCTGTTCTTTTGATTTCTCAAGTTGCTGATGTTATTCTTGATATCCTACTACACACAAAAAGATTACGTTGAAATTTTAATGCACGCTCTGTGTCAAAATTATGAGGGAAAAAATGTTGTTCCATCCTTGTAGCAAATGTCAAGCACTCCCGAATTAAATCAACTGTTAATATTTGAACTTCAACTTCAACTTCGTCATTATCGGCTTCTTTATTATCATAAACTGTCGAAAATTCGATCAAATAGTCTTCATCCAAAAGGGACGAATTACCAAATGTTTTGGGGATTCGCGCTAGAACAAAAAAATTCGTGTAAAATAAAAAAAAAATTCTCAAATTCGTGTACTGTGTAATTTCAAAATTGTGTAAAAAAGAGAGTTGGGTGTTTGTTTTTTGTCTGAAAAAAAACGAGCTGCTAAAGCTAATGTTTTCATTCTGTTTGCAGATCGTCTGCAGGCGGCACCCAGGTTCGTGATACGACCCCAGAGCACTTTCTGCTATGAAGGACAGAGTGCCAAGTTCTTCTGCCGAGTTACGGCCCCAGCACCTCCAACCGTTTCATGGTACGTAGTACGACATTCGGTCATTTATAACACGTAAACTATAGAGTAATTATTTATTCCCTCTGTTTGGGGAAAAATACCGTTGTATTGATACAATGCTTGCCTATTTCTGCATCATTTCCTTTTCAAATCACTTTTCTAAGGTTATATATATTAATATATATATATATATATATATATATAACAAAAAACAAACCGTATTTACTGAAAAATTAACTGATTTCTGAAATAATAAATAACTAATGAATGAGCTAATATTCTTTAGAATACTCTCCGTTTATGCATATATTTTTTTTCTCTCATAACTTATCCTAATAATAAAAATTTAACAAGTCAGAATGTAAAAATTAGGAAAAATATATTTACCAAAACATAGTAAAATAAAACCTCATTATTTTAAAAAAAAAAGATAATAATAATAATAGAAGTTTTAAATTCAGATGTTCGAAAATAGTTATTAAAGTGATTTTTCCACTAAATGTGATTAATAATGTAAAACTGTAATCATACAATTTAAATCGTTAAGAAAGTGTAATAGTGGCATTAAAAAAAATGTTTAGTATTACAATATTCTTTTTACTATTTTAAGACCTACGTAACATCTGGCGTATAACGCGCACCTATGCTTTCAAGCTACATTTTTTAATAGTTAGGTATATGCACCGTATAACTCGCACTCTTTTTTTTTTTTATGAAGAAACCTGAAATATACGTGTGCAATTATCTTATGTTTTGAAGCCATTTATTCCAAGAATTATTTCAAGCCTTAGAAAAAAATAGTATGCTTCTAGAACTACACCCCGTTAAGTTCATAAAGAATGTCATTTCTTATAAATAAACAATATTTCGATCTAAGTAGAAGTCTAATTTTTTTTCTATGCTCATCTTTTTTTTTTATTTTTGAAACTCTCATTTTTACTCACGGCGTAAAACGCGCATCCGTAAATTTCGATCTTATTTTTGGTGTTAACAGTGCGCATTGTACACCGGATTTTACGGTATGTAATGTACGAGTATATACATGTTTATACATTCCTTTTCCTTCGTAGGTACCGTGATAATTCAGAACTTAGACAGAGTGTGAAATACATGAAAAGATACGAAGGCAATGACTACTACTTTGTTATCAACCGATGTAAGCTGGACGATCGAGGTGAATACATTATCAAAGCTGAGAACCACTATGGATCCAGGGACGAACCTGTCTTCCTCAATGTACAATGTAAGTCACTGTTTCAATATTTTTTGAAAACAGCAATTAAGTCTAAGTAGGCAATAAACGGAAATATATAGCAACGCCTCGTTAAAGAAATAAAAATCAATTTGGAATGTATAATTTATTATTTATTTTCTTATGATAAATGACAGTGTATTATCGACGTAGCCAAAAAAGTGATTACCTTAGAATAAAGATAAAAATCAGGTGAATATATACAGTAAATAAATTAGTGTAATTTCTTGTAGTAAAATATTATTTTGATACTCCAAAAAAAATGCCTCATATAATTGTTATATTCCATTTCTTTTTTTACTTTATTCTCTTAGTTTTTTTTTCCCCCTCAATTCTGCTTTTGTTGCAATGAACTCTGAATTCTCCCGTCAAACGATAAATTAAGAAGTTTATTTTCAAATTTATGAAACCAGAATCACTTATTTAGAATCATTATTATATCACTTATTACTTCGAATTTATGAAGGAATCATAATTATACCAAAACCAATATTTTATTTGATATATCAACACAATGTATGTAATATCTTCCTTTTTTTCCAATATTTGAGATTTTTTATCATTCTAATTTAGTTCATGTCTCACAACTTATTAACGGCTATTTACTTACGGCTATTCTTTTAAACTTAATGAACCTTTCTGTATTAAAAATTTCAAATGTTCATCAAATATATTAGAATGTCATATCAATTTTTCTTATTAGAAGGAAAACAGATATTTAAATTTCGGTACATCAATGTCTATTGTTTTTCGCAAATGTGAATGAAAACTTTAATATTTTGTAAAGAAATTCAAATTATATTTTCGTGATTAACTTAATATTCTTCCTTTAGATTTCGTAAAAAGTCGATTTATTATATGTAAATATGTAATATTTATGTATTTTTATTGTATATCAAACTGCTCATTTAATTAGTTCACATTCAGATTCAACTGAACAATTTATTCTATTTTCAGCTGTTCCAATTGACATTCCAAAGATCGTTTTCGATGAACCTGTAAGGTATGTACAATCACATTATCAACTTTCTTATCACTTTAAATCATATACTTTTTCTTTATTAAATAAAAATAATCATTACTTAAACGCCGTTTTTTTTCAAATGTTTATCTTTGCTTTCGTCTTGAAACTTTATTATTGTTATTCCCATGCCAGGAGGCGACAAGAACTTCCACCTATACTTCCAGACGAACCAAAGGATAGTGCCCCACTGTTCACTTTCTTGCTACGTCCACGTGTCATTCAAGTTGGAATTGGAGTCAAACTTTTGTGTTGCTTGACCGGAAAACCATTGCCCGAGGTATATTTCGGACCATTCTACGTGTATTTTAAATCAATATAGTCGTTACACTTATAAATGTAACTCATTCTCAAGTAATGGGTTTTAATTTCCGAATTATTTTGAATGCTGAAATGTGTGTGCTAGTTATATTTTGTAAAATACCTGTATGTTTTCAACAAGGAAATGAAAGGTAAAGAGTGAAAGAAGTGAAGATAAATAAAATTTACTTATTCAGGAAGAAAAATGTTAATAATAGAGCTGATAGACAAGGATGTCTTAAGATTTCTTGAGGCCCTAGGTCCCTACTGAAAAGTAGGCACCTACAAAAATGTATGCCCTGGACTCCTACACAAATGCAGGCCTCACCTATGACCCTTAAAAGCAGATAGTTCAGTAATCCGAAACAAATACATGTGAAGGACATACAATCACACAATCAAGCTCGACCATCTGCTCCCTTTTGACTGCATGAATATATATATAACGATGGTGTATGGTGGTAGAGTTAGAGACCTCTACGTGGGCGACGGTCCTTACATGCAGCCAGTTGGCTTATCGTCCGAAATTCCCAGTTTTTCGGAGAACATAACTGGGAATAATATTTGATTGTTGAAATTATTCGAGTAATGATTTTATTAAGATTGAATCGAAAACAAAACGAGGTCACTGTTGCGACCGAGGTCCAGGGCCAGGGCCCAGTTGGCCATGCCTTAAGACGTCCCTGGTGATAGAAAACCGTCAATACTTTTCCTTTTTTCACCTCTTCCACTTTAAGCTTTATTTGAATATTTCTTTAGCTCCTAAAAATTAAATATATTCCCCTTCTTATATTTTCATTAACATTTCGAAAAAATGATTATTACTCATTTTAATATTAACACTTCCTCTCTTAAATTTTAATACTTTTTTGAAGTTATACTTCTTTTGGGGCGTTAGAGAAATAGGATGAGGGTAAACTTTTACAATGCGCGCGCACACCGTCACGGATGCGAAAATCCTTTGTCTAGAAATATACAGAACGGGGCAAATCATTCCCGCCTTCAAAATTCTCAGAAAAATATTTCTTTTCACTTCCCTGAAGAAGGGGACAACCGGGTTTGAACCGGAGATCTCTCGATCTGCAGCCGAATGCTCTACCGCTGAGCTATACACCCGCGTCAGCGAATCTTTGCTTTGTGTTCAGTAGGAACGTATACGAAAAAGCTTTGTCTCTAAATTTATAGCAGTACGTTCATGGAAGTAAATTAATATATTCGTTGCATCTTTAGATCCGATGGTTCAAAGACGGAAGAGAAGTAGGCAAACACCAGTACAGTGTGACTTTCAATGACGGTGTTGTGGCTCTTGAAATCCCATCGTGTACTTTAGACGATGCAGGAACCTACGTATGCACTGCAACCAACTCTCTGGGAGAGGACAGAACTTCATGTACAGTTAAAGTAGAAGGTAAGCTTCTGTTTCATCTTGCAGCATGTTTCTTTAACTCTTCATAAAACCGTAAATGCACTTCCATCAACTTCAAAAATTTTTAAATGTCGATGGGAAGCTATTTTCCTACCTATGAGAGAGATTTGTGCTGCTAGAGCACGACAGCTGATTTCTGGATTTTCAAATTCTAAACGCAAAGGACGACTGTAAGTTTCCTGGACAGCAAGAAAATTATTCCAGATGACGTATGATTGACTAAAGTTGGTGACCATATGCCAGCTTACAAAAAGATTTAAAATTTGCTGTTTGGACTCTATTACAGCATATAAAAACACGTTTATACAGCTTACAATGGTTCACTATGTATTGATCCTTGTTTTCTGAAATATCATGGAAAGTAATGTGTATAAAGTCTTAAACTTTTGGATACAAAATATATCTTAGTTATAATTCCTTTTGTATATTTTAGTATTTTCAAATTATACTTTTAAGAAATCATGTTATGCAATGTAAAGCGAAAGGCAAAACATACCTTTCAATAGTGGGAAAAACATACTTTACCTCACCTAAAAGAAAAGGTCAAATCGATTTAGTTTTAGGTAATGAACTAAATCAATTTCTTTTTATAAATCAATTGCAGTCCAAAAAATATTTTAACATAACATTACCAAAAACTCCATGGTGGCTTCTAATATCACTGCTTCTTCTTTATTTTTAAAAATTTACATGCACATTTGAGATGGTAACAGATTGTGTATAATCAGTCAGCTATTTTTACTAAATAGATAATTATTTTTTTTTTCTGAGTTTTATAGCGTAAAATAAAATTTCATAACAAGAAAACATGTAACTCACTGCTGAGTCGTTTATGAAAAAATCTCTTTTTTTTTAAATCTATATTTATCTATAAAAAAAAGTCATTTTTTCTTTAATGGTAAACCTTTATCACAAATTTTACCTTTTATAAATCACACTCTTTTGCAAACCCATCCGAATTCTGTTTTTCGATTATAATAATAAAAAAAAGTATTCAATATTTTTTTACTTAAATTGTTTTTATTCCTGTATACTCCAGATCGAAGAGGTCCCTCAAGGGTGCAATCACCAGCCGTAACTCCAAGAGTGGCGACACCAACATTCTACAGGGACAACATCAGGTCACCATATGGATCGGTAAAATCTTCAGCTCCAAGACCTCAGAAAGACCCTGTGTCGTCTACCTTGTCGGCAGCAGCATCTCGTTTATCGGCTCCCGATGCTGCCAAAAGAACACAAAAGCCTTATGGCAAGAAGGACAAAGGTGAAGGCCAACCCACTAGATCCAGGACAGCGACAAAGGAATTGCAAAGTAAGTACTTTAATTCTGTCGCAAAATAGCTATAGTTTTAAAGAACAGGGTTAAGCCTATAGGTTAAGAAGTAACCTCAAGATCGTGTTTTAATATCTCATATAGTAATGGATTTAAAATTATCATATTAAGTAATGGGATATCTTCACCTCTATTGCTATGTAATGCTATCGTAGTGTTTAAATTAGGAGAATGATATTCCGGCTCAGTTGTGACACGCACACACGCTCTTATCATCTAATCCAGTGTTTCTCAAACTGGGGCGCGCCCCTTGAGGGGCGTGATAACTCTACAAGGGGGCGCGAGCATATTGAAAAGTTAAAAACTAAAGATTATTCAAAACATTATTAATTTTTACTAAAAGTAAGTAAACAAAATACTTTCTGACATAATAAAATATAAAACGCACATTTACACTGATATAATACACTTATAAAAGTATCTCCATTGTACAATGTATTTTAAAATTAATTTAACGATACTAAGTTGACAATTACCAGTGACCCCATTAACACTTATCTTGATGATTTTTATACGGTTTATAATGAATTCCTTAACTGCCGATTAAAAGTTACGCGGTTCGGTCCCCAATGCCACGGTTTTCCACGTAGACGTGCGTATTTTGATGAGGGTTTGGGGGGAGGAGAAAAGGAATAAATAAGCAAAATCCTCTGAAATAAGTAAATCCTTTGCAAAGACTGTCAAGGTCCTTTTGTTGTATTCCAAAGACTTTAGAATAATTTTATAAATAGCAGTGAGCAAAAAAGATCGTACTTCGGAAAGACGTATATATACGTCCAGAAGATAAATGCTTTGGCTGAGCGAGACGTTTATATACGTCGGTGGCATATAAAAGGTTAAAGTCGTACTGTAGCTTTAGTGTAAAAGTATAGTATTATTGAATTCAATACAATGTTATTGTATGGAGGGGGGCGCGATGAAAATGATGATTGAATATTGGGTCACGAGTGCTGAAAGTTTGAGAAGCACTGATCTAATCCCAAATCAAAAGGTCAAAGTTTCTCACTAACAGCTGCTGATGTACATTCAACGTCATTAATACAACAAAACAAATAAGCGAAAAAAAAATAGAGCTCTGCAGTTTTTATGAGAAAAATTTTACAGCTGAAAAATGTTATTTGTTTCAAACATACATTGTGTCTTAAGAGATCGTGTTATTTACAAATAAAAATTACCATATGTTTTGTCCCGATCTATGCAGAAACTTACGAAATAAATTATAACACCTAGCATTTTTTTAATGTTTTAAGTAGCAAATATTGAGCAGGACCTCTTTTTTGCAAATCTTAATACATTTTAATGAATAAGTATGCAAAATATACGTTACGATATTTTATAATGAATTTTAAGTATACTTTTTACTGCCCTCAGTCATATATTCTAAAAAATACACTTTTTTTAGAAAAAAGTGTGTAATGTACAGATTACTTTAATCTAAGATGGCTAAATGTGTTTATAAAGTTGCAAACATGTAATCCAGTTAGAATTTAAACGTATATAAATTTTTGTCTTTTTTCAAAAATTTTTAAAAACTTGGAAATGTAATCCCAAAATTAACTCAGATGTAGCAAAAATTTTAAAAATTCCTTAAAATATTTTGAAATTTATTACAAAATGAAACCGTAGAGAGTATTTGATATAGTAAAACTATATCAAGAGTTTTGTGAGCGTGTATGAAAGTTTTTTAAAATTCCAAATTTTTTTTTTTATAACCCTTTTTTAATTCGTATTCCTGTGCCTTTTCAGTTCCTGAAGACAAGCCAATGACACCGCCTAAGTTCCTCCAGTCGCTTGGCGACCGAACGGTCCAGGATGGCGAATCTGTGACTCTGAAATGCACAATTTCGGGTGATCCAGAGCCTCAGGTGGAATGGACAAAGAATGGAAAAGTAAATACTCTTTGATTTTGAGGGGGAAAACCTGACAAGAAATCTTATTGCTACCACTATACATTAGGTTATTCACATGTAATGGACTAAGAAGATTTAATATATCTTATCACATCAACTTTTGAAAATTATTTTGACATAACTTTAAAATTTCCAAACAGAATTTAAAAGTATCGTTTGTCAGTTAGATGGTTCGTTTGTTTCAAAGCAAGGCTTATTTAATTATTAATGTACAGCTATAAAATATTTAAAAAATTGTACTTGCAAAGACTGATTGATAATGTAGAGTAATTAGTTTGTCTTCTACACAAATCGAATAAAAAATAAGATTGTCCTGGAATTATTTGTTTCTATATAAAATACGTTTAATATTTTGGTACTTAAGCATTATACCAATTTCATCAAGTCAAAAAACCTCCAAATGTCAATATGCAGAATGTTCGAACGTTCCGGTCAATGTTCGAAAATAATAATAACGGTAACAGCATTTGGCGATATTTTTTTAATTTAGTGAAATTTGGCTTCGGTATAATACGTAAATACCAATATTTCTTACTGCAATAAGATCTATTTTGAAAATTTATTGTTATTCTTATGATTCATCAAAGAGTAATTCTTTTTCCTTACTTGTATAATATCGCTTTTTATTCATGTACCATTCATATCCATATTACAGGCCCTTCATTCATCAAAAGAAATAAGTCTGAAGTACAAAGCAGGTGTTGCCACCCTTTCAATTGAAGAAGTGTATCCCGAAGACGCAGGGGAGTATGTTTGCAAGGCAACCAATTCTATAGGCGAAGTTTCCACTAAGTGCAAACTTCAAGTGCAGGGTATGTTATATCAGAAAGAGTTTTGAGAGATATTTTATCTATGAATTATTTTGAGTGGTTAAAATTCGATTTCAGTACTTGAAATTCATCAAAACTGGGATTACCAAATAACGATCTGAGTGTACAAATAGGTTTGTAATCATAACTCTTACGGAGCTATAAATAGATTTTCTTCTACTATGTAAGAGCATATATTTGAAAAATAAATGAAAAAAATTTAGAACTAAAGGTAAATTTATTACTAAACGTAAAAAGTAAGCTTAGTTGGTAAAAGCACATTTAAAATGTGATAGATATATGTGTGTTGGTGCACTCATTGATACACATACTTAATTATAACTGGAAATGTAATATCAATAGTTAAAACAAGTATTTGAATGGAATTTATTAATTTCCATTTGATAGCAATGCTCTAATTTATCTGTTTTTTTTTAAATCTTAAATCTTTTGAATTACATAAGAATTTATTCCCGTCATCGGAAAGCTGCAATATATCATATAGTCGTTCACTTATTTCGTAAAACTTCTGTTGAAATAAGTTGGCACCCCATTTTCATTCCTTTGTAGGTTAGATTAATTTTCAATACTAATGCAATATCGTTGCACTTGCCCTAGATGAAATTTGCGTATAATTTAACAGTGATTGAGGCTGTAATATATTTAATTATTCCAAAATCCGCGTTGCTCACTTCCAAATGGAGATTATAACTTTTCTTTTCATCATTTTATTAACAACAAAAACCGCATAACATATGGAAAAACTACTAGAACAACAATATAAAATCAGACGATAATATTGCATACAGTAATTGATTGAGCACAAATAAATCCGAACGAGAATTATCGTTGCCGCAGTCTCAAACGAAATAATTAATAACTTTCTCTTTAACTATATATGAATTTCCGCACAGTATAGTGAAGATGTGCTTAAAATTCCTTGGCAGCCTTATTTGTACATTTTTTTACTCGACGCCTTTTCTTAACTTGCAGGTAAATCAAAAGACAAAGATGCAGCTGAAAAGAAAGCTGGATCCAAACCACCAAAAATAATAGAACATCTTCAAAGTAAAGTTGTTAAAGATGGAGATCCAGTAACATTACAATGCAGAATTAAAGGTAATACTTCAAATACCTTACGTTTAAAAAAAGATTTTGTTTATTTTATAATACTCAAATGTGCTTCAAGAACATGCAGTTTTATTTTATTGCAATATTATTTTATTGATTTATTGAATCGAAATCAATAAAATAATATTTTTTTATGTAAGGAACAACCAATTACTTAATAATTATATTGATTATGTGCAATTAAATAATATACGTAAATATTTCGTGAAAATTTCTTTTTATACAGAGATGTGAGACAATACTAAATCTCACAATTACCTTTTCTAGGTGAATCCGCTTTCGATATTGTTTGGCTCCACAACAACAAAGAGATCAAACCCAGTGAAGATTTCCAATATGCGCATGACGGTGACGTCTACAAACTGATCATACCAGAGATTTTCCCTGAGGATACTGGCACATACACATGTGATGCCTTCAACGATAGCGGAGAAGTCTTTAGTACTTGCACTTTGGACGTTCAAGGTACAATACCATAGTTTTCTTATTTTTAGTGAAATCGAGTTACAAGTAACTAACCATCTCTCGCGGCCTTCACTATACTCTCACATTTTCTTTATTCCCATTTAATAAAAAAAATATCAACATTGCTTGGAATTTCAATGTAAATTTAATTTACTCCCTCCTAACAAATTACATTCCTTTGCCGGTTTTTCAATCAGATTCCTTAGATTTTCTCCTTTTAACAAAGAAGTTGTCATTCCCTTATATGTAATGCACATTTTATTTTTATTATTTTCTAGTAAACTAATTCTCATTATCATTGAATATTCAAAAATTAATTTTTCTTACTACTCTCTACAAAAGAAACATAACACCATTTCCTGGTCTTGAATGTAGGTTTTCGCTATTCTTTTTTAACAAATAAAAAGTATTATCATTCCTTTTCATCATAATTATAACCAACACCATGACTTTTAACGCTGATTCTAAGAAATTTCATACCATATATTGATTGTTTTTATATCCGTTAATACAAAAATGAAAAAAGTTACTTCATACAATTCATTCAACTTATTTTACCGTCGTATTCGCCACTAACTGAACAGGGCATGTTAACTGGAGTTGAGTAACTAAGGTCAAGTGAAAGAAATTAACGGTTAAAACTTCATTTCACCGCTTTTTTTTTCACTTCGGTAACTTAACTGCGAATTTGCAACCTCATTAATCAAAATAGACACCGTAGCTACGCTTAAAAAGTCTAACCGAGCTTTGAGCCCTGTTAGAATTTTCTGACGGCGAAAAACAGTTCTCTTCGTTCTAACGCTGGTCCAGTTAACGGTGAATGCGGAGGTTAATCTCTTTAAATTATATTTTTAAGTTGAATTTTCATATTATACTTCGTTAAATAAAGTGATACTGGTTCTACTCCGGTTTCAACAAATACTTCTTACTACAATTTTTTTCCATATTGTGTAATAAGGAATCATGGATACACATTCAAATAATATGATTAATGTTAATTGCGTGGAAGTATTTTGAAGGGGAAAAAAGTATTATGAGGTCTTAATATTTCTTTTTTTGTAGTTCCTACTGAAAAATCAAAAGGTCCAGAATTTGCCACTTATCCTGTTTCACTTGCCATCCATGAAAGTCAACCCGCTGTGTTTACGGCCGTGTTGAAGAAAGAAGCAAAGAGAGGTAAATATTTATTTTACTATATGACATTGAGGAATAATAATATAGAAGGCTTTATATTTCGATGGCATAGCTATCATTAATAGTTGCATAGTTACAGGGACGTCTTAAGGTATCCAACTACCCTAAAATCATGATTTTTTTTAAAAATTGACAATTTTTTTTAATATTTTATTTTATAGGCCATCTTATTAGCGTTATAAAAAAAATACCAAGTTTTTTTTATTTTCCATTCACTAGAACAAAAACTTGTTTTAGTAAAAGCAGATGCCATAACTTGACATAAGATGTCCATCTTTAAAAAAGGTTTTTCTGAAAATGTGTGTTTTCTGAAAAGCTAAGGGGGACAGGATTCCAAAAAAAAAAGTTTTTTAAATGTTCTGTATTCGAAAGGTTTTTAAACCCTCAGATTTTTCCATCACGTTTTTTCAAAAAGTACATTTTATGGGAAAATAATCATTGTTTTTAAAGCAATTTTTCATAAATAACCAAAAAAAAAGTCCTCTAGTTTTTTTAAAAAAATTAAAAAATTTTTGACCTAAGGCATTTCAAAAAGGAATAGCAAAGTAATACATGAAATTGAGAATTTGTTCAATTACTATTTGTACAGAGTGGGCTTTGTTTATGTAATTTTTTGTCAATTTTTACCCGTTTTTTCCTATTTAAGTATTAATAATTTATTTTCCTCTTCTTAATTTTAGCCTTTTTTTTTTCTTAAAATGTACTAAATAAATCTAAAAACCACAAAAAATCCCCATTTTTTTAAAAAAAGTTGTCGCAAGTAGTCGGATACCTTAAGGCTTTTTGAGGTTCTGGGCCCAGAAAAACTCTAAGATTTTTTGTGACCCTGGGCCCCTAAGCAAAAGTAGGCCTTACCTGTGATCTGTAAAAGTAGACAGTGTATAGAATGCATTGTAAAATACTCGTATTAACGGTAATTTGAAACAAATGAATGTGCACGACTCACAATATCAAAAGCCTAGGCACAAATCGGTTCGACCGATGTCTGCATTTCGATTAAATGAGTTGAATGATTGCTTATCGTATTAGGCCTATGCCTATACATGGAAAACGGCCATCAAATAATAACCACCTTTGCCAGTTGACATGCAGTTAAAAATTCCTTATTTTTTGGAGAATATGTACGGGAATAATCTTTGACCATTAAAATTATACGGATCATGATCTTATTAAGGCTGTTTTCGCCATATGTACGACAGCGTGAACTTGACGCGGAGCACATTTTCGGACAGAAAAAAAATGCTTCAATTTTTATAAAAATTTGTGATATTGTAACTCATGCTTTTGTTTATAATATAGTGTTTTTAAAATTTCAAAATATTTCATAAATAATTAGTTTTTCTTTTTGACATGTGAAGGGATAGCTCATTTAGCATTACGGAATAGGAGAAAAAAATGCAAAACACATTTTATAAAAGAAAAAATGTGTCAACTCGTATAAAAATGAGTAGTATGATAAAATAAGTGATTCTCTACAGGATAGTGTAGCCAGAATATAATATAAATGTTTGAGTAGTTTTATATCTGAAAAAATATTCCGAATTTGGCCTCTATTCTTTAACATTAACCGAGGATAGCCTAAGATTGAGTTAAGAACTAAATGAGGCCCCTACCGAGGTCGAGGCCCTGGGTCTGGGCCCCATTGGCCCATGCCTTAAGACGTCCCTGCATAGTTATGAAAATGTTTTACAACTGAAACTTAGTACCGTAGCATCACAAAAAAAAAATTTTTTTTTCAGTGGAATGGACGAAGGATGGTCGTGTCATCGACGATAAAAACACTCGAATGAAAATGACTGCCGAAGGTCCTAAGTACACGCTGACCATACCGAGTGCTGCAGCTATGGACATGGGTCAATACGTGTTCACTGCTATTGACCACAGTGGCCAAAACGAAGCCTCCGTCTCCCTGATTGTATTCAACGAATAAACGAATTCGCCGAACGTACTCGATGTGTAAAAGGTAACGATTAATTTTGATTGTAAGAACTTATCAGTATATTGACA
Source organism: Trichonephila inaurata madagascariensis (assembly GCA_019973955.1). Taxonomy (NCBI): domain Eukaryota; kingdom Metazoa; phylum Arthropoda; class Arachnida; order Araneae; family Nephilidae; genus Trichonephila; species Trichonephila inaurata. The sequence continues at coordinate 93,047 of BMAV01011925.1, read as the reverse complement.
AAAAAAGAAAGAAAAGTCAATTACCGGTTATTGATGTTTGCTTGGACATGAAACTATGTATTTAAAACTATGTATGAATTAGTTTAGTGTTTCCGTGTATCATTTTAAAATTGCTTTCCATAATTTTTATTATCGTTATTATTTATTGGGATCTCATGTTCGATTTTATAATTAGGAATAAATTTCAAGCATATTTTTCTTGAAAAAAAATGTCAGAAATGTACGAAGTTGTTGCTTTCTCGATAGTATCACAATCTTTGTTTCTTTCATTGTATAATAATGAGTGTTGTTAGGATAGTATTGTAGTTCGTATATCCAGTCAAAATTTATTTCGACAACAGAAAGAAAATATAAAGCAATTATAAATAGCATAAGTAAAAAATACTGTAAAATTGCTGAAGCTTTGAAATTTGTGAAAACTCTCAATAAACTAATTTCATTCATAACCCCAAATATAGGTAATACATTTTCCACTAACACTGTGGTCTTAAATTGCTTATTTATTTATTCTAATTTATCTGTTTCTTTAAAGAGAGCATGCGTTCTAAAACCAACTACATCTGTCAATCATTTCAAAGCCACATCCCGTTACTCTATAGAAGCTAATGGTTACCACTCTTCTAAACTTTATTACTTTTGAACTCATATAATATTAGGCATCAATTGATGTGATGTTTTATCATAATTTGACCCATAATAAATTAAAAGGCACCATTTTACAGAAAGTTTTAGCATGTATTCGGGTACATGCTTTTCGTTATTAATTTCCTGTATTAGAATCTGCACGGAATATTATTGTTTTTAAACAGTATTTTGTCAAGTTAAATATACCCCTCTTTTTTTGTATTAAAATTGTCAGCAGACATAGGCTCTGCTGTAGTGGTAGGATTATACTTGAGTATAAAATGCTTAATGCGACATTGTACCCCCCAAAAAAATCATCAAAATATCGATATTTTCTTTTTTGAGGGGAGTGGGGCGCTCATATGACTTGAAACATTCTAAACATGCCCGAAGGCCGCGGTATCTTGGGGGTCAAGGTAACGGACTCGTGGCGGGCGTGTCATGAGTTCGAACCAAATACCGCTGAAGGCCCGTTATGTCGGGGGGTGAGTAAGTGAATATTAATATCGCACTGTTCAGCTACATGAGGGCTTTTGGCGGCGGACCACGTAATTCTGAACCATGGTCAAGTAACGTGGAAGACACCTGAGCAGGCACCTTCCTCTCCTAACTACCACACCAACGGGAGGACGTTTGAGCTCTCGACAGATTTAACGTGCATCGCTTTCCTACTCGACGAGTCTTTAGTGATACTGGGCTCGAAATCGTGACAAGGCCAGCCACGATCCGATACCTTGACCACTCGGCTACCGCGGCCACGCCGTGTCGGGGGAGTGATGCTGAGTCAATCTGCCGAAGCTCAAACGTCCTACCGTTAGTGTGGTGTGGAAGTTAGAAGAGGGGGTGCCAGCTCAGGTGTCGTCTTCGTCACTTGACCATGGTTCAAAATTACGAGGTCCATTGATAAAAGCCCTCGATTAGCTGAACAGTGCGACGTTAATATTCACTCACTCTAAACACATGCCTGTTAAATTTCATAACTTTATTTAAATTTTTATTAGGTTGTGAAACAATTTTTGATGCAAGACAGGAGACTAAACAAAACTGCCACCCTTTGTATTTAATAGTTTGTTGGAAAGGCTCCTGATAAATAATGAATTCTTTTTTTTTTCATGGTGTACCCCAGCGTTTCTCAAACTGTGGGGCGCGCCTCCCTAGGGGGTGTGACAACCCTACGGGGGAGGGCGGATGCGAGCATGTCGAAAATAGAAGATTATTTTTAAAAAATTAATCAACTTAATGAAAAAAATCAAAACAAAATGCATTCTGGCACATTTATATGGATATAATATGCTTATAAATGTATCAGTACTGTGCACAATGTATTTGATATAATTAATTTATCAATATTAAGTTAAGAACATGTTTAAAACTTACTAGTGACTTCCATGGGCTTGTCTTATACAAAATTATATACAAAATTTAATACTATCTTGTTAATTTGTGCGGCTTATAATTAGAGTCGTATTATAGCCTTACGTCATAGTACATTATTTTATTACATTCTATATTTTGTTATTGTAGGAAGGGGGGCACGAGATGAAAATTATAAATAAAAATTGGATCGCAAGCATTGAAAGTTTGAGAAGCACTGGCATTCCCGTAAATAAGTATTTACTGATATAAATCAATGCCTCAATCAATATATATATATATTTCTCTTTTTCTAGGTATATGTCTTTTTGTAAAACAAATTCCATTCATTTGCCATCACAAAAAGAAAAGAATACCAAGAATGTGTACAACAGAATGGAATCTATGCTTCGCTAGAACAATAATTTTTGTATGAACTTAAACAAATGAAAATCCTGCTTTAAATCCAATCGCCTTCCTCCTCTGGATATGTACAAACTACTTTTATGAACTGATGTTTACAAGAAGCCATACGATTTTTAAACCATTTTAGTCAACTTAATGTATATAAGTTATGTGTATATATTAGAAGTTTGGACTCTTCTGTCTACATCTTGTTTTGTCCCTTTTTAAAGCTTTCTGTTATTTGAAAAGAAGACGGTGTATCACGTTTTATAAAAGATACATTTTTCGTGTATCTTTATTTTTAAAATATAGCATGTACAGATATTTTTTAATTTAAGTTTTTAAAAAGAAAAAAGAAATTTTTAATTTATAAATATTCCCCTACTTAAAGCAAGCATCTATAATTCTCACGGGGGTATTTATAGAAAAAAATTATATTTCATAAACACATGAAAAAAGATTTGTATTTTTATATCAATTTACTGAAAATGATTTTCAAATTGGCGCGGTTATGTATTACAGAATTACGTAATTGTATGGATCTCGAACGAAATTACTGAAGAGTATTTTACTTGTTGTATAATTGCTTTATTAAATTTTTTTTAGAATTTTTTTATGAGCAACATTTATTTGTATTGCGTGTATTTTTTTTGTACGCAATTAAAAAAATGTATTCTTTTCAAGTAACAGAAATGACTCAAATATTAGAGAAGGTTTTTTTTGCTTATGTTTTTTCTTTTGCTTACAGAAGTGAAGAAAAGGAACATATTAAAAACTATACAGATTCGAAAGTTACCCCGAGTTCAACTTTCAAAGAGTTTTCTTTTACGAATGTTTTATGCAAAGTCATTAAAATATATTTGTATCGTTTTGTCCCCTTTTTTTTTTTTTTTTCCTTTCTTTTTCTTTCGAATCCTGATTTTGATTTTTAATCAGAGGCTTACAAGTTGACTTTTTGAAAGTTGAACCTAATTTATTACTTGTATGAAATATCTTCCCCAAGACATCACATTTGTATGCTGCATCTTCATGCCAAAAATATGTATGCATTTGCTTGAATTCCTGTTTAAAAGTTTGTTTTTAATAAAGAATTATAAAAAAAAAAAATTGAGTTTGTGTTCTTTTTTTTTTACAACATGAAAATCAAATAGAGGAACTTGTTGTGGTACCTCCACCTCATGTTGGTTGAGGTGAAGATCTTGCTTATAGTTGAAGTTCCCGAGGGATCCGAACACAACATGGATCGAGAAGCCATTAAATCGGACACGAAATGATTACAAACAGGTGTTTGAAGTAATATATATATATATATATATATATATATATAAATATATATATATAAATTTTATATATATATATATAAGGAAGCTTGTATATATGAAATCGCATCACTCCAACACCGTTCAATCGATCTCTATGGAAATTGGCATATATAAGTATTTTTTTACTGAGAAAGGTTTTGTGCTATCCTTTTTGTTGCAGATACCTACCAGGTGGCGCTACTGCATATCAAATTCTGCACCGTCCAATCAGTCGCCAAGTTGCCAACATGGTCGCCAAACCCAGAGAAATTAGGTTTGGATAGGTTCTCCTTTAATGTTTACATATGTAAAAATGGGTTGTTTGTATATATAAACTCGCTTCACTCCGACACCGTTTAATCGATTACTATGAAAATTGGCATGTATATGTACTTTTTGTGGAGAAGGGTTTTGTGCTATCCTCTTTGTTGCTGTGTCGCTACAGCATATCAACTTCTGTACCATTCAATCAATCACCAAGTTGCCAATAGGATCGCCAAAAATTATGCTACTTTGGCTCTATCGCCCACATTTCGCTATGTTTCCATTGAATCGCCATTATAATGTAAGAAACGGCATTGCTTGCGATTCTTACAATTTTAACATAAAATAAATACAACAGAAAGTAGTATTAACGTATTATACATCCAGATATAAATTATTTACACTACTTTAAGCGTTCATTGCAGAAAATTTGAAACAATGTGTTACTTTTGCTCAGCAGAGATCGGCTTAGGAAGGTGTTTAAGAGAGTTACGGGGCTTTATAAATTTTTTAAAAAAACCTTTTTATCAGCTATTAGATCTGCAGACTTAAAATTTGACAGATATGTTTTTTTTTTTTTTTTTGTTGTTGTTCGGCTGAAATATGCAAAAAGCTTTTTTGTTTTGTTTGTTTAATTTGCAAATCACGAAAGTTTAACTCATTAAAAAAACTTCTTTATCCTTCAATCTGCATTGTTTAATTTTTCAATTCATCCGTGCGAAGAACGGGTGTACCAGCTAGTTAGCTTTTACACTGCTGGCCACCGTAAATGCAACACCCTGAAGGAAGCATACAAATAACATGAAATTTACAACATGCATTAGCGGAGATGAGATATGCAAATGATTAGAATTTCAGCGCAGACACACATCACGCACGCCTGTGGCGCCACCTCAAAATGCTATTTAAGGCTTGGAGATTTCAACGATTTCAAGTTCGGCAATTGTGTTTTTTTCAAAAAACGATCAGTTATGTCTCGTAGAAAACAGCGATCAGCTTTTGATCAAGTATCCGAGTTCGACAAAGGAAGGATAGTGGCCTATCGAGATTGTGGATTATCTTTCAGGGAAATCGGTAGTCGTGTTGGACGAAACCAAACAACTGTATTGTGGATATGTGACCGTTGGATGCAGGAGGGTACGATGGATCGACGTGGTCGATCGCATCCACCTCAGTGCACCACTTCACGTGAGGACAGGCAAATTGTGCGCATGGCAGTGACGGATCGCTCAGTCACATCACGAACCATAACACAGCACATTGAGTCTGTAACGCATCATTCAGTGTCTTCGCCTACCATTCGACGCCGTTTACAGCAGAGTGGTCTGTCCATTGCTTGGTCTACCCTTGACGCAGAACCACAGACGTTTTAGCCGCCAATGGTGCGATGAAAGAGAGATGTAGGCGGCAGAAGTGAATGAAGTTGTCTTTACTGACAAGTCACGCATCTGTCTGCAACACCACGATGGTCGGATTCGAGTCTGGAGACACCGTGGAGAGAAGATGCTGACAGCTGCGTTATGCACCTCCACACTGGTCATGCACCGGTATTATGGTATGAGGTGGTATTGGATATCACTCTCGCACACTCCTCTAGTACGCATGGCCGGTACTTTAAACAGACAGAGCTAAATCTCCGAGGTGTTGGATCCAGTTGTCCTTCCTTACCTTCAGGGCTTGGCCACAGCCATATTTCAATAGGATAATGCCCGACCACACGTGGCACGCATTGTTCAAAGGTTCTTCACCAATCACCAGATTGAATTGCTTCCCTGGCCGGTTCGCTCTCCGGATCTTTCGCCGATAGGAAACATGTGGTCCAATGGTTGCTCAATTATTGTCCCAGATTACACCCCCAGCTGCCACACCAGATCAACTTTGGCAACGTGTGGAAGCTGCTTGGTCTGCTGTACCCCAAGAACACATCTAAAGTCTCTTTGAATCAATGCCGAGGCGTGTGGCAGGGATGATCTCCAACAATGGTGGCTACTCTGGCTACTGATTCTGCCAGGAACCACACTTCCCAGAAGTCTATAAATTTAATCATTTGATACTTGGTCAACATTTTATCTACAAAATAAATTTTGTTGTGCTATCTCTTGTCTTTCTTGGTGTCGCATTTACGGTGACCAGCAGTGTATTAATTTAAATATTAGAATTGCTTACGCGATATGCGGACAAGGCAAGCTAAATGGTAAGAAATAATGGGAACTTATCTTAAATGAGATGCAACCTCCAAAACTCGTCAAAGAGAAATACTCCTAGATCTTCTAATTCTCAGGCAGCGACGCACTATAATTCAGACAGTATTGGTGTGGCAGCAGGGAAATCTAATGGGCCAACTGAGTACAAGGCTTCGGCCTCGGTGGAGGCCTCATCTTGTTCTCCGATCAGCCTCAATAAGATCATGACTCGAATAAATTCAAGGATAAATGTTTCTCCCGAACATATTCTCCAAAAAACAGGAAATTTCGAACTATATTCAAATATCGAACTAGGCCTACCATCATACACCATATCATTATCGTCATGATATCTGGCAAGACAACCCCTAGTGGGCCAGTGCCTTCCTTTGAAGATTCCTTCATAATGATCTCTTGTTTACTTTTGTTCTCCAAGTTTTCTCACGTTTATAATTCATTCCAAAGTCTGATTCCACTGAGTTTGCCCATCTCACTTGGTTTTCCACGCTTCCGAATCTCAGTGACTTTGAACTGCAGTACCTTTTTGAAAACATTATCATCTGGCATTCGAATTGTATGCGCCATCCAATTCATTCTATTTATTTTCATGTATTTAATGATGTCAGGTTGCTTATAAATTCGATGTAACTCAAAATTGTATCTTCTTCTCCAGCTATTGTTTTCGTGTACACCTCCAAGTATACTTCGAAGTATTTTTCTCTCAAAAGATGCCATTCGGTTTTCTTCCAGTTTTGTTATTGTCCAAGTCTCAGAAGCATGTATCAGAAATGGTCTAATAAGAGTTTTGTAAATTAAAATGTTTGTGTTTTTCATACATCATATGTAAATCATTTAATTGAATTGTGACAGTTGATCCAGCGAGTGTAAGCCTAGTTTTGGGATATTGAAAGTTACGCACATGTATTTGTTACAGGTTAACGTTTGTGACTAGTTAATGTTATTTGACAACGTATGCTAAAAACTTTTTTTTAAATATCAGATGAGGCCTATTTTTGTATAGGAGCCCAGAGCCTCAAGAAATCTTAAAATGTCACTGCTTGGAAATATTGTCCACAACACCTCTATTCTCCATATTACTGACTATTTACATGCTACTCTGCAATGACGTTCACTTTATTGGAGACGTTGATCTAATTTAAAGTTCCAATTTAGCTGGATAAAGAAAACCCTAGTTAGGATAGACCTCGTGAATCGCCCATTGTTACAAAGTTATCTTTTGCTATATATTCATCCATAAAAAGTAACCAGGATTTCAAATAACGAGATAAATAAAGGAAGACAATCGTTTTTAAGTGGCATTATTATCAAAAAAAAATTGAAACATTTAATTTAATAATAAACGAAAAGTAACTACACACAAAGGGTTTCAATAGAAATAGAAAAAAAATTCAGTGCTTAAAACTGTGGAACATATTGCAAAAAATAATTGTTATAATAACGGTAACTACCGATTTTATAAAATAATGAAAATATAGAAGAATATCATTAGGGACTAGCAAATAGCAATTATTAAAGAAGTAATTTGGAGAAAAAAAATAATAATTTAACCTCGAATTTATAATTAATATAAGAATCAGAAATCTGTCAATTTGGAATTAATCATCAGAAATTAAAAGGAATTACATGCATATGACTAAGAGTCAAAACAATCGAAACAAAAAAGGTAATTGAAACTTATCTTAAAGTATGGCGTTGTATAACGCGCACCAAAAAATATAACGCAAAAAATAAGATCGCAATTTACGGGTGCACGTTATACGCTGTGTATAAAAATAATAGCTTTAAATTTAAAAAAGAAGATGAGTGTATAAAAAATTTAAACTTTTATATGTATCGGGATACCGTTTAATTAAAAGAAGTGGGGTTCCTTATGAACTTAAAGGGTTGCAATTCTAGAAGTATATTTACACACAGTCCTGCAAGTAGGTGAGAACAGTGACTTCCAACCTTTCGAATTATATGAAGAATTACAAAATATGATCCCACATTTACCCAACACCATTACAGACGTAAAACATCTGCTCCAATATGTCATAGAGAACGATCTGAGAGAAATTTGTCCATATATTTACATTGTCTTTCGAATTTTGTTAATAATACCCTTAAGTATCACTTCCGAAGAGCTTTTCAAAATCAAAATGAAGAAACAAAATTATGTAATCCCACATTTACGGAAGCTTTCCAGCTATAGATGTTTATCTATTGAACATCTGCTCAAAGTATAGAATATGATCTGGTGGAGGCAAATGTCATAATGGACATTGCGTGAAGTTCTGTTAATAATCCACTTAAGTTCATTAAAGCAGCTTTTGCAAAACAAACACATTTAATACATAATAGAAGAACAACTGACAAGTTGAAAGGATCGGAGCGACCTCTCTCAGTTCGAACTGCCATCACGAAGTGTTCTTATCGCTATTGAAGGCAGATCTTACTGTTAATATGAAGGTCAATAGGGGTTACAGGAACCAATTATTAAGGATTTCAGCAAAACTAAAAGCAGAAAATTTGTGATTCTTTAATTTTTTCTTTTTCATTACTATTTAATGAGCCAAATAAATATGAGTAAAATGTTTGGGTTTTTTTCTTTATGGATAAAAATCGTTTTTGTTTTATAAACCCTCTTTTTACACCACCAGAGGGCCTCGCGAAATATGTCTTGCCCACATTAAGTTCAGGTCTCGCACCGCCACTGGTTGCTAATTTAATGTTCCAAAGTTATCGCCAAAAAATTTCCTAATTTCTCCTCGTAAGCTGTAATAATGCTTTTTCTCTATTGCACAGTGAAGCAGAATCTTTCCTGCATAGAAAGTTCAATAATATATTAAGATGGGTCCCTCCCTCCCCACCACCACCAGCAGCTTTTGCAATAAATAAGTACAACATTTTAAAAAATTTATTTAATCTAAGTTATATATAATTTAGTTACATAAGCTGACGTAAACACTTTTAAATGTATTCAGATCATTAAAAAGGTCAATGTAGCATTGATTTTAACAACACATTTTTTTTAAAAAAAAACGATTAAAAGGGTATTACGGAAGAGTTTTTAAACTGTACATGCTTCCTAGAGGATGTAGGCTATTGCAAGGGTTTGGGAACAAATATTTGTCTAAAAATTTCCAAGATAGACGATAAATATCTCTCTCTTTAACACTTTCCACCGTAAGCACAACTATGACGTCATCTTTTTTGAACTTTTTAAATACTCGTTAAGAATGGCTTGATTTTTAGCAGCATCTTTTAAATATCTTTTATAAAAGTTAGTGAGTCCAAGGAAGGTTCTCAAATCACGAATTGTTTCGGATAATTTGTAAGATAAAATTACATCTACTTTCTTTGAAGGTGGCTTAGATTTTCGGTTATCAAGTATCCTAGAAATTCTAGATGAGTTACTCCCAAAATTGATTTTGAGATATTTCCTCGAAGACTATTTTTGTAAACTATCAAACACAAGTTTCAAATGAGTTTTATGTTGTTCTTTATTTTCAGAGGCTACTAGAATGTCATCCAGGAATGGAAAAATAAATTCTAGTCCAAATAATACTTCATTGATAAAGCGCTGAAAAGTAGATGGTGCATTTCTATAACCCAAAGCTCATAACATTAAACTCAAGTAAGCCAAATAATGTTTTTATGGCTGTCTCTTTTCCTTATCTTCCTCAGCAATGGGTATTTGAAAATATGCTTTGAATAGATCAATCTTGGAAAATACTTTTTTCCTTTAAAATATGATGTGAAAATCTTCAATACCATATGTCACGACCGTCTTCAACCATCCGTCACGAATGGTTTGAACATTTAAACGTCTATAATCACCGCATCCTCTAACACAGGGATAGCCAACCCAAATGACCTTGCGGGCCATTTCGGAAAAACATTACAATCTCGCGGGCCTCACATAAAAACATGTACCATTATATCAGGTTTGGAAACAAAAAAACATTTATTGGAGTGAAAATTTAAAATAGAATGAATTATTATTATTGTTTCCATTATGTTTCATGTATACAGACATAGGTAATATAATAATGTTTATATAACATAATTATGCAATGATCGAATAATGTTTAAAATATTACAGTTGCCATTTTCTTAAAAATTACTGTGTTCCTTTTGAATTGATCTTTAGTTACTCATTGTTGAAATTTGATTGGGCTGTCATGCGCAAACGATTAAGTATACATTGCCCTTTATCTTAACCGTCCTGAATATTTTTTTTTAAACTTTGAAAAACGTCTCTGACTGCCTCTTGCTTTTTGGGCACTCCAAACAGAAAAGGTGGAGAAGAAATGAAAGTCGCACACACAGAGAATCATGTACCATCCATAGTAAAGGATACGCATAATGAAATTTGGAATTTATTTAAAATAATTTAAAGAGAGCAAAAAAATGAACTTTTGAAAAAATTAATCTTTTTACTAAAACATTCCTTATTATTTAAAAAGGATTTATTTAAAAAAGAAAGGAACGGAAATTAATTTTGATTTATATAGTTTTTTATACGGGGCAACTGGAAATTTAAGTTTAATGATATTTGGGGCCCCTCAAATAATTTTAAAAATTTTGCCATTTTTTTAAAAAATTTTTTTCCGGAAAATTTAATATTATCGAAACTTAAGGGATTTTTTATTTATTATTATTTTTTTTTAAAATTTTAAAACGTTCTTACGACGTTTTTTTTTCCTCAAACGAAAGTTAAAAAAAATTCACAAAAACTTTTCACTTTTGTGCTGAAATTTTTTATTTTTAAAAAGTTTTTTAATAGTCAATAAAAGAAGTTGAAAAAATTAACCAAATTTTAATTGGTTCCCTATTTTTTGGTTTTTTAAAACAAGAACAGGCTCTTCAAACAGTAATTTAGAGCGTTATAAAATATTTAAATGGTGACAAATTTGGGGGAAAAATCAAAATTTTCCTTTTCAAAATTAAATTTAACATATTCAAATTGGACTTTTTATTTAATTTTTTATAATTTGAACTGAACACTTTTTTATAAATTTTTGACTACGTTTTGAATAAAAAATTTCACAAATTTTCACATTTTGGCTCAAATTTCATTTTCTTCTTTAGTTGGGAATATTGAAAAAATCAAAAATTAAACCCTAATTCTGTATTATTTGCTTTTGTTTTTCAAAATTGGCTTTTTGGACAACTTTAAACAACCAGTTGACTGGGAGCTTAAAAAAATTTTAAAAATGGTGCAAAAAAACGTCCAAATGGTTCTCTTTAAAATTAAAATTACTTTCTAATTATGACACAATCACGGAAAGTTTTAGTTAAACTCCTTTATTTACTAAAATTTTTACTCTTTAATAGAATTTAAAACGAGCGCGTTCTCCAAACACTTCACTATTCTTATTTGAAACCACAAAAATTTAAAATTTATTTCTAATTCCAAATTTTTGGCTTTGAAGAACGATAAGCTTATCTAACGCAAGGATAAGCGTGTCTCTTTTAAATTTTCCCGTCCCATACACTGCTCTTTCTGTGGATTTATCCACAAATTTTGAAATAACCGGTTTCTTATTCACATCGCAATATTCCATCTCTAAACTGGGACTTAATTTTTTTGGCTGCGTCTTGATACTCCTTTAGTTTTTTATCTGATTCATGTCGTGCATTGCTTATAAACGTTTCTGACATAATTAACATTCCCTTCATAGATGTCAAAACCAAGAGTCTCTATAATTTTTTGTTAACTGAATTTAATCTTCCTAAAATTTCTTCCCAAAATATAATTAAAATGGCAGTCTCTCGATTTTTGTTAATGTATTAAATAAATTTACTGCATCTTTTCGAAAATCAATTTTCTCTCATTTTCATTGTCACTAAATGTCTTAAGAATATTTAGGATATTACCAGAATTACCTTTTAAGGCTTCAACAGCATCGTAGTAACAAGACCATTTGGTTTGATTTAAACTTCTTATTAAGGTAAATTCAGATTAATTTCACGATTTAAAAGTTCCCACCTATGAGTCGAAGCAGAAAAGAAAACATATGTTTGTTACACTAAACCAAAAGAGTTCACGATTTCAGTTATAACCTTAACTCATTCTGCATCAACCAGATTAAGAGAATGAGTAGCACACGGCACATAATTAGCAAATTTATTTTTTCCTTTATAACGGTTTGCACACTATTACATCATCCGAACATATTGGCAGCGTTGTCAAATGACTGTCCCCTACAATTATCCAATAACAGTTCATTGGTATCTAAAACTTCTTGTAGAGAATTAAATAAGTATAAGCCAGTGTGTGATTACTAATCTTAATTAATGAGACACATCTTGCATACACTTTTCCCCGAAAACAATACCGTTGGTCATTGTGGGACAAATCTGGTGTTGAATCCATCGCAATTGAATAGTTCTTTGTGTCGTCGTTATTTACTTGAGTTGTAATTGTTTTAATGATTTGTGCTTGCCCATGATCTCAATTATTTGCTCATATATTGTTTTTGATAAGTACGATATTAACGATTTCGGTCGTAATTCTCGCTGTTCAATATGTTCACGAATGAATGGGTCGAACTCTACTAGCAGTTCCAGGGCACAAATAAAACTACCATTATGAGGAGAACTAAAAACTTCCTCGGTACATCTAAACGCTAAACCTCTTACAGCCAAATACTTAACTACTGCAACAACACGTTTGAGGACATTGTGGTAATATTTTGTATCTTTTCTTAATTGCTCTTTTAACTGTTTATCTAAAGCAGATTTCTTTTCTTTTCGTGTTAACCAAATTAACATTGAAATTTTATGTTCAATAGAATTTTCATGATTTTCTAAACAACGTGTTACGTGTTTCCAATCAAAAAAGCCGGTTGTGTATTGAGAATTTGTTTCACAAAAAAGTTTGTAGGCCAAACAAAAAACACTATCAAAACTTATTCAATAACATAGCCAAGATCTTTCCAGCTCTTGTCCGTTTTTTTCAGTGAAAGGATTATTCGAAAATGATCCCTTTTGTTCTTTGTATTCTCTTACAGAAAAAGAATATATATTCTTTGGATCTTTCTTTTGAAAATAACACATTTCACATGCGAAAGAATATAATCAATAAAATTATTACTTAGCGATTTAGGCCATGAACCCACGTCAAAGTATTTCTCAAGCTAAAACCCAACATTTTCTGAACACTTTTCTGTCAGGGCATTACTGAAGCCCTATGGCTGAACAATATCTTTTTCAGAAGGCTGCTGATAATCGAGATATTGCATATTTTCATCATTGATATTTGCTTTTTGGGTTTTTCAGTTTTCTTTCGCTAAGTTCCTTTACCTTTCACTTGTTAATGTATCTGTGTTTGTTATATTCTTGTTACTTTGTTCCATTGTAAAAAAAAGGGGAAATTTCGACATATTTAATTTTCTTTTCCTTTATTTAAGGCTACACAGGTATCCTTTTTCAAAAATTGTTTTTGGAGACAGTAACAGTAAAAATAATTTATGTTTTATATTTAGATTATATTATTAAGCTGATTCTGTAAGGAAAAAGTCAATTTAACCAGCCATTATTTCACAATTTTAAAAAATTAGGAATTGTTGAAGTTTTTCAAATTTTTATAAAATGCTCAATTTTTAAAATTGTTAAGTAATTTTATATTATTTATTTTCCTTGGATTATTGAAAACAAAAGTTAGTATGAATTTGAAAAACTGTACCCTTGTTGATTTTTAATAATTATTTTTCTTGCTAAACCTGGAAAAATTTTTTAAAAATATTAACTTAAGCATTTTTTGAAAAATAACTAGAGATCTCAGATCTAAATCCATACTAACTTTTAAAGTGCATACGTTTGGGAGTACATACAAAAAATTTCAAGATTCTACCTTTAACAGAAAAAAAGCTTTAGGGTTCAGAAAACACTTATACCTTCAAAATTAAAAGTCTGAGAAAAACGCATTTAAAGTTTGTAAAGGCATAAAACAAAAACTTATAATGCCCGTTAAGCTCTAATTTTTTAATATGTTATTTCCCAATGTAATTTCTACATTAAAACACTACTTTAATTTAATATGACTGAAAACATATTTTCTAATTCAAAATATATTTTTGCATAATATTGATAGCATTTGTTACCTATTTAGCTTTGTTACAGGTTATTCAGCTTAATCTTAACCTATTATTTTTACAAAAGTTTTGAAACATAAAGCATTTATGTGCACAATAATACTACTACTAAAGCTAAAAATCACCAGCTTTTTACATAAAATTTAATTTTGGGCAGTTTAGCAAGTTTGAGTGTTTGTGGTGCTAGTATTATATAGTATTACAGTATGTTTACTTTAATGGAGTTTGATATATAATGAAAACATTTAATTTTATCTGCAATACTTGTATTCGGAAGTCTAATTGCAGTATCAACTGGGGGCGTTTTTAGATATATCAAATTCACAATAGTATTCAATCCCTTCGAAATATTGTTTCCCATAGCAACCTGAGAAAATTTTGGCCGTGGCATTTTCTCAACTTGAAAAAAATTGATAATAAAGCTTCTAAGTTATATAAACTATTTTTTAAACAAAAATTGACCTTGAAATCAATCTGAATTAAGTAATTATGACAACTCAAAAAACTCAAAACATAATCAAGCTGAAATGATTTTAGTAATGAAAATTGAAATTAATAACCATTTCACACTTAAAGAGTGCTTTAAAATGAAACCGATACCAAAATCTAAGCTCAGAAAACTTCAAATATCTGAAAAAAAAATTAATTTGTTATCAGATCTGAAATGCAGTGGCAAGCTGCATAATGATATGGGCCACAAGAAAATACAAAAAAAAATTTTTTTTTTTATATTTGAATTTGTAGAGTACTTTTATTAACGTATTTTTCATTTTTTAGCCCCCCTTTTATATTTTTTTGTGCCAAATTTTTTTTATATTGTTAACTACGAACTTGATTTTCCTGAAAATAAATTTAAAAGTTTAGGTCAATAATTAGAGGTTTCTAAGATAATTTAAAAAAAGTACCTAGTTTATTTTTTAAAAAAATCATTGTCCACACTCGTTAAAACCTAAAACGCTTATTATTATTTATTGGCCCATCAGTTTAAAGGGGGTTTTATAGAAATAAAAACTTTAGAATTATTTGCCCCACTTAAATAAATATTGTTTTTCCTTTGTCATCCATTATTTGTTGTTGCTACCTATTCTTAAAATAACCGATTTCTTACGAAAATCAAGACCGCTTTAATTTTATCCATAATATTCGTGGAAAAGCCAAAACACTTAAATGATTGTTATTTTTTCCAAACCTACAAAGAATTAAATTATTCATTACAAATTTTAAAACAATATACATATTTACGGGAAATCCTGATGTTTTCAATCTTTGAAAAAATGAAAAAAAAAACAGAAAATATTTAATCATAACATTAATATCTTCCTACTTAAATAATTTAGAAATGTTTATTGCTACTTACTTTGTAATGAACGGGCTGCCCCATTCATTGGTGTTTGGGAATTAGGATAAGATCAGCAAAATTGAACAAATCTAGTTTTTCATTCCTTTTCTAAATTTCAACAACCCTGGGTAGGAAATGCACACTTCTATAAAGTATAGCAGCAACTACACGGTAGAAAGGATACTTAATAATTTATAATGATTCAATTAACTTACTCATAGAACTCTTTGATTACTTGCGATCTGAATTACAGTAATTCCTTTCTCGGCTATTCCACCTCTGGTCAGTATTATTCAATTATAACTTATTGACTATGTCGTCAATTAACAATCTTAAATATTGAGCAATTAACCGTCGAGCCACTCTCGACTAGCTTTCAACCACTTTCCGTTAATCACTAATCACTAACTTCTATCATCTAACTCCTAACATCTCTTTCGTACCTAAAAAATGCTTAAATATAAGCCTTCATTTATATAAACCATGTCTTCTTCTTTGGGAGAAAGTTTTCAATAGAACAACATTTAAAAGAAGTAAATTTCCCAAAAGGATTACTGAGAGGTTCGTGGATAGACCCATTATAATTTTTACTTGAAACTTAAATAAATAGGTACCTAAGTAACTTTTAATTTCAAGTATTATGCACAGGACATCACCAAATCAGTATATTATTGTAACTTAGAATTATTATTGCACAAAAATAAATGGCTACAGGATAGAGCCACAAGTTGTATTACTGATGCTCGTCGGTGCAGCTCTGATAGAGCCTCGTCCCTTAAATTTCCCGCGTTTTCGGTGGTAGGGTGGAATAACAAAAGTAAATTGCTCTTGCTCTCGAAGATAAAAATAAATTTTCTGTTGTATTTTAGCTATTTTATTTTTGATTTGTATTTTTTTAATGGTTTATTATTTTATTACTGTTTTGATTGCAAGCATCTTTTTCTGTTTGTTATCTTCTAGGGGAACGGGGGCCCCTAGTACTAGGGGGCCCTGGGCTGCAGCCCATTTAGCCCATACGTATATCCGGCCTTGAGTAT
Source organism: Trichonephila inaurata madagascariensis (assembly GCA_019973955.1). Classification (NCBI taxonomy): domain Eukaryota; kingdom Metazoa; phylum Arthropoda; class Arachnida; order Araneae; family Nephilidae; genus Trichonephila; species Trichonephila inaurata. The sequence goes on along the minus strand of BMAV01011925.1, from coordinate 76,439 downwards.
ATATATATAAATTTCCCCTCAAATAAATTTCAAAATGGAAAAACTTTAAAAACCTGATATTTAAAAATTTTTAAAATGGAGTAGCGGCGGGCAGCAACTTACATACTGGGGGCCACATGCGGCCCGCGTGTTGGACACCCCTGCTCGAACACTTCCATCTTTTTTATTCACAAGATGTAGTGGGCTCGCTCATGGAGATTTAGAAGAGCGTGGTGGCTATTACTGGTTTATTTAGATACCGCTACACAGCCATTAAAAATGACTAAAAGGCAGAATATCCAGAATTTTTGCAGGTTTTTTAATAACTTTATTATATTGAAGATTTTGACACCGAACAATTTTTAAAATGTCAAAGTGGATAGATGTTTATTCATTTTTATTCCAACATTTTCTTATTTCTATACATTTCAACAATATGATAAACTAATTTCAAGCGTATTTTCCTCACGATACAATACAGCATATATTTGCGCGAGCGCGCGAGTATTACTTTCATCTTATCTTTTGTGTGATATTATATATGTTTCGAATTATAACATTGAATTTAGCATGAGGATATGGCAACACGTTAAATTCAAAACTTTTCCATGTGCGTTTGAGTTTAAGAATGAAAGCGGGAATTTCTATTTCAAATGGAACATTATTTTTTATATATTTGCAATGGTAAATATTATGTTCAGCATTTAATAATACAATAAATGGAGTAATTAAATACATATTCTTCTTTTCTATTCACTAATTCTACTCAAAAATATACTTAACCAAACATACCAACAATCCATTGATTCGAAAGTTGAATTTTAAACTATCTTCAGCAAATTATTTTGTAACGTAAGCTTTTAAGAACTTCTTAAAATGTTTAAAAGAACTTCAAAATTTAAAGGATTTTTTTTATTTTTAAATTACTTATTCGGTAAGTTTTGTATTTCCTGGGAAGTAAAGTCTGTATTCAGATAAACTAGTGTTGATATTAATATGATTAAACTAACTTAAAATACTTTTCACAATGTTAATTATGTATTAATTTGAAATTTTCATAATCTTAATTGATATGTTGAATAGATTCCTAACCTTATCTAAAAATATGGGTTAAAGTGTAGAATAGGGGTGAAGTCAATTTTTCGTAAGCCAAAACAATTGACTTTGCCTAGGGGCTCCTTATTCTATGCTTTAACCGGTTATTTTCAACTTACACCACTTGGTTTTTGTTTTGATGCATTTTCTTAACCAAAGATGTTCCAAGCTAAATTGGAATTGGCCTTGGCAATATTGGCTTGTGAGAAAAAAAAATGGCCTGGGAAAATAACTAATATTAAACCTTAAAATATGGTGGAAAAGCTGACCAAATAAGCAGATGTTGCATCAAATGTACAGCTTGACCTTATTGGGAAAAGTACTCAGTGACATATACTGCCATATTTATCTCATGAAAGTTAATAGATTATAAAAAGGTTACTTGCATATTATCGCAACCTATTGGCGACATTATATCAAACAAAGCAACTGGTAGCCAGTTTAATGCATACGACACTGGAAATCATAATTGTCAACTTGGCGATTGTTGGGATAATACATAAGTACCTAAAAATGATTGGATGAATACCACAATTATAAAAGACAATTAAATATATTACATAACCATGTTATTTGAATTTTCATGAAAGACTATTTTTAGATTTGTTCTAATTTTTAAAAAAAGCAGATTAAAAAATTCAAAAAGGAACTAAACCAGTGGTGTACATAAAGGGGCTCAACCCAACCCCATTTACTAACAAAATTTTAATTTTCATCATACAGAATATCCCTTGCCACTGTCTATTTTTTTAGAATGTAACCTCTCTTCTCATAAGAGAGGTCTCTGTACACGACTGAAATCTACACTTTGTTGACAAATCAAGAAGTGGTCTTTTCTACATTAATAATTAAATCTAAATTGTGTGTGATCTTCTCCAGTATTGTGTTATTATAAGATAAAAACTGATGATAGATTCAGCACATTCTCTCACTGGATATTAATCCTGATTATTTTTCTGAATTTTTAATATTTACTTATATTTGGGAATCTTGATAGTACTTCATTTTAAAAAGGGATTTGAATTTTAAAATGTAAAATTTATTCATACTTAATTTGATTTTGTGAAACATTCTTCTAATTTTTATCCAGGAATTCCTACTACTGAAGAAAAACATTTAGTTGTTAAATACATTCAAACTCTGCTTCCACAGCCTGAGGTCTTATGCCACATTTCTACTGAAGGAATTTTACCACAATTTGAAATGCAGTTCATTATATTTATGTGTGTTGAAATTCTTTCATAAAGGAAGAAGAAGTATGTAATACATTTTTTTTTCAAGTTTTTCATATTTTTTTTATAAAAGGTTTATTAAATTATTTCCTGTTTTTTCTAATATATTAAACAAAAAATTTTTAATTTATGAATTATTGATTGATAGCTCATTGAAATGTATTTCAAAAGGGATTTTAAAATTTTCTTTTAAACTCTGTTAATCCATCATATTTTAGAAAATTAACTTTGGTTTTTTTTTAAAATGTTTTTTTAAAAAGGTTTTTTTACAAAAAAAAAACCCCGGCAAAATTTGTTGGGGAAAAGGCCCAACTTTATTTCCAAGATGGGGATAATATTACAAAGGTTACGTTATTTTTCGCTGTCGTGGTTAGGGGGATCGATATTGAAAAACTTTAATTTTTTTTCCCGCTGCCCTTTTACTTTCAGGCATATTTAAAATTTTCTTATTTCTGTTAAATTTAAACATTTTCAGTGTAATTTTTTTTGCTTCTCTTCTGTTTAATTCTCTTTTTGAATTGGGATATTTCAAAAATGGTGAGTACTAAATATTTATTTTGGTTTTGTGCTTTTAATTTCTAAATCGTTTTTTTTTGTTTTAAAAATGTTTTTTCTTTTTTGTTGATGAAATTGTTTAAAGGGAACTTTTAAAATTTTTTTTCACTACTATGTAATTGATATTCTAAATTACTTTTAACATACATTATGTAATTATTTTATTCATAAAAAAAAAGCAATTATTTCTATGGTAATAATCCTATAATTTCTTTTTTTTTTTTTTTAGCATTTATAAATATTATCCTTTTTTTATTTTTTATTTATTTGTTTTTTATTTATAGTTATTTAATTATAATTAACTTATTTATTTATAACTATTTTTTGTTATTTATAATTTTTATTTGTTTATTTTATAGTTATTTTTCGATTCTCATGCATTATTTTTTTTTCAGACGATTTTTCTTTTAATAAATTTCTATTTAATTATATTATAGTTATTATTTCTAATAACGTTATAAAAAGTTCTATATGAATATTATATATAAGGAATTTAAATTTTGGGGGGGTTTTAAAGGGGTGCTTAAATTTTTTTCCCCCCGCACTTTTTTGGGTAAATCAATATTGGGTTACTAGTTTAATATCCCCAATTTTTTTTTTAAAAAATTTTTTTTAAAACATTTTTTTTAAAAAGGATTAGGAGAATTTTAAATAACCAGAAACGTTGGGGTTAAATGAAAAAGAACTGCCAATAAAGTATTAAAAGGGCTAAAAACCCAAATTTATTTTATTGGTTTTTATAATTTATATATTTTCTTAATGGGTTTTGAAAAATAATTTTAATTGTAATAATTTTAAAAGAATAATGGTAATTTAAAAAAAAAAATAATGATAAAAGGGGAAATATTTAAGCTATAAATAAATAACATAAGAATAGCTAAAACGGATCAAAAAAAAACAGTTATAAATGAATAAGATAATAATTATAAATAAAAAAAACAAAATTATATGTAGAAATTACATAATGTATTTTAAAATTAATTTAGAATATCATTTACAAAGTAGTGAAAGCGGTAATAGGGAAAATTTTCATTGGTTCCTTCACCCGAACAAAAAAACAAAAAAAAACCATTTTTAAAACAAAATAAATTATTTATGGATAATTGGCACCACTTATTTTTTTTAAAAAAAATATTTATTATTTCCACTCATTTTAGAAATATCCATTTTTCGAAAATAGCCCAGAATTCACGGGGCCAAATCAAAGAAAATTTATACTGAAAATGGTTAAATTTTTGAAAAAATCGTAAAAAAAAGGGTTAAAAACCCGGGAAAAATGAAAAAAAAGTTATTTCTAACATAAGTTACCCCCAAGGCAACCAAAATTGACGGGCGATAAAAATATTAAGGTAACCATATTGAAATATTATAACCCATTTTGGCCAACTTTAAAACAACAACTTGGCACTACAACCCCGATATAAAATTAGCACCATATAAAATTTTAAGGAAAAAATTAATTTTTTTCAGATTATTTTGCTGCTTATTAATATAATATTATTCCCTTTATTATTTTTTATTAAAATAATATTATTATTCATTATTTATTGATTGATCTAGTTTACTATAAAATCTCTTCCTATATCCTTTATTTTAAATACTTTTTTCAATGTATTTCAAAACAATTCTTTTAAATTATTGTGTCCCTTTTTTAAATTTAGGGCCGGGGGGCAAAATTATTGTTTCAACCCAGCAAAAAAGCTGTTTGGCTTGTTTCCCATCATGCCAAGCAGAATTTTGGCCAAATTCCCCCCGTTATCAAATTAGTTCCTAAAAAACAAACTTTTGAAATTATAAGTTTAATATAAATTTTATAAACTTAGCTTTTATTACTTAATCATTTTTTTGGTACTTACATATTATCGCAACCATATTAGTGACATTGTAAGCTAATAGGTTTTTAACCGCAAATAGTTCCAATTAATCGATTTACACATTAAAATCTGGTTTTCCAACTTGGCAAGTTATCTTGAACTTTGGCATTGTTGCGATAGTATGTAAATACCTTTTTTTTACTAATTGTTAAAATTTTAGATATTTTATTTTCAAAATATTTTTAACTCTATCAATATCTATTAATCTTTGATAACTAAATTTAAAATACTGTTACTCTAACTAATCATATGAATCAAAGATTATGAATTCAAAACAAATATATTTTTGTATTTCCTTTTTTTGTAGCAAAGAAATTGGTATATCTTAAGAGAAATATTGAAGCCCAGTGGCTGAATGGATAGTGCATTGCACTTCCACACCACAGGTCCGAGGTTCAAACCCCGGGCTGGGCAAGGTTTACTCAGCCTTTCATCCCTTCAGTGGGTCGATAAATGAGTACCAAGCTTGCTTGGGAACTTAACACTGGAAGTTTCGCATCAGACTGACCACCTGACCGGAACATCTGCTCATGCACCTCAGGGCCCAAGGTCGCGTGTACTGAGTTGGGCACAGTAGGTCTTGGTCCTCACGGGCTGTTGTTCCACTGAGTTAAGAGAAATATTGTATTTCAATAAAAAAAAGAAAGGTGGTAAAAATTAGCATTAGCTGAGAGTTGTTAAAAATTTACTTTTTACAAATAGTGTTGCAATAGTTGGGTACACAAATTCTATGTCTCCTGGAGTTGATGGTGGTAATTAGTTATCTAGGGTTAAAAGCAGTATTGATATCTGTTTTATTTTCATATACAGGGTGTCCCAAGATTATTGGGACAAACTTTAAGGTGAGGTAGGGAACATCTCTAGGATTCAGATTTACAAAGCAACCTATGGTCGGAAATATCTTTGTTTGGTGCTAGGTGGCATTATTCACAAAAGCATGGGAGGAAACAGGTCTACTTTACTGCAGTCTTTTGAGCTGTCACTTCCCGCAGAAGATATGGAACAGTTTTACTAACACCTAACTAGTAGATATGCACGAATTGGTAGAAGGAAATGCGCGAGCAGCAGAAAAATTGTATTGAGAAAGGTATCCACAGAGAGAGGAATTGGACCACTGGATGTTCAGCGATGGCTCGTATGCTGGTACTCGGATTCCTTCAAACGGTATCTAACACATTTTGTTCTATGCTGGAAGTTCAAGTCACTCTCAAGTCGTAAGCTACTCTCACTGTGCCTATTAGCTCACAATGATCCATATTCACACAAATTGGGATGCAAATTAGGAAACATCTGGCAGTCTAGTGCATCTTTCTGGGTACCTTTCGCAATACAATCTTTCTGCTGCTCATGCATTTCATTCTGCCACTTTGTGAATCAAATGCATTTCTGCCAGCTTGGTGTTTGTAAAACTGTTTCATACTCTTCTGCGAGTGATGACAGCTCAAATGACTGATAATGCAGGTTTGTTTCCTCCAATGCTCTTGTGAACAATGCCATCTAACACCGAACAAAGACGTTTCCAACCATGAGTTGCTATGCAAATGTGAATCGTGATGTCCCCTACCTCCTCTTAAAGTTTGTCTCAATAATCCTTGGACAACCTGTACATATGAAGATTCATATATATATATGAAGATGAACTGAAATAATTAATATTTCCTAAAACTGGGGGGAAAATACTACCTACCTACTGAAGTAGGTTTTTTAGAAGAATAAAAAGTGTTGTATAAGTTTTTCCCTAATTTTTTTTAAATATCTCCATTAAAATGGATGAGGGAATTAACTTTGATAACATTAGAAAGAAATCATGAGTGTGTTGATGTATATTATAAACACAAGGTCATTAGGGGCAGATAATGCAAAATAAACAAACTTAAATGCTTCTTATTTTTATTGATAAATAAAAAATTTATATTCATTCAAAAAACCATAGGAAGCAGTATTTGCTTTTAATTCCACAAATTCACAGGAGGTTTTTTTTATACAAATGTTCACATTTTTTTATTTTTGGGGTATGTGAATAAAAAATTCAATTCATAGTTTTTCAGTAATTTTTTCAAAAAAAATTGAGCTGAATAAATAAATTTTTGATTAATATAGTGTTTTTAATTTTTTTTTTCATGTGGTAAAATAAAATTTTAAGTAGAAGGAAGGTGGCAAATTATTTCCTATTTTCATGAGAATTTGTTTCAATTCTGTGTTTGTTTGTTTTAAATTATAATTTGTATCATATGAAACTACATAGTTATTAATTTGCTATTCTTTTGTTGTATAACTGGTATAAATAAGCTTGTTTGTATTTTTTTTAGAATGTAGAATGGAAAGAAAAAAACTCAGAAGTTAGTGTAGGTGATTTTATTTTGGACCTGCTTGAAAATGTCCCTAAAAACAAGATATAAAAATTGAGTGAGTAACATTATAAATGAAAATCAAATGTTTATATTTTATTTTCGATCCTTTTATTTTATGTTCTTGTGGAATATAAATTTTGTTTACATATGTTTTATTTATACTTATATTAGGCTTATTATAAATACAGAGGCATTTTAAAGTGCAAGTTCATTGATTTTAATTAAAAAGAGATTAATTTGTACCATCCCTGATAAAATTAGTCTGATTTTTATAATATATACATATATAAGGAATATGCATACATGTAAAAAAAAACACCCAAAACAGATTTTATGAAGTTTATTTGCGTATGGTATGATTTTTTTCCATTAGTTTTTCTTTTCTTGTTATATTTTCATCAAGAGAACATTTCAGGTGAAACTTGTTTGAAGAGCTCTGTTTCTTTCTCCCTTGTAAAATATATATGAGTTAGGCATTATTAAATTATGGTAGTGCACGACTTTTTTAGTGTGTTTATTTTCAATGATATTTATTTTCAATCTCTTAATATTATGGGATATGAAAAAAAATAGTTGGTAACAACATAAAAAAAACACAATTAAAATATAATTTTATAACCATCCTTCATTGAGATAAATATGTGAATTGAATAATATGCAAGAGTTGAGAATCGGAGCAGAGTAGTGGTGAAGTCAGCTCCATAGTAAGCTTACATTTCAAAAGGTAAAAAATTGATCTACTGACCACTTGCAATGCAAAATTCTTGTTTCACTGTATTATTTTTCTATTGTACTATTTTTCTAGTTATTTATTCACAAGAATAAATTTTTTAAAAAAGTATTAATGTATTTTAACATTTTATAAATATCTATCTTCAAAATAAATTTTAAAGCACTCATTTCTTCCCTCCTTTTTTAAATTTTTGTATTGATGTTATTAAGTCAATAACATTTTTAAAAAAATTTATATGAGATCTGTAGAAAAATATCCAACCTTTAAATTTCCTATGCACAGTTATGATGCTATGGCAGCAACTATGTGCAAACATACATGTTTGAATTTTTCTCCACATTCATGTTGTGCCGGTTGGCCAGTAAGTAGGGTGCTGTTGTATGGTTTTGTCAGATTTTCGATTTCTCTTTCTCTTCTTCGACTGCATGAATTTAGCAAAGATATTGCACCAAATTTTTTCATGTTGGTTATTGTCAAGGTACTGTCTCTATTTGTAAAACTTCTTGGTGCTTGAAAACAGTGCTATGAGGTAACACAAATGAAGTGGTTCAACAGATTCAAAAATAGTCTTCCATCAGAGGAAATTGATTAGTATTTTGGTAGTCCACACAAATCTAAGTGATGGCAACCAGAGATTCTGCTCATGCAACAGTTAGTGTAAAGATTCTGAACACAAAATGTGCAAAGTGACTGTGAAATTTGTGCCCAAACAGTTGTTGGTTTAACAGAAAGAATTACCTCTTGAGATTACATAGTTTCTGCTGGACAATACCTATGCAAATCCTGAGTTTTCTGAACATTGATAACTGAATATGAGTGAAAGATGTGTGCAGCTTTGAACTGAAAACTAAAATACAGTCATTGCAATGGAAGCATCCCATGTCCCCAAGGCTGATAAAAATGTCAGGTATGAAGCAAATAACGAGATTAACTGTGTAATTGATACCTGTGGAATTGTGCATTCAATGCATGAGCTATGATAAAAAGAGTACTATCAACAAATTCTCTGACTTCAGGATGCAGTTAGGTGCATAAGATCTGACTTCTGGGTGATGAGAATCTGTCCATTCTATTATGACCATCCTCAGCTCATTCATCTTGGTGAAACATAAAATTCCATTCCTTTCCTTACTTTCCAAACATGGCTCCTTGCAGTTTCTGATAGTTTGAAGAATAGAAGTCATATGATAGATCCAGTTTTAGAAGTAGAAAAGAGATGGAGTACAATGTGATGGCAGAAGTGAAGAATGCATAAGCGTATGGAGCAGGACCTTGCTTTGAAGGGGATTAGGGTCTTAAGCCCATTGTTTTATTTTTCTAAGCAAAAGGTGGACTGTCTTCTATATATATTTCTATATTTTGTATTTGTATAATACATTTTAATTTGAATACATTTTTTAAAAAAATTAATTATTTTTCAAAGGGACACAAGCCAAATCCTTTCTTCACATGTTCATTATCTTGCTGATCAGCTTCCCTCTTGTGGTATGTACATTATATTTTCTGCTGTTATTTTGCATCTGTTTAAACTATATCTTAACATTATTAACTTTGACTTAAATTAAAAGAAAAATAGTTTACTCATACAATATTTTCATTAGTAAAATAAGTATTTCATAATGCACAATCTGATAGTGCTAAAACCAATTGAGTAATTAAGTTTTGTATAAAGAATTATTATTATTATTAGGTTAAAAAGCTGTTAGTTACCTTAAATTTTTCATTATATCGTTATATGGGAATAAATAAAATGAGAATAAAAGTTGTTTATGTATAAGTATGGAAATATTTTTTAAGTATTACCAAAGAGGGATTTAAATAGCCTGGTGACAATCATTAGATTATGAATTTGTGTCAAAATTCTATTCAAACTTTTTGCATGGAATAATAGTTTCAATATTTTATGTTTAACTATATGCCTCAAAGTTTTAGTTTGTATTAGCAATGTAATTAATGTAAAATATTTAAATGTAATACTCACCTAATTGTGAAGTTGACAAATACAAAAATGTAATACCAGTAATCTAATGTTTCATTTGTACAACATCTATTACTCAAAATTAAATTTAAAAAGTTGATAGCTGTAATTAAAACTTGTTTTGTATTTCTTAATAATTTCTTCTGTGTTTTCAACTGATTGGTGATGCGATAAGAAATAATCTGGCTTAAAATTTTAGCAGTTACTATTAAATCTTGCAAGTGAATGGCAGAATGATACTAATACAATAAAAGTTATGGCCATGTTTTGCATGTGCAGTATAGCCTTGCACAGAAGTTTGCTATCTAATAACCAAGGGGAGGGTATAAATGTATTAATAGGAGTTGCTTGCACCCATTGTTCACTTGGATAGAAGCTGCAGTGCCAAACCTGACAGTATTCAAAAGTAGAAATGAGTATTGGGACTCATTCGGTCAAACAAACTGTAAGCATAATGAATTGTGCTAGGAGCACCATATCTCCTTTTATGACAACATAAAGGATTATAAGATGGAGTCGGCAAAACACAACAGTTGATGGAAGTCCAAGTAAACAGTTTAAGAGACAACTGTTTAACTGCATTGTAATCTAAAAAAACATGCAATTCTTGGCAATTTAGTAACATCTTACTGGAACAGTCATCGGGATTCTTATTCACCTGAACCTTAGGGGATTTGGGGGGAAATAATGATTCGCAAACCACTGGTAAATCCCCACAATACTTTTAAGCAATGCCAATTAGACGAGGTCTCCAAGGCTGGATTCTCTTAATGATAGTAGTGAGTAATCTAATCTGATGAATTTATATTCACCCTCTTTTAAGCTGCCAGCTATGTTTTCATGTGGATTGTCACCTCAAAATGCACAAAATCCTGCACGCTGTTGCCAACTCTAGAACATGGAGGTAGCTCTTTTATGGTCTGATGTGTAATATCTTGGTGCAGTTGTAGTCCACTTATTTTCTTGAATGGTAGGATAGTAGGTGATCACTATGAGTACATTCTGGCCTATGAATTTTATCCCTTTATCTAAACCATCTTAAGAGAGCAACTGCTTTTTGTAGATAGTAACACTCCTATTCACATTGCTAAATTGTTCAAGAAGGGTTGGAAAAATATGATGAAATAGAACATCTCCTCTGGCCTTGTCAATCCCTAACTTGAACATTTATGGGGTATTTAATTCCAAACTTCAAGAAGGGTTTTATATTCCTTTAACTGTTTTGAATGACCTCTATGCTTCCATCTTGCATCATACATTTTGTAATGTAGACAAAGGATGGTTCAATGTCTTATTGACCCTTTCGGGACAAAGGACCAGTTACAACATTTACAATAATTGCCCATTTTTCTTCAAAAGCTGGAAAGAAGGTAATATTAAGCTGAAAGGTGCACTCAGAGCTGCAACTGCAGCGCCCACTTATTTCATACCAAAACATTTAAAAATTGATCAGATAGACAGAGTATTAGTGGATGGCGGGGTATTTGCAAATAATCCAGTGGCTTCAAAGAGGTTGAAGAGAGATTCAAAGAAATTTCAGAAATCTCCCAGCACTTTCGCATGCTTAACGCCAGGGCCGGAGGTCTCCCTCGCGAGTGTCACTCATAGGCCAGAGGGTTTTGTGTAGTTAAGCCTAAATCCATAAAAATACCGAAATATAAATGCGTTATTCAATATTTTTGTGTGTTATATGAACAACATAATGCTTTATATATTTTGTACTAATATACTTTATTCACTTCAGCCACTTTCTGTTTAAGTACAAGTTTTTAAACATTTTATTGTCAGCATTTGTAAAAGTCAACCTTGTAAAAAAATAAGAAAAAAAAATACAAATTTTGTCTACCAGATCTAATTATCCATTAAAAACTAGACTGCAAACCCAAATCAAATGCTTTAGCGAAAATAAATCTCATCTTCACTATAAACAAAAACCACATGTTCATTTCAAGAGCAGTCGTAAAGCACTCAATTTGAAAACATTACTTTCCCTTCTGTTTATAAAACAAAAACAACGTGTATGCGAGTAATATTTCTCTCATTTCGAGTAGAAGGTCAGACCTCCATGTATCTCAAATCTTATGGACATAGAAGGCAGTCTATTGCCAAAAAACTAAGCTTACAAAACGTTCCAAGTGCCTGGCGCACTGATGAGTCATTCGTCCTACAGAGGAAGAAATACACTGCGCACCCTTGAGTCATTCGATCTCTGGTGGTGTTTCGTGCTGGCTCATATTTGGGACGTTCGCCCCGAAGGGGTTAAGAAAATTTTTGCTCTATTTTATAAATATTTTTATTTTTTTAGTAATCTGTGTATGTAGATAAAAAAAGTTTTAACTCTTTTCCTAATTAATATTCTGTATATGAATTACTACCTATTTTCCGATACATATTATACTCAATAAAAATATGCTTTTGTTACTTGTTACACCTTTTATTATGTTTCATCTTGTGTATCATTTGTGTTATTTTTTATGTAGAATTTTTTTTAAAGGATTATAACTTTTTTTCTTTTTTATACATGTCACATACAATTACAAAATTTGATTTGATTAATCCCCCCTAATGTTTGTTTGAAATCAATACTTCTGAATTTAGTACATAGCATTTGCTGATGAATAATATAACAAAAATGCATTATTACATGACCATTGATTTCATATGTCCTAATAGAAATAATTTTTTTACTGTATTTTGAGAGTTTTCAGATCATTAACTACAACTCCTAAGCATCAATACCTTTAATACTTTCTGGTATATTTGCTAATTTTAAACGTTCTCTTGCATTTCATTCTCTTTTGAAAATATGCATTAATTCCAATCTGGTAGATAACTTTATATCATTGGTTTTGTCAAGACAAATTGTGATATTACAGCTATTAATATCAATCTAAAGTTAGTGAGAAATATTGGCTCTCATTTTTAAAATCCTATCTTTAATTCTATTTCTACTTGGAACATGATAGTCCATGTTCATCTTTGCTGATCACACTTGACATACTCACTGATTTAAAGAAATAACTGATCTTTTGCATTGCTTGAATAAAATTTCATTAAGTATTGATTTGGAGTTATTATTATTAGTGATTGTCTTTATTCCCTTCAGGGCCTTTTGCTCTAATCTATGGTCTCCTTTGTTGAAATATGATAGTTGTATCCTCTTCATTTGTTTGGTCTTCATGGTCTTGTATTCCTAACTCAATTTTTTATCTGTTTTTATTAATTAGGAATTTTTATAAATGGTTTTCCTTACTAAGCAAAGTCAGCATTAATGTGGATTTTTAATGCAATGGAATATCTTGTTGTGCTTTTATTAATTCAAATGCTGAGTGAATATTGTGCTGTAGGAATTAGAATCATTTCTTATAAAAAAAGACTACTGAATTTTCAAAAAAGAATACATTTTATTAAAAAATTGGTTTATTATTAAATAGGAATTAATTTATATATTAATGTTTTCAAATGAATACAAATTATATTTGATATATTTTATTGCAGGCTCACATAAGTTGGATGTCATTTTAAATCATGATATTTTGACAAGTTTATCTTCAAAGTAAGGTTTAAATTTTTTTAATTACAGTTTTATAGCTTTCCCTCAGCTTTTTAAAACAATGTATATTAAATTGAATAAGCGACTCTGTTCTTTAAATTATATTATTACAACTGTCATTGAATTATTATCTAGTAAAATCTTTTTTTATTTGATGAGGGGACTGAGCACAAATTATATCAAGCAAACTGGCCTCTTTTTTTTTTTTAATACAGTTGGGATCGTATAAAACATTGTCATCAGTCTTATAATTTTTATTTTAAGTAATTCTTAAAATATTTTTCATCTGTTTGTTTATCTGAGAAGCAAAATTGCATGAGGAAGGTTATCAGAATAATATAACATACTTATGTGCCAACTTTTATGCTTTGCTCATAAAACTTGCACCTTTTGGCCTTTCATTACAATTTACACACTTAATTGTTCATTTTTAAAATTTTAGCCAAATTTCTGTCCTTTTCCGATTATTTTCTCTCATACAGCTCTTTATTGATTTCTACTCGCAACGACCAAAAAATAAGCAGACACCCATGGAAGTCGTAATACTCATTTCCCTTAAATTTTTTTATGCATAAGGTTGATGGCAAAGTAAAGTTCAATTTACCCTTAAAAGTTGATGAGATGCTCAGACATGTTCTATTATCTACAAAGAAGTTGCCAAAAGAAAACAGGCACTACAACGTTTCACTCAGTAAAGAAGCCCATTTCACAATACAAGCAAAATTTTGCAGTCAAGGACTTTTTAAATACATAGACTGAGGCAAATAAATACCTATTATTATAAAGTAAATTATTGGGATTAAAAACATAGGGAAGAGGTGAATTATCTTGTTGGCTGCAAAAATGATAAAATATAGTTTTATAAAGGCATCTTTACTGTAAAATTTTACTTTATTTATGTTTATATATATATGTATGCCTTTAAATTACCTTACTATCCAAGTTTATATGGGTTAAATCAGTATAAAGAAAGTTTTCTCTGAAAAATTGACTTATCAAATTACTTTAAGTATTCTTATTATGAAATTTTCATTGCATTATTTTTAAAATGTTTATATACCACGTGTTTTATGTATTAAATATTTATGTGTTAATTTAAAAATTTGCTTGAAACGTCCTTCATGCATTATTTTACACCTGGTCGGTTTCAAAAGTTGGCTGGTATGATATAAAAAATTCTAATGCTATTATAATAAATTGCATTTTGTAAATTAAACAATATTTATTGTGATTTCTGGTATTAGCAACTAAAATTTAAATACTTAAAAGGTTTTTTTATTTTTCCAGTGAAGAAGATATTGAATTAACTTCTGCTTTATATCGTCTATTCAGATGGCATGGAGCTCACACAACTATAGTTCAACCTGATAAAATTAATAATTCTAATTTTAAGAAATGGAGTGAAATTTTGGATACAGAATTTCTTAGTAACAAGATTGATCCATCTTTAAGTGCTGCTGTATGGAGAGGGTCATTACAGCTCTCTCATCTTAGAGTATGATTAAATTTCCTTGTACTTTTATATTTTTGTCATTTGGGATGTATATTTTGTTAGTGTAATTATTTCAAATTGCAAAATATAAACCAATTCAAGAAAACTTATATCAAAATTGAAGTCTTGTAAATTCTAAGATTCTTTTTCATGGGAATTTTAAGAGCCTAAAAGGTTTTTACTATCAAATTAAAATCAAGTTGTAATGGAGCTCATTTATTTTGAAATGAATGCAAATTCTTTTTCTCTGTTAATAAAATTAATGAATTTTAAAAAATGTTTTGTATTTGATTTTATATTAATATGTTCAGAGGATTTGAATATTTATTTGTAAATATATGTATAATGTTTGTGCATTTTATATAATGAATTTTTAAAAAAATTGCAAACATTTTTAGTTTAAAAAAACAGCTTTATAATTATTTGCACTATAATTTTTTTGTTCTTAAAAATAAATGGTTTTTCTCTGCCTCATTTTTTGAGGTGGTTTTGTTCAATTTATTTTTTTATATTTATGAATGTGAATTTAGCTCTTCAAAACAATTAAATAATCTTATCATTTTATTATGCTGAGCAATTAAAAAGTTTGATTCAGTGATGTTATTTTTCTCAAAAAAAATTTAGGAAACACAAACTAATAGTTATCCAGGATTTCAACTTAGATTGGATGTATTTGAAAATGAAATTCTTTTAGACAAATCCATATCAAGTGATAATGAGACAATGTTCGATGAGGTAGGTGGAATAAGATTTTAAATTTCCTGATGTTTTGTTAGCATTTTTGGAAAAAAACCTTTAGTTTGATATAAGTATTATCATATGCACACTTTTTAAATGCATTGAAAAATGATAGTCATAGAATGATTAAGATATTAGTGTCATTTAATAATACACATAAATAATGCATTATTTGCTTATACATGTTTATCATTAATATATGCTTATTTAATTATTCTTTCTTGTGTATGTATGTATAATTTTTTTCCTCTGAGATACTATTTTTACTTAGAATGAATTCATTTTCTATGTGGTGTATTTTGATAATTTATTTTTATTTGCTCAACTTGTAACTAATTCTTTTTCATATACTTGCAGAATCTGATTTTATCACCAATTTTATCTATGATTGATGAATGTAATTTTTCTTCTATACCATTTTATCTACTTTTACCAGTGTCTTTTAGGTTGTATCCTTTATAATGTGAAAACATATTTTATTAAAAATATTTTAAACTCACAAATTGAGTACTTTAAAAAATAATAATTTACAACTGTAAAATTAACAAACCCGCATTTGCTTATGTTCAAATATTATATGGTTTTTAATGCATTTAAATTTTAGCAAGTAAAAGGAAAGAAAAATATTGCAATAAATAAAAAATGTCTTGATAGTATTAAATATAAGAAACTAGTGTGCTCTTTTTATAAAAGTTATATTTTTTCAGGCCATATTGAAAAGATGTCATTATTTTAATACTAATGAGCTTCTTTCTTAAAAGTTTTTTTAAACTTTAATTTAAAAGTCTTATAAAATAGCAAAATTGTGATTCAAACAAAATAATTCTTAAACTTAGATATAAAAAATGATCAGGAATATATGTTTATTACTTTTTATTTGCTTTCCAAATCAATGTTGAAAGAGAATATTGTGTTCTATTTATTGCAAGCAACATCATCAAAAATATTTTTGATTAATATGCAAAATATGTTATATGGTTTCTTTCTATAGAGAGGCATTAAATGTTTTTGATATTTTACACTTTCTGATATTGAATATACAAACAATGGAAAATTTTAATCAGTTTTGTTAAAAAAAAAATTTATTTATTGAAGATTTTAGTACATTATAAATGAATCATTCTCAATATTTAAAATATTTTTTTTTAATTCTCATGTTAAAATTATACTTGTATATTAGATATCTGCAAATATGTTCAAAAGGATATATTTTGCATTTATGCAAGCCTTCACATTATTCAATTCCTTTGTTTAAAAAATATTTTATTATTAGAATTCTTGCTAATTTTGTTTTAGCTATTTTATTTAATATTTTACATGAATTCTTCCTTTCTTATTTAAAGCAAAAGAAAAATAGACTAATAATTTTACTTAAAATATTAAAATACTGTTTGAAATATATTTTTCCCTTCATTCATGTATGTTATACTAAGCAAAAATTTTCATAGTATTGAATTTAAAAAACAACAACTATGCGTTTAGATTTGAGTGATTTAAAAACGTCATGTAACTAATGGGCTCTCTTATGCAAGGCTTGAACTGTTAAAGAATGTAAAATTCAGTTTCTCAATCATACTGTTTAATTATAACAATATGTATCTGGTTTTTAGTTTTCATTTATAAATTCGTTTTAGACCTGAGGTTTTCTGTTTTGTTCACCCCTTTTTGTAAAATTAGAAAACCTCTTACTGTCAGTGTGGTTTATAAATGAAATTATAAAAAATTTCTCTTCCTGAAAATTATAAAGATACATCTTTACTAAATAATTTATTTCCCTGTTGAAATAAAAAGATTATTAACTTTAAGAAGGGCTCAGTCTGGATATTAAAAAGTTTACAAAAGATCAAAGTACCATACAAAATAAATACAATAAAAATTCAATAAGATGGATTCTCAAAATATATAATAGACTGTTTTGTTATGTTTTATTTGTATTCAAGGAATTTTCTTTTTTACAGCTTTAGAAATAGTGTTAAATAATCAGAAAATATATCTATTGAAACAGTGTCTGAATAAAATAATATTTTTTAACTCATAAATATACAATTTGAATTTCATTATTTTAGGAAAAATATTACTCTTTTCACAACCATTTTTTTTATAATAGAAAATTGAAATCAGTGTCTGTTCTATCTGACAATCGTGTCTAAGTTCTTATAGGACATAATTTGGTAAAAGTCATGTTTAAAAATACTTATAGACCTTTCTAATAACATTTATAATCCATGTCTGCCTGATCCATTTTAGCTTTTAATATATATGTTACTGGCATAGTATGAAATATGAGAATTCATACTTGTATAGAATGACCAAAGCTGTTTAGGCAATGTATGAAATAAGGTCTTGATTAGGCTATTATATCAATGGTGTACATTTCTAAAAAATACAAATGTTATTCTAAATAATGAGAGTACCATTAAAGAAATTTTCAAAATACGTAAAGGAAAAAGAAAGTTGTACCAAACAAAATTTGTCTTTCTTTTATTAAGGAAAACAAAATTTTCAATTAAAAAATAAGAACTTAAAATTAACCTACTTATTGCAACATGCTAGGCTTGAATGGCATTTTGAATTACATTTCATTAGATTTTTCATGCAAAGACCATTCTTATTTCGGTAATTTGTTTTACACGTACTTTGACAAATCCTTGGCCGCTTCCATTAGAATGAGCAATTGCAAATGACAGAAGAGGAATTTCATGGTCAGGAATATCTCTTAATTCTAAGCAAGTTCTTAGACCACAAAGTAAATTCTGATTTCGCATATACTTTTTTTAAAATTCCTTCAGACATTTCAAGTTGATAGAAACCATTTTCCCACTCGTTACAAGTGCCAATATATTGGCATTCAGAAAAAAAATCACAAATTTCATAACAATACCTTTTTTTTTAAATAATTTTTCTGTTTTTTTCTGGCAAGGTTCACAAAGGTGGATGTACAGTTCAATATCTTAACGTATAATGTTTTCATATTTGGTTGAAAGTTCTTTCAAAATTCTATCACCTCCTCCGTGTCTAATAGCCAAATGAGCTTCATGAAGTATGTAAAATAGAATCCACGATGTAAAACTATATAGAAGTGCTTCCTAACCTTTTTATCCCTGTAGACTGGTCAATGTTTGATAATTTTACCATAGTCGCTGAGGGTGGGATGCTGTTTATATTTTAAATAGTTTTGATTTAATAATTTAATTGTATTTAAACATGCATTCAGAATAAAATTCAGTTACTCCAAAAAGGAATATAAAGTTATTTTACATGAAATATAAAGTGATTTCCATGGAAAGTCAAATGCTAGAGAAATGTACTCCAGTAAATAAAATGGAAATAATTTAATACTCCTTGAGTGGACCTATACCATTTGATCCACAGACTGGTAGATGGAAACCATTCTGTATAGAACTGATGCCTTCTTTAACAGGTTACATAAGTTTACTTTTATTTTCACCAAACATCATCATAGCCATTCAGCAAACAATAGGCCCTGGGTTCCTTTTTAGTTGTCATTTTGTCTTATTGTACATCATTTATTAACTTCTAGTAAGTAATTTCAGTTAAAAAATACTTTTCGAAGTGATAACTTCTTTAGGTGCGTTTTGCTGAAGAGTAAACTTGAATGAACATCACATTCGGGTGTGTAACGCGCCTTTAGTCGGAAATCGTGTTTGGACAAGGTCGCACACCCCTAAAAAGAAATCATGTGACTAAAGGAGAGACGTTTTCCCCAGGTTTTGAGTAATACTCAGCCTTCCCTCTTGTATGCCTATACAGTTTCTGTTCCCACGTACATTTATCTCTCAGGATATATCAATAGGAATAACCATAAAGAAAGGCACATTATTTATATTGTATGAAAACGTCAAAGGGACAAATTATTTGAGACTTCTGGATAGAGGAGGTTTAAAGATGCCCACAGATATTGTTATGAAAATCATTTCAACACAGCATTTTATATTTAATTTGTTAATATGGAAAAGATTCGAGTCAAAATATCTTAAAGTTGATTGCCAATTATCTTGCTTTAAAGCATAATGGAAGCATATCTGGAATTACATGAATTGTGGAATGTCTTGCATTTGTTTCATTTATCTTCTATAAACTGTAACACACCTGCGTTTTCATATTTTTACAAAAATATATTCATTACATTCTGGCATATATGCTGAAATAATTATTCAAAATAGTGCAGTGAAGAAATTTTAACAGAAGGATAATCGAAAAATGAAGAAATTTAAGGCCAATTAAATTAATGTCTGCTTTTTATATTTCCCTGTTTTATGTATTTAAGTATTCAATTATTGATTCATATATTATTCAATGTGCGTGTGCTTCCTTATAATTTATTTTTATGCTATATACAGAATCGTTTGGGTTTAATCAGTTATGTATTGAAGAAATTTATGCAGCAAAATGTAGAGCAGAAAATGGACAAATAATTTTAATGGTTGCTTTTTATATTTCACCAAATCAGATTGTAGAGAAAATTATCGAATTTATTCACAAAAATTAAGTTGCCTACACTGAAGCCAGATAGGTTCTTCTGAACAAATTACCTATGATTTTTAAGTGGGGATTTTAATGCAGATTTTTCAAAAGATAAATCAAAACCTTTAGTTCATTTTATAAAATCAAAATTCAATTTCATTATGTCAAATGATCCAAATGAAAGCAGGATGAAATGCTTGATGGAGTTTTTTTTTAGATATTTAAATAATTTAATTTTGAATCAAAAAAATTATAACCTATTTCAGCTTCCATAAACCTATATATTGTTTCCTTCCTAGAATACAATTAATTCACAAATGTAATTGTATATTTGGCAAAAAATATTATGTTATGAGTACAGACATATGAATAAATAATTTTATTTGACAATACTAATATCCCCTTGTTTCTTATTCACCAAACTAATCCCTGAAGTAACATTACAAAATTTGAAGTTTTCACTTCTATCATGTGGTCAGAAACACATGCACTTTTTTTTTATAGCAGCTTTTACTCGAATTTTAGGCAGCTCAGTGTTAAATAATTGTTTCATACCTATGGACCAGGGGTCAGCAACTTTTTAGCTGTGGTGTATCAAAAATCAATATATCAATTATGATTCAGCGTGCCACACAGTAGGACATTTTTGAAACAATTCTATTCCCACAATAATGTGTGCAGAGTTAGAGAATAGAGTTCAATTATATAGTTTTACAGATTTATCACATATTAATTTTGCATCAATTAAAAATATTTCTTAACATAAAAATAAACAGCATAAAATATAACTATTTCTTCAACTAAAGTAAAAAATCGAAATTGTACATATATTATGTTTTTTAAACATATTTATTAAAAAAAAAGAAATAGACAACATAAAATATAAATATTTCCCTTCATTACAGTTAAATAAAAAAATAAATAAAATTTTTAATGTTAACCTAGTGCTGCTTTACTTTCATAATGCAAAAAAATGTGGTGTAATTTGTGACTTTTACTTTGGCATGATTCTGAGCGTTCAGCTGTTAAACGATTTCTTTACAGTTCAAAAAATATTTTTCATATGAGGAAAGATATATAGAACTAAAAGCGAAATATATGCTATGTTCTCTCTTCAAACAATTAAATATCTCCAGCTATGGCATCAATAATTTACAAAATGCTGTACATTTACCTTTGGAGTTACCTTTCAAATTTTTTCATAATTCCTTAATTGTCCATAATTCTGGAGATGTTTGTCAAATAGGTCGATTACAAATTTCTGAAGTTCTATCCATTCAAAAATTGACAAATTTGTTGAGTAATGCTGAGTGTCACTGATAAATGTACCATGGGCTATAGATTGCTGACCCTTGCTATAGACCATGATTCCTTCTCCAACATTACAGCTTGCTTCTCTATTTTCATGCAGCACTAGAAAAACTAATTTTTTTTAACAAGTTTAAGTAAAATTGAGTATTTAGACACTCCCAAACGAACCACAATGTGTGACTGGCAAATAATGAGCCTAAGGCACGCGTCAAAAGTCTCATGCCTTGCCACATAATATTCAAAAAGAATCGGAGATGTATTTCATACTTTGCCAGTTTCTCATTAGGCGTTCTATAGAATGCCTAGGCAATGTATGAAATAAGAATCATTTCATACATTGCCGGCTAGTTTTAGGCATTCTATACAATGCTGGATTTCATACTTTGCCGGTAACATATACATTAAATATATTGATGCATTTTTATAAGGTGACAAATCCCAGAGAATATTATTTGGTGATCAGCGTACGGAACTATTTGAAGACATTAGTCTTGCATATATAATCAAGAAATTCTGCTTATAAATAAAACTTTGGATTTCTATTTTGTATATAAAAAATGTGCTGAATTCATGATGAGATTATATGATTGTGTGAATTTATTTAATTGAAAACTTGCATTAGATTTGTACTTATTGTTGTATTTTTAAAATCTGATTTGTTAATTGGGTGGAAGATCATTCTTTATTTTTATTAGGATTCTTCAAAGCTTTTCAAAATATAAAAAAAAATCCTTATATTGCATGGGTACTTACAAATCAAATGTATTTGGCTTACTATGTATGCTATCGTTGACAAATATGTACTTTTTAAATAAAAAATGTCTGTAAAAAAACAAATGGCAATAGTGAGGCACATGAACTGATTGGCAGGAAACATTTGATTGCATTTATCATGTGACTATGACATCACATAAATTTAGCCCATTATAAGTATTAAATTTTTTAAAATCTACATTAAGTGTCAAAGTTGTTCAATTTTCTTGTTTTCATTATGCGTAAAGTTTATATTTTCTAATTGAGCTTGTTGTTTTAAAAGAAAATTCAATTTGAAAGAAACATTGTGTTACATATTTTTTTCCTCCTAAATTTATTACAAGATCAATTACAGAACCTAATATGTTCAATGAAAATTCAAGAAAACTTCTTGAAAATCTAAGAATCAAAAGTGGGGTATGTTTTTATTAGCTTGAATATTATCTATTTTTAAACTAATTATTTTATGTGTCTTTCCAAACAATTTATTTTTATTATCTCTGAGCTTGATGGACTTTTATGAATTTTACTGTGTAATGTTTGATCAAATATTCTGTGCAATTATATATAAATGCTTTTCTGATTTGCCTAAGTGTTATTATGGTAGGAAGCATTATTGTTCATTGAATAAACTCATTTAAAAGTTTTCATTCTAATGTATTTTCTTCACAACAAACATATTTAATAATAGTCCCCAAGATGGCTGATTGCATATTTGATTTAATTTCTAAACATTTTTTAAAAAATCTTATGGTCCTTGTGTTATATTTTTAATTCTTTGATTTATAATCTTAATATTTTTTTAATATAAGTTTATTTTATTGGTTTACAATTTTGCCCATCACTGTCAGAATTCCCTTTAAATTTTCTAATAACCGGATTTGTTGATTTTTTTTAAAAAAAAATTATATATATATAAATTATGTATTGAAATAAGAATTAGAAGTTAATCATATGAACATAAATGCTTTTCTTTGATAGTGTGGGGTTTTGTGACATTTAGTACATTTCCATTTTTAAAATAACCAAAAAATTCACTTGATATTCATTTGCGTATTTATAACTATATTTTTTATTCATAATTTGTACAGCAAGTTGTTGAGATTTTTTTTCTAAACCTAGAAATATTTATTTTTTAAATGGCAATGCTAAAAGAGTGGTTTTTTGCAAGTAGTATTCTTGCAGTATTTTTTTTAATTTGCTTTCTGATATTTTCATTGTTTGAAAATACTTTTTCATTCTTTTTGCATAAACTATAATATGGACATTAGTTTTCTGTAAACTTGCTCTGATATATATCAGATAGAACCAGTGGCGTAACTGAGAACACTTGCCCCCTCACTTTGCCCAAAGTCAGATTTTGAGGGGCCTACCTTAGCAATATATTTTATGGTCTTTACAGTAATTTGTTTTCCCCCATTACTGAATTTGCAGTTCTGATTTTTATGTTGCAACAATTTTTGTTTGGTTGTTCCATCTCGTAATTCTTATATAGTTTGTAAACTTTATGGATTCTTATTTCTATAGGCTGCTTTGATTCTTCGAATGGGATATTCAACTGTACTAAATAAACCAAAAAGTGATGCTTCTTTAAGTACCACCAAATGGGAAAAAATGATTTCATCTCGTAATATTAAATGTGAGTCTTGATTTACTACAGCATTGAGTTAATTCTTTTGTATGTATTCTCATTTTTTAAAAAACTTTATTCACTCCTTGATTTACTTTTTATCTTTTTTTTTTATGTTTAGGACCAGTAATGTCAGATAAAAAAAACAGTTATATATCAGAATATAAATAAAGTTGCACCAATTATTATGCTATTTCTTTATTATTTTTCTTAAAAATAAAACTGATGCTCGTAATATTTAAAATTATCTCTCTTTTATATGGAATTTTTAAAGTGTAATTTTTTTAGGTAAAATATATATAATTGATTACTTTAAATATTCATCACATTTATTTATTGTATTACCATCTGTAGTAATTTGATAGCTATTTTGTTTAATGTAATTTTGTATTGCATGTACATATCTTTGTTTCAAGAAAATGTTTATCTTTTAATTTTAATTTTTGAAAATTTTGTAAAATTTTACTTAGTATAATTTAATTTCTTGTAATTGAAGTAATTGCTGCTTAAAATGAACAAAAAATTGTAAGCTATTAACGAAAAAAATTGCTTTTACGTCTTCTTTTTGGTATGTATTTCTTAAATTGGAACTTTAATTATTTTAATATTTGTATGCAATCTTTGTTTTATTTAGAAATATTCTTTATGAAATTAGTTTATTTATGCATGCTATTCTTCTTTTTTGCAGTTCCTGATATTTGTTTACCATGTGTAGATAAGTACATCACTTTAGCTGTTACTCGCTCTTCAAAATCTGACAATATTATTGCTTATCCTTTTAGAGATTTATCAAACATAAATGCAGAACTAAATTTCTTTATTACTGATGCATTAATTTCAAAACAAGTTTCAACATCATTTGGAGATGACTGTGAGAAAGAAAATTACACAGATATTGAGCTTCCATATTTATCAAAAACTTTATTTCACAACCTTATGAATAAGATGAATATTGTGAAAAAAAATATGGAAAAATGTATGTATGCTTACATTTTGACGTATATATAAGTTCTCTTTATTATATTAACTTTATATCTTTAATTAATTTGGTATTTTTTGAACAGATTCTGGTGAATTCAATTTGTCAGACGAGTTTCTTGAACTTCTCAAAGAGGCTACAAAACATTCAGACAATTTTTCGCTGTTTATTAATATAGATTCATATAAACTATTTTGTGGTGAGTTTTACTAAATTTGTTGATTCTAGGATTTCTTATGTTATTTTTGAAGTTACTTTTATTATTTATGGGGACACAGTATGATTCAATTAACAAAAATTTGAACAAAATTTTTTAGCCTATATTATTTTTTATAAAATTTTCTCTAATCTCACAAGATTTTATAGCTCGAAGTTAATAAAAATCCAAAGTTATGGTAACTTTTATGTTTATTTTTATTCACATCCCAATGGCAAATAAAAACTTTAAACTGATTTATCTCAGAAAGAAAAAATAACTAGTTTATCTTTCTTTGAAATGCTAAGGCTTTTATTCTATTGTGCCAAATGCTTTGATATTTTTTCTAGCTATTGCCATTAGTAAGTGTAACAAAAGTTGGTATGCATTTTAGAATCAAAGCAAAACTTATGTTTTTGGGGTTTTTTTTAAAGTTGAATTTAAAATGTATACATTTTTTCAGAAATTTTCGAACAAGCATTTATAAAAAAATCGTGTTTTACAAATATCAATCCCATTAGTAGAAAACTCATACCAACTTTTGTTATGCATAATTTGATGCTTGTAAATTAAATTTTGTGAGTGTGCATAAATTATTAAATTTTTCCTTAAAAAATTAACTGGCTAGTTTTTTGTAGTATTTTGAGCATGAAAACTATTTGACATAATACATACACATAAGTCACAAGCAAAAAAATTGTAAAAACCATTAAATCAAAGATTTTTTTTATAAATTGTACCATGCCCCTCAAATAAGTTTGTTTTAGAAAATGTTTTTATGCAAAATTTGTTTATATGGAGAGTGTTCCATAATTATCGATTTCAGTTTACAGTTTTTGCTTATTACCATGAGAAATCATAATGGGAGAAAAAAATTTTCTTTGAGATTACTCACTGTGCATTAGCATTTTTTTATAATTTATGTAAATGGACAATAATCCTACAAGAGACAGTCTTCGAATGGTGTTCAAAGTTTACTTTTTTTCTTCTCTCACTCTGTACTTTCTGGTATGACTAAAAAGTTTTGTTTACTTTTCAAGAGAAAGTAATAGCCTATGTGTTGCTCAATATCTCAGAAAACCCTTTCAATCAATCAATTTAGTTTAACAACTTGATACTATAACAATAAATTGAGAAGACTGACAAAATGATTTCAATATAGTAACTAAACCTTATTATTAACTAAGTGGTATTTTATTTCAATAACATAAATTTTCATTCTTTTGTTTTCAGTTTTTTTATCAAATGTTTCAGTTATTGAATATAGTAATAAATTTGCTTTTCCCCTTTTAATCCTTTAGTATTAATAAAAGGAAGAATAAAACCAGACATCATTGTTTGCTAATTTTAAAAAGAATTTTTTTTAATTTAATTAACCTTTCCTTTAAATTAGCACAATTTTATTATTTTTTGATGAAACTGTCATCCATAAGTTATGTAATGCATTTAAAGAAGTATAATATGTTAAGCATCTGCATTTTAAAGGAATCCTCCCCAGTCATTTATGTTAACATTCAATTATCTATTGTGTTTACATAAAGACAAGCTTAGTTTTCACTTAAATATTAATATATTTTTCCCCCCATAGATGAAATAGATCCTGCAGATTGGCCTGAAAGAGTACACTTATTACAGAAGCAGTTTCAAATTGATGAGGATAAAAAAAATATCCTTCCTAATTTCTTACACAATCTTAGTCCTCAGTTGACTGAAAAGAATGGTATTTTGATGTATTTATTTTCTTGATATTTGCTGCCTAGATGTTATTGTTACATTATTTATTAAAATGTGGAAATATTTATTTTTTAAAAATAATTGATGCATAAATCAGGTAATAACTATCTAAAAAAATCGTAATAAACAAATAAATATAATATACATGACTCTTTATTGATTTTTCATTAAATTGTTCACATGTATGTAAATTATATATATAATAACAAATTCTTTAGACATCAATTAAAGCAGAATGTTTGTGTTTATGGGAGTTAAATTTTAGTGTTATCTCATTATTACTGAAAAAGTTATTGGGAAGACTCATTTAACATATTTAATTGGATAATTTGCAATTTTTATTTATCCTTAACTACATTAAGAGAATAATTGTTTATTATTTAAAAAAAAAAATTGTATGCTTCTGTTAGCGATAAAATATCTTTGTGTAAACACTAAAAATATTTGAGAAGGAAAATACAGTGGAAGAGTCTCAAAGCAAAACTGAGGTATCTCCCTCTTTTTTAATTGCAATTTTAGTTTTTTGTAATTGTAAATGTTTATTTAATGGTAAAAATGTAGATCATCGTTAATTAAGAATGGTTTATATCTTAATGAAGGTTTTCTTTTGAAATGTCTGCTTACCTACAGTCTTAGCTTCAATATATTGTATTGCATATTTTTGTAATATCCATTAGATACCCAAATATACACAGAAATTTACATGCTATATATATTTAACCTTCATTTTTTATTCACCAGTTTTTTTTCTCCTCGTGCATTTTTTAGTATTATAACATATTGTGGAATTTAATTATTAAATAACCTTGAATTCCAAAATGTTATTTTCCATTAATGTACTGAATGCAAGAAGTTTACTGAATGTAAGGAATTTTGTGAAGTTGTATTTCTTAAATGACTGTGTTTTGTGAAAACATATCAAACCACAAGCAAAGATTTAGAATATCAGTTTTTTTTGAAGATATGTTTCCTTTTAAGCAATTGTTTGCTTTATTTATTGCTGGGCAAAAGAATATATGTCAGCCAAACATTATGAAGAAAATTTTGGATTATTACCCAACTAAACTGCTAACTGTTGAATTACTTTCAAGAAGTATATGTGGCTCTTGTTTGCCGAGTGGTATAGGTATGGACCGTGGCTTTCGTCCCAGTTCGAGATACCACTAAAACCCGCCCTGTAGGGCAGCGATGCACGTTAAATCTGTTGAGAACTGAAAGTCCTCCCGTTGGTGTGGTGTGGTAGTTGGAGAGGGGTGCCAGCTCAGGTGTGTCCCACGTCCCCTTGACCATGGTTCAAAATTACGTGGTCCGTCGCCAAAAGCCCTCGTGTAACTGAACAGTGCGACGTTAATATTCAATCAAGAAATATATTTGCCTTGCATGGAAAAATTACATAAAAAATATATATGAATGTCACTGGTTGCATCTCTCATTTAAAAAATAGCAAATATTTATAAAACATAAATTATTCTGGTTTAATCCTTCTATAGTGATAAATTTAAGATGGAATTCACTTAGGGAGAGGGACAACAAAGGAGATTTTCCTAATGACTATTTCATGGAAAAGAGCATTGCAAATTCTTAAAACATTCATAATGAGAAACAGTAGTTCTTCCTGATATTTTTTGAAAGATTACAAGAGTTATAAATTCCAAAATTATTAGCAAAAACCCCTAGAAAAGTAAATTACTAATATAATTTTTTTATAATAAAAATAGCATGCACACACATTCATTTAAGTAACCTTTAAGTTTGCTAATGAGGAAAAAAAATGAGAGGCACTCATTTACATCTTTATGAAAGATCATACAAATAAGTGAGGATTAAATAATTTCTTTCTCTCATAAAATGTTTAATTCATTATAATTTATTAGCAGAACATACTTTTCAGGTGTAAAGCTAACCAAGTAATCTTTGCATCATAAAACTTATCTGTTCATGTTGTTGTTGCTAATGCCACTTGTCTATTTTAAATCCAGACCCACGAAATTCATTGCTGCAATTGGCTAGATGTACTCCTATTGTTAGCCATAGCTTTGAGCACCATACAGGTGACAGTACGATTTGGCTCTGTTCCACCCCTGTTTTAAGAGAACACCCTGGAGGTATTCCTGAGCTTTCCACCTCTCTTCCCCTTCCGTCAACCTCATGAGAGGACTTACGACTCAACGGTTATTTAGAGTATCTCCATGCTGTAAAGGCACTATACATTTACAAACATACATGCCTTCTCTGGGATTCGAACCCAGGCCCTACTTCACAGCAGTCAGTGTCACTATACCGGATAAGTGGCTGATCTGTTCATAAATTTATTGATAACAGAGATATATAGTTGTTGTGTGCTATATTGTTTTGTTGATTTATTAAAGCATCAAAATTTTCGGGATAACATTTTTTTCTAAGATTAATTAAAGTTCTGAATTTTATTTCATGTAAATAATTTGAAAATTGTTTATTTAAGGAATTTATTACCCAAATAATTTAATTTATGATTTGTATTTTACATTTAAATTAAGTATTAATATTACTTTGTAGTTTTCTTTTCCATTGAAGATATTACGAAGAGTTTTGAATCTTCTGGAGAAGCTAAGGATTCAACACAAGCTCATTCAATATCACAAGTAATTTTTTTTTTCCTTCTTTGTTTCAAATTTTTATGTAGGTTTAGCAACGTGAAATTTTATTGAAAGATTATCTACATGTGATATGTTTTAACTATAATATATTATATTGTTGATATTAATTTTTTTTTCAACATTATTTTGTTATGATACTTACAGAATATGTAGTAGAAAAAAATGTTATACTTCGTAAAATTTAGTTTTTAAGCTTTTTTAAAAATTAGATATCAATTTTTCTCTGTTTCTTCATTTATAAACTTTTTGAAAAGAGATAAGATTTTGAAATTCTTTGGTTTTTAATATATGTTTTAATTGTAAGCAATTTCTCTCAGTTGAAGCCATTCTCAAAAAAGAATAAAATTTCTTTACAAGTTATCTATGAATTAAAACTCTTTATTTCTTTAACATTTATTTATAAATTTTACTGCATTTGAAACTGCTTGCTGTCATGTTAGTCAGTGTAGTGAATTGTATGTATTTTTTATTTTTAATGCAGCTAATATTCCATTCAAATTTCTTTGTTTAATTTAGCATTCCTTTTTAAAAATTAGTTAATTCAGTAAATCTTTGAAAAAAATTATATTTTGAATATTACTTAAATTATTTATTACAAAAAATTTGGAAATTAGAATATTAGTTTGCTGTATGAGTTTATTAAAATATATATATTATGTAATAGTCATTTAGGGAGAAAAATTTACTTATGATTTTTTTCTTCAGAATAATAAATTAAACCATATTAATACAACTCATAAGAAAGTTCTGCAGTCAAGATGGCCAGATGTAATGAAATGTGCATACCATGATATGTAGTAAGTTTTTTTTATTTATTTATTTTGTATTTCTTGTCATTTATAATTATTAGTTCATAAGTGTTCATTCTTAGGAGACCAGTTCTACCTTCCTTTTGCTTATAAAGTATTACCTGGATTTCTTTTCATTTTCTTGTTCAATAACTATCCAGATGTGTTTCATCTAAATTTGAATGAACATTTTTTTATGGTCTTTGTGATTTTTACATTGTCCTTTCTCATGTTTAAAATGAAGCTTGGTGTATGAAGTGTGACAATTAATTAATAGGATTGTTCATGCTCTAATCATGAACCTCTTCACAATGGGTAAATCATATATGCATTCTGCATGAGTGTCTCATACTACCGAGTGGTTCACCCATGCATTTCAAAAGAACTGATTTTTTGTGAACGGTGGTGTTATATGTGATTTTTAAAATTTGGGAAAAATTTATAGCCACCTAGATAACACCCTGTTTCCCTTTCATTTTTCTCTGAAAAAAAGTTTAAGTAACCCCGAAAACCCGTTGGTTCAAAATTCTGCCTGTGTTTGGTATTTTGCTTTACGGGGGGGGAAGGGGGAAATTTGGAATGCAAAAAAAACCCAAACCTGGGTTTTTTAAACTTTCCATGTAATATTAAACATTCACCTTTTTCTAATAGCTTTCTGAATCCTTTTTATTTTCTTTTTCGCTACAGTGTGGAGTGTTTGAGGGTTGTAGCATCAGTTCTGTTACTGTTTTTGTTGCTTTGAGATATGTATGGCATTCTTCTTATTTTAGAAACCTTGACTCCAGATTATTATTCAATTATCTGGTAGTCATTTTCGTACCCTTAATGTGAACACAAAGGGTGAAAAGGACAAAGAAAATGCATAGTTTGTTCACAAACCATGCTTAAACAAAGAAAAATGCAACAAACATTTTATGCTTGCAAATCATGCGTAGGAATCTGTTTCTTATGCTTTGAGATTTTTCACACTGGGGGTTTATTTTTTTTTTTTTGTAAATAGCATTTGCTGATTTTTTTTTATTAATTTGAAAGTTTATTAACTGTTTTGTCAATTAAAAATTCGGAAAAATTTGAATAGTGCTTTCGGAAACTATTTTTCAAGGTAATATTTTTATGTTAATTAAAGGGAAAACGTTATTACATTATAGTTTTAATGCAAATGACATCTTGGGTAATAATCTAAAATGGTACCAAAAAGTTATGACATTAGGACTTAAACTTTATTTATTATTTAACACTTTTTTTCTAAAGTTAGATTTAGTGATGCAAACCCCCATCCCCTTGGTGTATCTTCATCAAATGTGCACTGTCCCAAAGAAGTTTAACTGCCAAGGAAAAATTTTAATACCCCACAGTGCTGATGTTTTTCACACAGGCACATATAGTTATGTGTTATATTGGGGGGGAAGAGCCATATAAATAAGTAAATTCTTCTTTGAAATAAGTAAACCCTTTGCAAACATGTCAAAGATATTGTATTGCATTCCAAAGCCTTCAGAACAGTTTTGCAGATGGCAGCACTTTGCAAAAGTTGGTAATTTAGAAAGCCATATTTTTATGCCAGGGTCAGTTAATGCAACGACTGAGCGATTAATATAGATAGATTGTTACAGTTAAGGGATTGAGTATGTGGTGAAAGGGAATGAGGATGGAATATAGTTGACCTTAATGCTTTCAATGCATGTGAAGCTATATTGCATCTCTCTATCTTGTTTAATGTTTGTTACTACTTACCTGAGTAAGGCATTACTTTATTGAAGTGCCATGATCATGATAAGCATATTTATCTCCAATTTCCTCATAAGATTAAAAATCTTCCAACTGGATGTTTTCAGTCATTGAAAAAAGTACATGTTAATTGCATGTCACACACTCAAACTTTTGAATGTTACAAAGAATTTTTTTAAATCAGTAGAGTATTGAAAATTATGAGCATTTTAATTGCCCTGTGACATTAAAAATGAATTAAAACATTCAGAAAATTAACCTGTTCTATCCCAATTTGTTTATTTTGTTCAAATTTGAGTAAAATTTTTTCTAAAGTTAGTTATATTTAATTTGCTTAGGTTTAACAAAATTTGAAAAATTTATATATTTTAATAAAAAAT
Source organism: Trichonephila inaurata madagascariensis (assembly GCA_019973955.1). NCBI lineage: Eukaryota > Metazoa > Arthropoda > Arachnida > Araneae > Nephilidae > Trichonephila > Trichonephila inaurata. The sequence continues at coordinate 44,239 of BMAV01011925.1, read as the reverse complement.
CTGACCCGCGTGCGTCTCTTCAATGATGAAAAGCTATTTCCGAGTACGAAATTTTATTTTATTTCAATAATACTTTCTTGTTTATAAAATGTTTCACTTTTCATTTAAGTTTCACTCTTAATTTTGCTGGAAAGGTCCAAAGCAAGCCTGACAAAGCATTTTGTCACATCTGCCATAATGTTTTTGGTTTTCCTTTGCAGTCCTCTCTGATAACAACGTTGTTTTTCTTACTTTGGTAAAAAATTACCAACACCATCTTTAGGGATATCTTATTTTACACCAGAATGTACAGTAAAGATCCTAGGTGTACCTTTTGTTCTTATCACAGTTTTTTAGACAGATGGTTGATACAGCTCTTCGAAACTCCTTCAAGTTTCGGACTTCATCTTTGTTGAGAATTTTATGAATTATCCAGGCATTTACAATAGTCATATCCAGTGAACATATAAAAAGTGGCTTTTCCTACGAATTTTAATGGAATGAAGTCCAGCCAAACAGTCGTGGGGATCCACATCACCCATATGTTTGTTGCAAGAATTTATCAAATTTGGCATCTACCCATTAACTTTATTTTTGTGTCCTCATACTCGCCTCCGAATTTCATAAAATTGTTATTGAGTATGGCAAATAAATGTTTTACTTTGAAGGATCCATCCTGAACATGCTGATTTACAGTTCTATTGTCTACAAAGTATAAATAAGATTACAAATTTTGGAAGCGGTTTCATGGCATGGCATTTTTCACCAGGGTGATTCCAAGTTTTCTTCATCTGACCAATAATCACGTTCACAGGTATTTCAATGATAACCAGCTAGAAGCAAAATTCATGTAAAAACATATGGCAGTGGTCAAGAAATCGTGTTAGTTTGTTACATCTGTTGCATATGGCATAGCTTCTTTTGCATTGAGATCATAAGTTTTACTGGGAAAGAAAAATGCTCAAAAAAACTCTTGGGGTTTTTTTCTTTTAAAAGCAGTTTCCATCTGCTTGAGTTAAAAAAACCCTTTCGTTGAGTCAGCCTGTGTTACCCATTTTGATAATGCGGTGATTTATTCTTTATCCATAATGACTGATGTCTTTTAGCTTTTTTCTGCTCTTTGTTGTCGAAACACTAGAGCTTGTGAGCAGTTCAGACTGGAAACTATCTCCACTTCTAATCTTCAAAGACCCAGGAACATCTTTTATAATAATCTCGCTAGTATTTACTTCATTATCATCCCTTTCTTTGTCAGTAACACAGCAATATCAACATCGCTGTCATTTGAATCTAAACTATTTAATAATTCTAATGCTTCCTCTAACTTCAGAAACCTTTGCACTGACATAACTAAGCAGGGGTTAAACACTAGAAGCAAAATTATTTATTTTTCTTTTTTACTTTCGTTATAAAGAGAGAAAGAAGGTGCCATGCGTATCGTCCCACTGTTCCTATTTAGAGGACTGTTAAAAATACTTTGCAGAAACTTACCTAAGTACAATATCGCTCTAATTAACCACCAGGATCATAACAAAAGAGTAATATCACATAAAAAAATGCCCTGCCAAGTGTCCATATTAAACTGAAAAAGAATTCTGCAACCCCAAAGAGATGATACAAACAGTGCCCCTAAATGCGATGAATAAACAAAATTTCCAGAGGAAGGGGGAGGGAGTGAGACACATAACTCATGCTGGAAGAAGCTAATACATATCCCTACATGTTCCAACTGTCAAATTATTCGCATCATACAAATAATGATTTTCACATGATATTTTTCATCTGTCCTCTAAATAGGAGAGTGGGATAAAATGAGTTAATGAAAATGTGCAGAAAGTTTACTGTTTAAATATTTGGATGGAATTTGTTTTTTTTAGAGGAATTGTTCTTACATGTTACGATTAGCTTTTTAAAGAATTGTTCTTTAATTTACTTGTTTTAAATTCCTTGAACAAACCACTAGCATAACCAAAAGAATTTAACACTACAGAACTACCATGCATGTAAACATTTGATTACTTTACTTAACTGAGAAAAATCAAGTTATTATAATATTTTTTTAAAAAAATATAATAATTTAATTAAATTCATACCTACCAGAACAGCATTTTCTAATTTTATCACAAGAGAAAAAATAAGGCTTCTTTGGAAAGAGTTGATTATGAGTATTTCAAAGAAATTTGAATAGTGTATAAGTGCTTGGAAATTTTGATTTACATTTGATTTTTTGAATGTTTAAAATTAATAGGAATATTAAATATAAAAATGTAAGCATAAAACTTAAAATATTAGATTTATTTTTGATATCTTTAATAAAAAGAGAAAATTACTATAATTGCATGGGAAACAAATTAAATATATGTTCCTATTCTTATTTTATTTGCTTTTCAATTTCCAAATACTCTACTATGAGGTTCAAAATAGTTCATAAACAAGACAATATGCAATTCTTTAAAAATCATTCTTATGTTTCATGGAATTCAAATCCGTGATAATGATAAATGTTGTGACATTCATGTGTATTGAGTATATTCAGTATATAAGAATTAACTGTAATTGAATAGTAGTTTATTAACATCGTACTTAAAACAAAAAGAGCTGTTGAGATAGCACTCCACTCTCTTATCTTCCTCTCCAATCCAATGAAAGGATTTTTATCCTCTAAAGATTTAAAGTGCATCAGCCAAACTAGTGAAATATCTATGATTGATTAGTCTTATAAGTCCTAAAAACAATGTTGATAATAAAACTGCAGCACTGCTTTTGTAAAATATGTATGCAGTGCTGTATAGATATACAAGGAATGTATGTTGAACAGGATTAATAGTTATTTCTGATAAGTTTTTAAGAAAACATATTTTTCTGACCAGTCCCATTACTTAATTGCCACTGCTCGTGTGCATATCTTCACTAAACACCCCAGAGAATATCTTAAAAGATGTTGGAAATGTTTTAAAGGGGGGTTTCCCCCTAATTCATGAAAATGTATGTGTGCGTGTTTTTGTTTTTTGAAGTTTATTGCTTTTGTTCTTTTAAAGTTTATTTTTTTTATAATTCCAAAATTAAGGTATAAAGCTCTTTAATCAATAAATGTTTCTTGTAAAATGTGTATTTAAAACAGACTTTTATTTTTAATTAATTAAAAACTTTTGCCCTTGTAATTAGATAAATTTTACAATTACGTATTAAATTTATTGACTATTCAGCTACAAATTTTGTAAATTTAGTATTTTTATTTAATTCAAAAACTAGCTCTTCATTTTTTAAAAATATTTTTAAAGGTACTTATATTTATATGGTAATATTTATTAAATATTGGATTTTTATTATGTTGCATGAAAAAATGCTGTATATTTTAAAAATTCTTCCTATTTTCAGAATGTGATACAGTTAAATGAATTTTATTTATCAATTTTTTAGTTATAATATAGACAAGCAAGCTGCAGAAAAAGAAGCTGTGGGCAATAATATGATACGCATTTATGTACAAAATGAAAGTGCTACTACTTGCAATAACCAACAATTAAATCCCAATTCTTCTATCGTGGTAAAGACTAAAGTTCAAGCACAAAGACAAAAGTGGAGAAGTCCTTCTAAACTAAAATTATCCCCCCAAAAGTCGTTGAACTTGGTATACAAGACCTACATGAGCAGCATGTTGCAGTCATCAAAATCAAAAAATGTGAACAAGATTGATCTTTCTGTGAAAAAAACTTCTAATAAAATTCAAAAGAAAAAATCTGCTTTGCCTGTAAGATGTAGTCCCAGAAAAAAGAAAAATGTGGTATACTCTAAGCCTGGTTCATCCAGGTGTGTTGTGGTTTATTTCATACTAAATTCTAAATTTTAAAATTTCATTTCTGAATGCCATTTTGTATATTATAGTTCTGTCATTTTTTTAAAAAGCTAATGTAATCACAATTCTAAAGAAATTCATCAGAGTAGTGCTTTCATGATGGATTATTCTGTTGGGCCCTGATTTAACAAATTCATTGTGACTAAACATTTTCATTAATTTGGGGTTATTTGTAATATCAGAGTTCAGGAGAAATACAAATTTTTTGTACATACCTTTTGGATATTCTATAATTGGCAAATACACACACTACTAAAAAATATCCATGGTTAGAAATTACACTTTTATTCAGCAACTAAAAATACTATTAACCAAATATTACACATCAGTTAATTGGAAATTTTAACATACTGACTAATAAATGTTTGACAATCTTTTTTATTCCTGACTTGAAAGAGTTCTGTTTCGATTTTAAGCAGAGAAGAAAATACCACGTTTGTTACATTCTGCTGCATGTTGTATGTTTTCACAACTTCCAAACAATGTAAAGCATTAGAAAATGTAACAGTTTAGGTAGGAGTTTTATTATCAATTTCTGCAACAGAATCGTTATTAAATGACTGACAAATCAATCAAAAATTTCTACAAAACTGTACATCTCTCAAGAAAAAGAGCAAATGAGATAAAACCTCTGACTATGTTTATCCCTACTAGACATCCCTATATTTATTACTTCACCTTTAATTCTTTAACAACACCCTTTATTGAAATAAATAAGTTGCTGAAAATAGTATTAAATTTAGTGTTAAATATTTTAAATATATTTTATGAGTAAACCTTTTTGTGGTTGAAAATAAAAATAATTTGGTTTTTCTAATTTTATTTTTCAATATGAATATATAGAACAATATTCATTATTAATTCTTTTTTCAAAATCTTTGAAATTGGTAAAAATTTATTGTTTATGTTTTTAATGCATTTTATCTTTATATTTTGCTGATTCTTGAATTCATTTATTATCTCAGTTTTCTTAGATCAGAAACAGTGAAGCTTTTAACTGAAATGGTTTATTTATTTATTCCCCCCTTGGTTGATTTAACATTTATATATATATATATATATATATATATGAAACATGTCAAATATCAATAACATAAAAAAAATTCAATGATGAGATTAGGAAATTTTTACTTTAAGTAATCATTTATGTTGCAATACTTGAATATTTTTTAATTCAAAATAATGTAAAGCTTGTTTTAAAACTGTAACAGAAAACTTATTTTAAGATAGTTATGATATTTCCTAAAAGAATGCAGTGAATAATATTTAATTAGACAAAATTTACATGTGCCTTTAAAAATTTTTTAATAAAAAAACTAGAAATTGTTGGATGCATTTTAATATAAAATAATTATATATATTAACTATAGCTAACTATATGTATCAGCTTGTATTATATAACTATTAATATAAAAATACTATATTTATTTCTGTATTAATATTAATTTTACTATAATCCTTTTCAAGAAGGATATATGTAAATGCTTTAAATTCTTAATAAAGTAAGTGGTTTTATAGTTGTATTAAAAAGTCAAAATATATTTTAGCCAAAAAGCTTTATGTTGCTTCATACAACAAACATTTTAAAGGAACAAACGCTTTTTTTTTGAGTAACATAGGTTTATTTCTAATAATGCATTAGAATAAATATTTATAAAAGAACAAGAAAAATTTTATGTGTACATCCTGGCACTTGACATCCCTTCTCTGCTACTATCTTTCTCATTTCAGAAGAAATTTTGATATTTTATTATATATTATTGTGTGCCAATGTATTGACCAGGCCGCAAAAACCCTTGTTGTGGGCCATGAGTTTGACACAACTGATCTAAAAGGATTCTTGAAAAATACTCTATTGACTTAAGTGATATAACTATTAAAAATTCTTCTAGAATTATCTTGTATGAATATGTTGCTCTTTTATAACTTCCATAAATCTGTCCAATGAGGAAACTGTTTAGAAATAAATTAATTTTTTAAGTATTTTATAGTTAAAGCTGTTCAGTTTTATTCTGTCTCTAATTTAAAATTCATTTAATTATTTTACAGACAACCACCTCAAGCCAGTAATCAAAAGCAGAGTAACTCAACTCAGCTAGCTGAAATTTTAAAAAAGGTAATAATTTTAATATTATTTGTCTTGGGACTGTTCTAAAATTTGGACGGAGGGGTTACAGTTCGTGAGGTGTCATCTTCATCACTTGACTGTGATTCAGAATTATGAGCTCTGTCACCAATAATTCTCATGTTGATTCTCAATACAGTGTAAATAATCAGCCATGAGTGTTTCAAATTCTTGTTAATGAGAAAAAAATTCAAAATCTTTTAACAAGTTTCCTTCTTTGAAGTAATAATCTTTACTTTTTGTTTGCTATTTCCAGAGGTTTGATTAAAATATGAAATAATTAAATCCCAGGAAATAGCAAAAAAAGTAAATGTTTATTTTAAAGAAGAAAATTCATTTTACCAGGTGTTTCAAAAGTTGTGCACATCAACCTTTGTGGTTGAGTTTTAAAGACAGATGAGTTATGTTAATAAACAGAATAACAGGCAAACAAAGGTTGAATGGTTATCTTTATTGTCAGATGTCAAGCATGGTAAAATAGCAGTAAATGTTCAAAATGATGTCCGTTTTCCTGGACACACAGTCGAACTCTTTTTACCAGATTCATTGACACTTTAAGAAGAGTGTGAGATTTAATATCCAATATTACGTGAAGGATGTTACTCTTAAGTTCATCAAACTTAATGGGGATTATTCCTGAAGGCAACATTTTTCAGATATCCCCAAAGGAAAAAATTCGGAATTGACAAGTCCGGTGAACGCTGTGTCCAAAGTCCTTTGGAATTGACACAATCATCGAAAAATTCAGCTAAAGCTCCCATACTATCCCATGATGTGTGACACGTTGCATCATCTTGCTGCGACCAAGATACCGTTCATCACTGTTCAGCAAGGATATGAATTCCATAATGATGTTTATGTAGACGGATGGTCTTTCCATTGGACTTCTTTGTAAAGCTGTCTGCCATTTTCATTTTCACTATAGACACTCTAACCGATTGCTTCCTGTCTGCAACCGATCCTGTGTCATGGAACCGTTGCACTAAACATGTTATCTTTGATGCATTTGCTGCTGTTTCACCTGGATATTTCTGCTGAAATACATTCATTGAACGGCAATGAGATTTTGTAGCGAAATAAAATACCATGATGGCTATTCTTTGCTCTTGGAAAAATATCATGAACCTCCCGTTGTGCTCAACTGACAAGTATTTTGAAACTGATGCCTGCTACATTCAAAACTTCTTATGAAGGGGTCCCTGTTGCCATCTATTGACAGAAATCTCAATCAGTCCTTTTGGTTTTGTAATCGACAAGGATTACCATGTGGATGTATGCAACTTTTGAAACACCCGGTATTTCCTTAAGACTTTGAATTTTTATTTTCATTAATGGGAATTCTGAACACCATATAGACTGAAGAGTCAAAACATTATGAACACCTACTTAATAACACGTTACACCACTTTTTTTCCTGCAAAACAGCTATAATAGCTTACTTGTTAGATGACTGGAGACAGGTTGTACAAATTGTCTAAACAGTGGTCACTTAAAGTTGAGATATTCTGACATGACGATGTTTGATTTCTGACTTGCATTTCTATAAAAACCCAAGTGTTCCCTATCAGATCATTAATTGGAATTCTTCTTTAAGATCCTCACACCATTTTAATACAGATCTAGCCTTTTGACATGGAACACTGTCCTGCTGAAAGATTTCATTTCCAGTGCGGAAAACATATGACATATATGAGTGCAACTGATCCGCAACTATGCCAAGATAGTCTAAAACTTCCACGGCCCCCTTCTAACGAACTAAGGGTCCCATAATCACCCATGAGAACATTCGCCAAAGCAATACTGTCATCACCAGTCTGTGCACATGGAGGGAGCAACTATTCGACTGTGGAAGACGGCACACCATGATACAACCATCAATATAAATGAAAAATCATGATTCATCCAATCAGAAAACTCTCTTCCACTTATTTATGGTCAAGTCTCAATGTTTCTGAGCCCACTCTAGGAGTTGTTGGTAAGGTGACCAACTGTCCTCCTTTTCAATACTTTAAAACTGATCTGTTAACCTCTATTCAGTAATGAATCAAACATGTTTCCATCATGTCGAAGAATGCTCTGAAACAAATATCACAGGAAATAACAGTTTTCAATGATGTTTTTTAACTTCTTCGCAAGTAAATTGGGCAGATATAGAAAATTGTGTTGAGTTTTTATCGAAAGAAATGTTTGATATTAAAATCAATAACAATGGTCTGTTTGAATAAATTAGAAGACTGAATGTATATATTTAAATTCTAATAAATGGGAACAATTGGTAAATCAGCATGCTGAAATTGATAACAAATGGGTGGAAATAAGTGTTAAAAAATGTACACTTTCCACATATGATAATTTAGTTATTCTTGTTGAATTTACATTGTGCTGACCTGAAATTAATGCAGAAATTGAAAGGGTTTTTTCAGTTGTAATGATTTTTGGACAAGGGAGAAATCAAGATTGAATGTTGATACTTTAGCTGTAGCACTTACTGTAAAGCTCAATGTAAAGGATATTTTTTATCCAAAATTTCCAAAGTATTAGAAAATGATATATTGACAAAAAAAATATTCAGTGGGAAAATACTCGCCTGAGTAAATAATTAAAAGGAATGCAAGTGCAATTAGTGTATTTTTATTTGAATTAATGAAATGTTTCATATATTTACGTTGTAACTTTTTCTTAAATTTTTTGTGTGCGTCCTCCTTTTTATTGTAAAAAAAACTGGTCACCCCCCTTATTGTTGGCATTGTCGCTTGGGCACCAGAGGCTCTTGAGTGGAACGTCTGCTGTGCAATCCTATATCCAACAGTGTCTGCTGAGCTTTATGTTCCAAAACATTTGCACTTGGGCTGTCAGCTAAGTCACTGTCTGGCACAGATTTTGTTTTACAAAGTGGAACAATTTTGGACATCCTTTTTCTTTAATGAAGCATGGACGTCCAACAGCTAAGTGTCTACTTCTGGTTTCACTGTTACTTATCCACTTTGCATTGACTCTAAACACAGCAGTTTCATGCTGTTTCAGAGATACTCATTCTGAGTCTTTGGGCCATTACAATCTGCCCTCATTCAAATTCGCTTAGACCAGCCGCCCTTCCCCTCATGTGCAAAAGTGCAAGAATGATAGCTAACCTTCTCCAGCAGCAGTTAAATACCATCCTTTCTTAATCATAAGGCAAGACTTCCAAGTCATCCAGATGGGTTCATTGAAAAATTTGAAGGTGTTCCCAATGTTTTGGCTTGACAGTGTATATATGGTACTAAGAAATGAATGTAACACATTTTTTTTTCCTTCTATCAACTTTAACATCAATTTTCTTTTTATCACTTTTGAAGTTGTGAAAAGGATGCAAAATCAATAGCATAAATTTTTGACTGCATAATGGGAGACCCAGAATCTGTGTGGGTCAATTTAACAATTTTTGGTTATCCTAACTTTTGTCCACCATAATGAATACTGCTATGAAACTTATGTACCAGTGATGGCCAACCTTTTCCATACATTATGTTAGTTTTTTTCACATAAAAATTCAAATGTGCTATACCACTCGAACACTTTCTATTTTACATTCATGGCTAAGATTTGAAAATTGGGAAAGAATCAACTTCACTTAAGGGAGGAAGAGGGTTTACATTAAATAATGCCTATTGCAACACAGTAACATTACACCATTAATGAGATTTTTTAGCCTGTTTGTATGTTACTAGTCTCCTTTAATGTTTGGTGTTAAATTTGTTACAGAAAACAATAGATATAATTCCTCAGATTTAAATCAGTCAATCCCAACCTTGTTTTATATTTGTGCTTATTTGTTTTTGCATGTTGTTTCAAATAGTTTTTTGTAAATTTTCTTGGTTCTGGAAAATGTTCACTGGATAAGGAGCACTTAAAATAAATTATGCCACAAGTATATTGATCTGAATAAAGTAACCAAGTTTCATTGTCAGTAAGGAATTTGTTTTAAAATCAATAAGTTTCTCTGTATGTTGTGAGGTACCTTCATTATGATTTGTTCACTTAATAAAAATAAACTTATAATTGTGTTCATACTATTTTTTTTTTCCTTAGCCAAATCATAAAAATGGCCTTTACATTAAATAATGTCTTAAGTATAATTTGATTAAATTGCCTTTTCACTTTATTCTGTGGCACAATTAACTCAAATCTTGAATTTCTGAGAGATAACCAGTTTAAATTTTATTTTAAATTAATTTATGCTATTTACTAAGCTTGGAGTTAATTTATTCTTGCCTAGTAGTTTTGAATTTGTACCTTTGAGATGACTATTAACATAAACTAAATACCATATCAAATGTCGCATCTGTTATCAGATAGTGTTCTCTCATCAGATAGTTCATTTTTCTATTCTGAAAGAATTATAAACTTTTTAAATTTCCAAAACACACTCAGAACCTGCCTTCTTGAACACTAGTCCCCAAGGTGATACTTTGGGGGTAATTCAAAGCAGCTGGCTCTTCATAGTATCTTTGTTATCAGGATAGCAGGCAAATACACTGGTTGTGCAAAACTTAAGCAACAGGTGGGTTTATTGCCATAACTTCACGAAAAAAATTTTCTGGGGGACATGAAATTCAAATGAGGGAGAGTATTATAAAGCGTAAAGGGTGGAAAAAATGGGGCTGAAAAAAGGGAAAACAAGGCATACGGGATGGAATCAAACAAAAAAAAGTTTTTTTGAATGCATAGTATTGTGACCCCATAATTTCCTTTTCCAACAGGAAGAACAACAAGCAGATGTTCCTTAATAGGTATATGCCCTCCCCTTTTTCTACAATGGTTGCTTTGCAACCCCCTCCATACTCAAAAACCGGGTGGTTCAACATTTCTTGAGGGGAGGAATTTCCCCTTCCTCAATCAACATTGTTTGAGTTGTTGGTTTTTACTGGATGATGTGAGTGTGTGGAAAACGTTCCCCGGTCCCCACATTTCGATGGGATTTAAATCCGGGGAACCCGCTTCCCAAACCATTAAAAGGATATCTTCACTTTCCAAGCTCCTCAACAGCAAAGGGCGATGTGGCAGTGATTGTCATCCATAAAGGAAGTCTGGGCCAATGGCCCCCGGAAAAAGATGCATTTGGGGAAAGGTCCCCCCCTCAAATAGCACCCCGGGGTTACAGCCCTCTTCGAATGGAAACCCAGTTCCGTCAAAAATTGCCCCCCAGACAAAAACTCCGGACCCGAACAAATTCTTTCCTTGATGTTACTGGGAAAAAACCCGGTCCCCTCCAAATCAAAAAAATTTAGAATCGCCGGTACGCCGACTTTATCCGTAAAGGGAAACCCACCCATTGGGTCAGTTGTCCCGTTTTTTTCTCTCTGTCCCCTAAAAAGTGGCTTCGTGGCCATCTTTCAACGGGGGGCAGCTTTTAGGCGGCGGGTGAAAAGGCCCCTTTTTGGGGGTTGGCAAGTAAACCGCTAATTGTGCCCCGTTGCTTACGGAGTTTCAAATGGGCTTGCGTTTCTGTAACTTTTTCTACAGGATGAAAAATATCGGGTTCCCCGAGTTGCGCCCCGGGCGGGCCCCACCAACCTTCTAAAGCTTTCCTGTGGTTTGGAAGCTTTTCCAAGCCCCCCAAAAATTTTTTTGATTTTAACCTGCAGCCAACTGGGCAACCCCTCCTAAAGCTTTTCCCATCATTCTTCCCGGGGAAGTCATCCAGATGATTTCTTCTAGCCATATTTCAAACTGTCACTGGCACTTGCAGAGAATATGGTGAATTGATTCCGCCTTCATTTATTTTACTGTTGAGCAGGGCCCCCGAATCCGCGTTTGGGGTAACCCCAACCCCTTCTGACATTTTTTTTCCTGATATTTGCATGCATGATGTTTCTTGGGGCTTCGTGTTCCCCCATCTCCGACCCCCCTTTTTTGAATTTCGGCTATTCAAAATTTTTCATTGTTGCTTAAGTTTTTCAACCAGTGTATTTAGAGATAAAGCGTTTTTTGTCTAAAGTATTTTTTGTAATCTGAAAGCAATTTCATTAGATGCTTCTGTCATTGCCAAGCCGTAATTAAGCCGTTATTGTTTTCTGATTTTTTTTTCCCTTAGTTGCGCATTCTTTTTATAACTCAGCTCTAATTACCAGCTTCATTTTTCATATAATGTTGTAGTGTCATTTTTGGAGGGTGAGACTTTATATCAATATTTTTTTTTTATTTATATATTCTACTTCCTAAACTCTTAAAAAGTATTTTAATTACTTTCTTGCAGATGTGTATAAGTATGTGTTTTTAATATTACACCGTTTATTGTGTATTTTTATATATTGTTTTATCCCATTAGAAACTTCGAGTAGCTATTGCTTCAGCTTTGGAAAAAAATGGGATTAATATGGACCATACTTTTTTTAGACCATGTTTCAGAAAGCTGTTTACTGTTTGTCAAGCTTTTGTTGAAGTAAATATTATTTTGTTATGTATTTTTTTCAGCTTGTGTAAATGAATTCTATCCTAAAACCAGTTTTGTATTGTAGAATAGGCTTGTGAAAACTGATGGAATATATTTTAAAAATGACTTATTTTCATTCAAAATGTGATTACATTTAATTGAACATAGAAGCAGTATTAATTTTTTATTTTTCTGTTTTACTTCAGAAATTATCTTCACTTTTAATTCATGAAAAATATTTTTTTTAGTTTGCGATTTAATACTTGCATTTTTAAGTATTTAATTTTATATGTTATTGTATTATCTAGAGTAGATGTTAGTAAACCATGATCCTACAAATATTTGCTGTTACCTAAAGAAGAAATCTAAGGAATTCAAAATTTTATTGTCAACGGAATCTAAAACGTTACAGAACAAAAATCAATTTTATGATTTGTACATTTCTCTGAATTTGGTCTCAAAGTGCTATATTTTGTGAGATATTACAGTTTATTAGCATTTAGTAAAATTCTATACTGTCCAAAATGTACTTAGGAATATGATGCAATATATGTATTATAAAGTAAAATTTTCACACTATACAAAAAAACTTTAATGCAGATTTGTCCAAATGACAATTTATTGCTCAAATATTAGAATATCAGGAAATCAAAAACTGTATATCATTGTAAAATTTTAAAGTGTTTGTATAATATTTTCTTTCTTTTTTAAAAAAAAAAATTATTTAAATAGTGTATTATTGGTTTAATTATCAGAATGCTTAACTCCTTCTAGATGAACTTTACAGAAGCCAGTAAAAACTATTTTTTTTACTATGCACGGGAATTATTTTAATGCTATTATGAATTAGCGATGTTCTTGTAGGACATATGAAGTAATCTAATAGATAGGCTTCAAAATACTCTGCTATATGGCATTAAAAGTCTTATTTCAATATTTTGGAGTTACACATTCTTGTAATTAGGCCTGATGTATTAAATGAATGTATATGTATTAAATGAAGTTGCTGTGAGGTTATTTTATTATAAGAACTTTAAGGAAGGAATCTGCAAAAAATATGAAGAAACATGATGCAGGGAGGTTTTTAGGAATACTATAATTCTCTAAAAATCTATATTAAATTTTTATATAGGAGTTCTTTTTGATAAATTGTAATCTCTTATAAATACCTATATATTTACATTAAAAGCTGTAAAGCGTGTTAAACATTTAATGTGTATAAATTTTTATCTAAAATTTTTCTGTTTTGAAAATGTCTTCTGCATATTTCAAACTTATTTTAGCATTAAAATTTGTTTGGAACACTGCTTTTTGTGAGAATATTGTGAAAATTTTTTCTACATTTATGTTTGATGTGTAATTAACATTAACTTTCCCTCTGCCTTTTTATATAAAAAAGCACTTTTTTTAATACAATAAGAAAATTTTTTGCAATTTTTGAGTGTTACAAAATGTCTTTATTGGTAATCATATCTTGACAGGACATACCTTGTAAAAAAGGAAGTACTAGTGAACGTATGCAGAAAATTGCAGATGCACATGTGAAACAAGTAAATATGACTTACCATTTATGTTATAAATTATGTATTTTCTTCATTATTTAAATATATTTATAACTTTTAAAAAGAAAATTCCATAAATATTAATTATTTTGTATTTATATTTATGGATTTTATTCTGATTTTCTTTTTACTTAAAAATTTGTTATATCTATATGTGACTCAACTCAAATACCAAGTGATTAGACATAACTAATTTTATATGCTTTTTAAAGCTTTATATGAGATAATTGAAAAAGTTCTATCATGAGGAATGTATTTTTACATAAAATAATTTTCTTCAAAATATTTACTTTGTAGTGAGCAAACCTTTTCTAGAGAAGCTAAGCTATAAATTCTGTTTTTATAAAAAAGCTTATTTTTATTTTTAGAAAATTCCAATGCTTCTTAAAATTTCTTTATTGTTAAACTTTTTATCACACATTATATGATTGTCTAAATCAGAAGTGGCCAACCATGGGAAAACTTATTGAAAAATTAAAAAATTTTAAAAGATAATAATTATTAATTTTTTTATTGTCTTATTGAAAGGTAATTGTCTCAGACAAAACAAAACATCAAAATTTATTTTAAATACACTTAATTAAATTACAATAGAAAATTATAATGTAGACAACATTCCTTCATTGTTGTGTACATTGGTTTTCCAAAGGAAATGCATTTGTGAGATTCTGGAATTTGAGGGAGCATGTTTTGAAATATCTGGAAGAAAACAATAAACTGCCCAGTGAGTGCTTGCTTCTCAAGAATAAAGATAGGCTTTGAGATTTAGCTTTTTTTACTACTATAAGACATTTAAACTTAAGATTACAAGGAAAATATTGCTCTTTTTCAATCCTGATTAATCATATATTTTCTTTTGTGAACACACTTTTGCTTTTTTGTCTCGATTTTGGAAAATAAAGAGAAACTGATGAACACCTAAAACAACCAGACTTTATTAGCATCCTCGAGAACTAATCCTAATGTAAAAAATCTACAAATTGAAAAACCACAAATTTTTCTGGTTACGCATTCTTATTTTATATCTAACCTAACTGAATGAAACTGAAACAAAAATTTAACAGTAAAACTTAAGTTCGTACTTTTGTCTTATTTATTATATTTTTTTTTAAGTGAAACTTCTTTGGGCTCGAGAGTGAATGAGAAATTTGCCCAGTTTTGTGTTAGGATGAAAAAAGTGAATGAAAGTAGTCTCCCCCCATCCCCCAAATCGTCACCATGTGGAGGAAAAGGGGAGAACATAGACACCACGTGACTTGCATCATATCTGTGAAAAAATTGAATGATAGCCCACCTTCCGATGGGGGGGTCCTTTTCCCCCAGACCTGGGAACATATATCAACAGTTGTATGAGTTGCAGTGTGTGCATTACAGTGTAGACAAAATAGCTCTTATGGAAAATTGTACCTTTTTGAAATATTTCCTTAGATTGTTGGCTACATGGTGATGTATTTGGCAGCTAATTTGCTTTTTTAATTTTCATTTGCATTGAATTATTATTAATTCTAGTCAGAATCCTAAAAAATAAAGAAAAAATTTCATGAAAGAAAGAAAAAACAGCACAAGTCAAGTAAAAAAGTGAAAAAAAAACAGAAAAAAAGTGCAAATTCATCAAAGTCTACTGTCTCCATCAAGTACATGAGAGAATATCAAGCATGGAAAAAACATTCAAAGTACTCTCTTAATTTTTGAGTTTAGGTTGGAACTATTGGCTCTTCAAGAAGCACAGATTAATCAGACTTTGTGAACCCCCCTGTACTATCCTTTCGAGCCCTTAACAAGTCTAGTGCATTTGGGAAAGGGATATGTGAATCGTTAATAAATTCTATTTTTATTTAAAAAAGCTATAATTCCCCAAAAAAAATCTTACAAAGATTTTCAAAACCCGGTTTTGATAATCCTTTTGGTACAGGGTTGATTTGGATAGATTAGGTTTAGAGATGATTTCAAAATGCCTGTTGCTGAGAAAAAAAATATTTTACTGGAACTTAATTTAGAAAAATTAAAGCAGCACAAAGTTTAAGTAGGAAAAGTTTCCAAATTTATCAAAATATAATGGCTTTTTATACCCCCAAAATTTCCCAACCCTCTTCCCACGGATTTGATATCGGCCCTTTAAACAAATACCTTTCATCAAATTAAGCAATTGGACATGTACACAGTCAGTTTGGAATATTGGGAAAATGTTCCCAAAATCCCAAAAGTTTAACTGAGGAGATATG
The DNA here is from genome assembly GCA_019973955.1 of Trichonephila inaurata madagascariensis. NCBI lineage: Eukaryota > Metazoa > Arthropoda > Arachnida > Araneae > Nephilidae > Trichonephila > Trichonephila inaurata. Next base: position 28,083 of record BMAV01011925.1, on the reverse strand, counting down.
TCGGGAAAAGGGCACTCCCCACACCCTGAATGCATTGTTTTTGTTTTGGTCTATAATGTAATATGTAGTTGTATTACTTAATTTCAATCTCTTCCCTATTTAAATGCTTCTGTATTTTGTCATCACTTTAACACTTCAGCAAGCTGATGGCCCATTAAAATGGAATTCGTTTTGCCTCCAATTCATTGATATTTAGATTTGACATTCTGCCTGTCCTTGGGATTCAACCATAGTAGAAAATTTTTTTAACCATCTCTTAATGCAACTGTCTTTTCCTTTAATACTGTGGTCTTCAAACATTTTTGACTCACAGAACCCTTAGAATTAAAAAATGTTCTGAGGGAACCCCATTCTTTCTCTCTCTTTTAGGAGAATATATCATAAAATAATATTTAAAGTAGATCAACATATGATAGGTACTCTATGTAAAGACAAAGAAAAATGTTGTATTTGTTATTAAAATTTTTTTATATAATGATTATTTTAATTTACTCATTCATAATATTAATATATGCTCTAGATATTACCTACACATGCATTATAATTAGTACTTGCATTTTTTTTCACAAATTATCAAAGTTTAGGTGTATTGAATTTATCTACAGTCACATTTCCTAACCTGCGTTTAATAAATTTTTTAATACTTTTTTTTTTATCTCATAAACCTTTTTCACTTAAATACACTGCTCTGAATGGCATTAAAATGTTTATAGCTGTGGGGGAAGTCCTGTGTATTCTGCATGAATTTGCAACCTAAAATTTTGGAGCTGTTCTTACTAAAATTTAGATTTTGGAGGATATTTATTCCATTTAAATTTTCAACCAAAAATCAAAATCTTCTCATTTATATCTCTATTTTAACATAGAATCTGTTGATAGTTCAATCTTGTTATATCAGTAATAAATCCTGATTTTTATTAAAATAATGAAATAGATTTTCAGTCCAGTCCATAAAAAACATGAATCCAATTTGCCCATGCCTTTATAATTTTCTTTTCGATTTTTAATTTTGATTCGTGGAACTCTCTAGACATGCCTCGTGGAACACTGTTCAAAGAACACTGCTCTAATGTAATACTTTTCTATTTCAGCTTCTATAGCCTGACTCCTAAATTCAAATTCGTAAAGCAAATACACATGCATTTCGCTCTGTCTTGCAGCCATTTGTAGGGTTTAAAATTTTATTTCAATTGACAGTGAATTGTATGTATATATATATATAAAAATTCAGCTAGCTAGTAAAAGAAAACACACTAATAGATGGTTAAGCAATTTTTAAAAATTTGTCTGATAGATTGTAAACAATCTTGGAAATATTTATTTGTAACAAAGCTGACAAAATTTTTGTTTACCTAATCTTAAACGTGTAAGAATATTTAAATAAAAATTATTTTGTAAATTTTCCCTTTTAAAATAATTTTCTGTATTTTTCAGGTTATTGAATTTGAAAAGCAGAAAAGAGGAATTTAGTTTCTGAGACTTATATGAAATTTTTAACTATTTTGTATATAATTGTATATAGTAAATTTTATTTTATTATTATTTTATGAATAGAACTTGTTTATTACTTCTGACAATATTTGATAAGAATAAAAATGTTTTTAATTTTATTATCCTTGTGTATTCTTTGATTTACTATTCTATTGCATATTTTGAAATCTTTTTTAATGAAAATTTAATTTCATGTTTTATAAAATAAAAACTGTTTCTTAAAATGGTATTATTTCCTTTGTCTTAAACTCTAAATTAAGAAATTTATTATAATACATTTTAGTGTATGTTATAAGAATATGGATATTAATTTTTTTTTAATGCAAGACATGTCCATGAAATAAAAAAAATTAGTATTACATTTTCCTTTTAATTTGGCAAATTAGCAAAACTAAAGACTTTAAAAACCTTTTTTGGTACTACCTTATTTTTCAATATTAATATTTTCTCTGTTTTTTATGTATATGTCTCTTAAATATATTTATAACTTTTTGCAATCAGCCCTGTGTCATGAGGTTAAGGATGTGGAAGTTTTTTGGGTTATACTTTATGAACTAATTATTTTTAAAACAGAATTAATTCAATTAGTCATTCTTTATGTATGATTTTTTTATCATTATAAGTATAATAAGTGACCACAAGAATTTGCATCAAATATGATAACTTTTTTTTATTTGTTATGCAGCAAGCAATACAGACTTTAAAGTATGAAATACATTGAAAACAGAAATATAAAAAATAACAACGAACTCGGGAATTAAATAAAGCATTAGCACATGAGAAACAATCAAGAAGTTAAAGTGTTAAAAGAATCTCAAGCCTCCCAGTATCAGGAATAGATGCAGTTCTTCGTGAGAGCTGAACAGTCAGGGAGATGATCAGTATTCACCATTGCGGCAGAGGAAGCGGGCAGGACTATCCACCAATTAGAGTTAACCAAGATGTGCATACAAACAATCAAGCTTAGTCGTGAGACGAAAGGCAACTACAGCACTGCTTCTTGAGCAATCAGATACTAAAGATGAAATTTCTCCACAGCTTTTTTTGTCCGTTCTTTTAGTATTGGCATATGCGTTGTCTTAAGTGTTTGATTGATCATTGATGAAAAAGACTTTTAGCTAACCAGGTTACCTGGAGGCCTGATTAATAAAACAGCCTTTTTTTACCAGCTCATCTGCTTTTTCGTTACCGGATACACTTACGGAATCTCTTGTGAGACTATTGTTTTATTTGTTTCGCTCATATCTCCAAATAAAGATCTACATTCCATTATGGATGTAGAGCTAGGGGCTTGAATTGCAGCAGGGCCGGCTCTAGAAGTTTTGCCGCCCCGGACAAAAATGGAAAATGCCGCTCCTCTCTCTCCAAAGGCAAAAATTATTATTAAAAAATATAAATTGTTCACATAAATACAAACCTATAAAACTTGAATAATTCTTGCAAACAGAAAGTCACAGTGTAACAATTATACTTATATATACATACAGTAGACACAGGAATTTTTCAAGGGGGCAGGGTCGAAATTCAACCATTCTTGTATCATGCTCCTTTTGATTTTGTGGATTTTCGGGAACAAAAAACAGTAAAAAACTAATTATTGAATAAATAATTAGCATTAATTAATAAAATTAATCATTAATAACAAACACTTAGTTAAAATTTACGTACTATATGCTTATAGAATTATAATCAATCGGAAAAAAATCATGGGCTTTGGGGGAGGGTACGGAGTGTGCGCTACTGTATATATATATTATATTTGTCTTCAAAAATACAAAATAATTCAGAATTGAGGACATTATTACCTGTTATTATTTCAAACGAGTAAAATGTAAAAGAAGAAACTCCCATTTCAGTAGACCAATTTCTTCGAAAAAGAGTATTGATGGTGGGGATCTCTCACAAGCTTCTATTTTAACTCATAGCTAACTCTAAAATAAATCATCTCCTATAGTTCTCTATCTACCAAAAATTTTTATTACTCCTGTCCCCTTTTGGATAGCTTATACCGGACATCGTATGGATGAAGGGAATGTCCATTGTAACGCCTCTCCGGGATGGGGAGAAAGTCACTAGTGAAAGATGAATAAACATATCCAATTTCATGATTTAACATGTTCTCCCGCTCGAACCTTTCAAGTTTCAATATATAAAAAAAAAAACTGGCATTAAACATACAGAGTACAAAATAAGGGAATAAGATACGTTAAATGAAATACCAAATTCACACCTAACAATATTTCAGGAAATATATCAAATTTTTTTGTAACAGAAAAATATTTTCTAATTTCTATCCAAACGCCGCCCTTAAAATCTCCCGCCCCGGGCAGGGGTCCGACCCTAGAGCCGCCCCTGATTGCAGCTTGGGATCTGAGGTGACAACCTGTTCAGAAAGAGAAGGAAAAGCATTTAGATTAGCCAGAGCTACTTAAATTGCCTCAACTTCACCAAAAACAGTCTTGGCTGTTACCAATGAAAGATAATGTGAGAAATGCTCACTATAAACACCAGCTTGGGCCTCACCATTTCTTTTCCAAGCTTTGAGTTATCAGTATATATGTGTAGCCATGCTTCAAAAGGAAAGCGATTGTAGATATTCTCCATCCCTGTGCCGAACAAAGCTGCAGTACAATCCTAAAATTTTGAGACAGAACTCATAAGGTCTAGATGATGTAATATTCTACTAGCCTCCAAAGGATTTATGGGGGACAGCAAAGGCTTCATCCAGAATGGTATAAGTAAAGTTTTCATCCTTGGAGTAATCGCGCATTGATTGTGGCCAAATAGATTTATTAATTTTAACAATTATTTAAAACACACGCGACATCACAAAAACGGGACAGCACTTAACATGTCTAACAGAGTTTTGATCTGCCGCGCAGCTCGCTTTGTGCGGGTGAGGAATTTTCCCTCTGGAAATAATCCCTATGTCCTATAGTAAATTATTAATTTACTATAGTAAATCCCTATGGGATTATTTGACGGCCGATCTGGAATGATTTAAAGGATTCTTACTCCTTCTTCCAATGGAAAAGCATCCGTCTGAAGACGATGCGCTTGAAAATAGACCCCCCCCCCCAAAAAAAAATACATGGATACAATTCGAGAAATAATTGAAAAGTGGCTATGCGTGCAGAGCCCCAGATAATAAAAACTCCTCGGAGACACATAAATATACATACATTACAAAAGACTACATAATAGAATTAGGAATTTCACAAAGAAAAACCCAAGAGAATACATGTAATGAATGCTCTACATGTATATTAATTTTTTTTTACTTACACTTCTAAAAAACACTTTTAGTGAATATACATAACAATGATGCAGAAAAAAAAAACCCTACTCAGAAATTCTAAGTCTGGAAAGTGCATCTGCATTGTCGTGAGCACTACACGTCACCGCCAAGATTATGGTTAATTGTAAATTAAGCATAAATCTAAAACCCAACCTGACTACTGTTGCAGGCCCTTTCTTAAACTACACATTCACAACAGTACAATTACTGGTAAATCACAAATATGGATTACACTACACTAAAACATATAAGTAAAAAAAAAACAGCACATTCACATAAAGTATTACCAAGAATTATCCTAAAAAAAATGTTAAACAATAAAGAAAATACAGTTTACATATGAAAATTCACTAAATCCAAGTACTTATAGTTTAGAAAAGAATTAAGATCCCTGATACAAACAACACACTCAACTTTTCATCACTCTCTATATTCATATAGTAAATAAACAAACTAAAATAATCTTACTATGAATATCAAGCTTCTCAATAATATTCTCGAATTAACTCTAAGAGTACACATGTAAACAGCATACTAAATACATAAATCAATCAATAATAGATTCCCTAGCAAACTATGAAAATTCAACTTTTAAACATATACATATACAACACAAAACATTAAAAAAAAAATAATAAGGATACACCATGAATTATCAATGTTCAACCTAAATGAGGATTAATTCCACCGCCACACAATGTCCGCATGAGGGGGAGGAAGCAAATGTCCAGTTCCGTTCGTTTCTCCAGTCGCTGAAACTATTCTCCACCCACGTTGGGTCAAAGACCCCAGGGTCTGGGGGTCGGGTTTCACCCCTAACCTTTCACACAACCGTCTCGGGAGGAGATGTGCGTTCTCAATTTAAATCGAACTCGTTTCCTCATCTTTACATTCGATTCTGATAATGATTCCCGCACCTTCATAACACCAACTCGCTTGATAAAATCCGGCAGTTTTCAAGCAAGTTTTTTTATTCCACTTTTATCCTGCGAATATTTACGTTTAAAACACCAGTGCTGGGGTATAATTATAATGTTGCTTGAGGCTTTTAAATTCACTTTTTGTTGTAATTCGACAACTGTCATTCTGCTTAATTTTTTGAGTTTTCTAAAGGGAATTTTTTTTTTTTTTTCAATTTCATCCTCGGCAGAAATTGGGGTACATTAGATGATCCTAGAAAAATTTTTCTTTAAACAGCAAGGGTTTTGGCCCATCTGATCCGCACTAAGGGCTTTTTCCCCTTTTAAAACACAAGAACCTTCTCGATTGCTTGAGGTATCTCCATGCCTTCATCTGACTTTTCCTGCTCTTCATTTAACAATTGATTTTGCTCGTCCATTCTTTTACATCTTTCTTCCTGAAAGCCGCTTCTGTTCTTCGGCTTTCATTCTCATTTTATGTTTCTCTTGAAAATGACGCACTGCTCTTTCAAAGCCATCTTTTTTTCTTCAACCCATTTTTTCTTCCAAAGCTTTCTTTTTGTTATTATTCTTATTCTTCCCTCTCTCGCCTTTCCTCCACTGCTTTTGGGTTCCTCCCCTCCCTTGGTCGGCCTCCACCTGTGCTTTGAGTCTGGCCTCCCCCCCTCCCAGGGCCTCCACCCCCCTTTCCATCTGGCCTGCTTTCTTATTCTAGTCTCTTTCTCTGTTTCCCCTCTTGTTTTTTTCTCGCGATTCCAATTGTTGTTTTCCCTCTAAGCGGCGTTCTTCTATTTCCTTTATATATTCTTCTATTTTCTTTCTATATTCTTTCATTTTCTTCCTATGTGCTCTTCTTCTTCCTACGCTCTTCTTTTTCCATTCTGTCCTCTATCATAATTGTGAGTAGATTTTTGCTAAAGTCCTCATCATAATCTGTGTGTGTGGCAATTAGTTTACTCAAATCTGCAATTTTCATATTATCCCCTACATTCAGATTCAGCTCCTCTGCCAATAGTCTAAGATCCTTCTTTCGTGCCTTACCTAAATAAACCATTTTTACTACTTGTTTACCTATCTACTCAATAATAAAATCACGAAAATGAGAAGAAGAAAAAAAAAACTTTTGTTACAACTATTCCTCACAATATGTAACTAAACTAAAACTTCTCATTTAAATTATGTCATTTGATATTAATAAAATCTTAAGTACCGAAATACAAAAACAGCAATCGTTTAGTATAAACATATGCTAGTATTATATCGTAATTAATTAAATCACAAATAAAATAGAGTAAAATATGACCACCTAAACAAAATCACAATTTATACACTATCTCAATCTCAGGTAAAGGAAAATTTTTTAGAATGACGTTTTATGGACATGAGAAACAATCAAAATCTCACAAAGCTAGAATTGATTGATTGATTCAAAGGTTGAAGGGGATATAGAGCAACACAGGCCATGACCCTCAAAAAAAAAAAAGGAAAAATAGCCCAATAGATTAGTAGATACTAAAAAAATTCATTCCCTTTAAACACTTGTATATATATTAAACTCGAGGAAAATATCTACTGTAGTCTGACCTATAGATGGCGGTATTCTGAGGGAATTGAATTGGGTAAATAAAAAACGCATATATATTGCATTATTAGAACAATAAAGATTTAAATTGTTACTCAGATTATTATACTCCATCTAATTATACTCAACAAAATAACATATTGTTACGTAGATCCGAGGGTTCGGAGATTTTATGCAAAACAATCACAAAGAAAATAAACAGTTCTTCAAGAGCGATGCGAATTTATTAACAAAATTCCAATCCTTTAAATACAGGATTCAGCAGCAATATTCACAGAATAAATCTCCGAAGGTCTTCACACCTTCAACAACAATCAAACACAATAACCAGTGTTTAAAAAATACACGTAAGTAAAGATTATTCACAAGCACAGCCGAGCAAATCGCTAGTCAAAACAATCATCACTACTCGTTGGTTTACTCCAGACTTCTCGCCGTCCCGGCGAGCATCTTATTTATAGGCGTGACAGAAACTTCCAGAAATATAGCCGCTCGTGACATTAGTGGAGAGATCCACTACTTTCTAGAAGATTTCAGAGGGTTCCGAACTCGCCAAAAATGATGCTAACTTGGCTCTACCGCCAAGAGATTTCACCAAGTTCTCATTGAATCGCCATTATAACGTAAGAGGCGGTATTGCTTGTGAATGGTACAATTTTAACATGCAATAAACATAACATAGAGTAATATAAATGCATTAAACACTCAAATATACAAATTATTTACACTATTTACACAAAATTCGTAACAATATACAACTTTTAATAAAATTTTGTTGATGTACATAATTATTTATGCAATGTTTCGGTTATGTCTTATTAGTTTACATCAAGGAAGGTTTTGTTTTTATTGCGTTTTTCTGATATTAGTGATTTGTATAAATCAGAAGATCTCTTTGAATTACTGTGTATTTTTAAGTAGAATACGTACACGAATACGTATCTCAAATTCATTAATAATATTTCTGTAAAACATGAATAATGTGTGTAATTAGTTACCGGCTCCTCAGTGAGTTTTATCGATTAATATAAAGCTTAAAATTAATTATATTCCCTTTTTATTCAATTTGTGGAAATAAGTTGACAGCTAAAATTGATTTTTGAGATTTTTAGTTTTTGCGGGGCTTTCCTTTTTCTACAAGATTAGCATTTCGAATAGATTTGAATTTTAACCTTGGATATATGCTTTCGCTACAGTCCAAAGATCTGCAATTTTGATAACTATTATCCTTGTTTTATCTTAAAATGAATGAACCGTCTGGGCTCATTCTGAACTAGTCCGCTTTTAAACTTTTTCTGGAATAAACAGAAAAAGGGCAAGGGTGACTCTAGTGCCGGACAAACCGGACCCCTGCCCGGGGCGGTACTGTGACGTCTTCGATTGGGGTGAACCCCACCCTCTCAATTCATCTGAAGTCACCCTATCTATTCATCTCCAAACAGATGTTGGGTGACAAGTGCAGGTGGCCATGGGGTCATTATTTGTTGTCTGGCCTCGGACAAGCGCGGACATCTGGTCTGGAATTTACAATGGCTAAAGAATGCCGGTGACAATAGGCATTCCTGTATGAAAGTCTTGAATAGGCGAAGCCTGTATGCAAGTCGATGCATTGAGAATAGGGCTATGAGGCCCAGGTGTGAGATGAATGGAAATTTCAGAAGTTGGATGAGAGTTATGGCGCCCTTGGATTCCAGACGGACGAGGAATGTGTTTGTGTTTGCCGCGCAAATGGGAGACGAAAGTGGCCCAGGGACGAGGGCAGACCTTTTTTTTTACCTGCCAATGAGGAAGACGAGGGCAGACCTTTTTTTGACCTGCCAATGAGGAAAACGAGGGGCGTGTGGTGGATCCGCCCCTGGTGTTTAAAAGGGGTGAATTTTGAGGAGAAACGGACGGAGAGAAACTTGGATAGAGCCCTGGAGTGAGACGGACGGAGTCCTGAATGGAAACAGAGAACCATGGAGTAAACTGGAGATTTACCCGGAAAAGCAAGGGATTGACGAGTGCCTTGCGGAATAAGGATTGACCTCGAGTGAAAAAGACTGTCCGCCCGGCTTGGCCTATTTAATGAACATTTTAATATCATATGAAGCTATTAAATACTGTTTAAAATTTTAAGATGAGGCTGTAACAAAATTTTCTTGTGTACTAACTACTGACGACGTTACAGTACATTTTAAGGGCGGCATTTGGATCAAATTTGAAAATTATGTATTTTTTTTTTTACAAAAAATTTGATATATTTTCTGATATAAAGTTGGGTGTGAATTTGATATTTCATTTAACGTATCTTTTTTTTTATTATTTATTTTGTACTCTGTATATTTAATGACAGTTTTCTTTTATGTTGAAACTTGAAGGGTTCGATGCGGGAGTATATGTTAAAGCATGAACATGTTTACACATCTTTCACTAGTAGCTTTCTCCCCATGCCGGAGTGAGGTCACAACGGACATTCCTTTCACCCTTACGATGTCCAGTTTCAACTACCCAAAAGGGGACAAGGGTAATAAGAGCTTTTGGAAGAAAGAGATTATCAGGAGGTGCTTTATTTTAGTCTTGAGTGTAGTTACTATTTTTCGAAGAAATTGGCCTGCTTAAATAGACGATTCATAAATAGACAATTTTCATTTCACACGTTTGAAATAATAACAAGTAATTATGTCCTTAAATTTTGAATTTTTTGACTTAAAATATGTATAGAGAGAGACAGATAGAGAGAGATGGGGTGGCATTTTCTATTTTTGTCCGGGGCGGCAAAATTGCTAGAGCCGACCCTGCTGGATTCTGTGCTGTGTCTATATGTATAAATATGTGTTCCACTTCAGCATAAGAAAAGACAGTACTTTTCCGTTTCGCGGGTGCAAACCACACCAAGCAGGTTTTATTAGCGACAACGCACAATTTAAACACACTCACAAAAATGTGTGTGTGTTATAAATGTTAGTTCTCATTGGTTTTTCACCTATTTTTGAAGAAATATGAAAAAAGACGTTACTGATAAGAAAAGACCATAACTTGTTCTGAAAGTGGTGGTAAAAAGTTACCAGCGGGAAAATTTCTTTTGACGTTGGTTGTATCGTTGTGGACGACTGTATCGCTTGCAAAGGCGAAACGAAAAAGTACCGAAAAGACTAATGATTATAAATCTCAACGATTTCATAACGATTGTCATAAATAGTTTGTTTTTTTTAGTTATTGAGTTTACATTCCTTCTGTTGAGACCAGGGCTAATTTAATGACAATTAAATCTTCAGTTAGAAAGGCATGATGATATTGTGAGTATTTTGTGCAACATTTTCAATATTATTTACGACTAAAATAACTGTAATCATAAAGAGAGTAATTTTAATTACAATACAGCAACGTAAACTAAATTAAAATTAATATAATCAACAATTCATCAAAAGAGGACGCTACTGTCGTTTTTGTGTAGGCGCTCTTCCCAAAATTTTACTATGGGGTCGCTGCAGTAGTCGACACAAACTCCTTTCCGGCCATACCAAAGTCTTCATGGCTTTGTAGATGTTCCTTTACCGAAAGTAATTCATTAATTTTTCTTTTAAAAAAATTGTTTTTCTTTATAAAACTTGCATCAAACGAAAGGCAACGATTTTTTTTTAGAAAAAATAAATGAAAACGTGGTATAACAATCAGTAAATGCATTTTTAAAACCGTTTATTTACTCACTTCTTGAAGCACAAGGCATAAATGTCAAAAGATGCTTTAATTTACTGATCGAAGATTTGGTAAAAAAGGCTATTTCCAACATTAATAAATAGGAATAACTTGCAAGATAAGTGTTAGAGAGAGTTAATTACTAATGTTTTGTCGTGATTATATATTTAGAAAATTTTATTAAATTTCTTTAACCCTTTAGCGGGCAGTGGCTAAAGCCGGCTCAAGCAGTTTTACCGCCCGGACAAAAATGGAAAATTCCGCCCTTCTCTCCAAAGCAAAAAAATTATAATTATAAAGGATAAATTGTTCACACAGATACACACCGAAAACACTTGAGTAATTCTTGCGAACAAAAAGGCAGCATAACAATTATATATATATACACACATTTAAGTCTAGTACAAAACAATTCGAATTAAAAAACATAATTACCTATAATTATTTCAAACGAGTAAAACATAAGAGAAGGAATCGTCCATTTCAGAATGCCAATGTCTTCTAAAAAGAGTGGGTCATCGTGGGGGATCATAAACATTTATTTTAACTTATAGTAACTACACTCAAGACTAAAATAACATATCTCCTGTGACTCTCTAAGTCCAAAAAACTCTTATTGCCCCTGTCCCCTTTTGGATAGCTGACACCGGACGTCGTATGGGTGAAAGGAATTCCCGTCGTGACCATACTCCAGGAAGGGGAGAATGTTACTAATGAAAAATGTGTAAGCTTTTGAAATTTCATGATTAAAACAAGTACTCCCGCCTCAAATTCTTAAGTTTCAATATAAAATTAAACTGACATTAAATATACAGAGTACAAAATAAGGAGGGAAGATACGTTAAAAATGGAATACTAAATTCACTCCCAATAATATTTTAGAAAATGTATCAATTTTTTTGCAAAAAAATTTAATCGATCCAAATGCCACCCTTAGAATTCCTTCCTCCCCGGGGAAAGGGTCCGGTTTGTCCGGCCCTAGAGCTGCCTCTGCATCCAGGTTCTATTTTGTCTTTTTTTACACCAGTACGAAAATTTTTGAAAAAAACAGAGGAAATTTGTATATTTTGCATAATGGGTAATTTCATTCATTCCTTTCCATATACACTCTTTAATTGGATTCATTAGATAGGTGGAGAAAAGCTGAATTATATATTCAGGGATTCTTTTCGAAATTTGATCTGATTTCTGTATATTTTTCTCCGCATGAGTTCCATTGTTTCTCTTTCAAATGGAACGCTTTCTTGTTTCATATTGGCAAGAATTTCACACTTCAAAATCACCCTTAGCACATTTTAAGAGATTGTTCAAAACGTGTGCACCAAATTTGGAATTTTTTAGGTAAATGTGTTGGCGCTGCGATCGTCACCCTCTCCTCGCTCACCTACTCTTGCAAGAGAGACACTGCACAAAGCCCTCTCAATAAATGTTTATGCCTTAAAAAACTCTCGATTTTATTAAATACAGTACTATTCGCAATAATTATATGTTTCAATGTCCATGCAATCAGCACACCTAATATTAAAAAAAAAGAGAGAAAAAAATTATTTTGTTGTGAAATTGGCATTTACACCTTTATTTCAAAAAGTTTCTTTTTTATATATAACCTAAGCTCTGGTATATGAAACATAACCTCCCGGCTTATAACATGACGAAGTTAATTAAGTTTCTGTAAAAGGAATGAGAAAAGTAAAAGTATTCATTTGGTCAGTGTTTGATTTCCACATTATCTCTAGCAACAGGAAAATGCAATGAGTAGGCCGCGAACGAAAATATATTTCGTTGAGGTGCAACTAAAAGATGTTATCGGTTCCTTTCAGCTTCGAATGAATAATTTTATTTAGCGTATATTTTATTTGTACTAAAAATATAACTATAGAGTTATATTCATGCAGTTAATACAGAAACAAAACTTCATGCAGTCAATACAGAATACAAAACAAATTCTAATACAAAATTCAATTAAACAATTTTAATACAAAAGAAAAATAGGGAGAGATATCAAAACTTAGATTTTATTGTTGAGCAATTGGCATACGCACCACTATTTTATAAATGTTTTATGTTATATATAAGTCTCTAGCAGTTGTCTAGTAACTCTGTTTGGGTTATTAAAGGGAGGGATTGAAGGTTTGACACCGAAAAAGTAAGCACGTACCCCGGGAGCGAGCTCCTACGATTACAACTTCGAATTTTCTAATCGTACTTATAGCTTTTTTTAGAGCTGAGACGATTATCACGCTGAACCATCACGATACGTTGACGACCATGGAAAATTCCCCGAACTAAACACGGATATTGGCCCCATCCGAATATTTCTCTCCCTTCATCGGGAAGGACCCCCCCCCGGCCACTGCCCGGCCCAAACCTTTCCTTTCCCTAGGCGGTCATTTAAAGGGACATCGGGCGCCCCCAATTCGGGGTGCCCAACATGATCCCCCGCACTGAGACAATTAAAAACCCCCCGGGGATGGGGCTTTTTCCCCCTACCTTCGTGGAAATGGTCAAGCAAAGAGCCTATTACGAGAATCGACTGGAAAAAGCGGTGAAGGATTTTTGGCAATTTACCCTACTGTGACACCCCTGGCTCCCCCATCCATGAAACCCCCCTCCAGTTAAACCTATCCCAAACCCAAAAAGGAAAGGGGACGAGGACGGTTTCACCTCTCCCCCCCCCAAGTAAAAAACCCTCTAAAAAAAATGTTTCTCCCCGGGAAAAAATTTTTAAAACTTAATTTAGCAAATAGTTTTAAAAATTTAAAAACCCCCAGGAAAATGAAATAGCAGGAATTTACCCCGCAATACTAATTTTACACTGGGAAAACACTAACACTACCCCAAGGAAAACCCCAAAACCAAAAATCTTCCCCCCCAGTCTTCCAAAAATAAAACCAAAAAATCCGGGCCAAATAAAAAGCTAAATGACATATCCCCCGGGGACTTGGCAGAAAGCTAACGGGAGAATACATTAAATTATACACTGACACCGACATTCAACGCCGTGAACTCATACACAAATTAGACGAATTAAAATATCAATATTTTGCAATTAAGCCTAAAGCTAAAAAGACCAAAAAAAAGTAGTTATAAAAAGGCCCCCCCTCGGACCCCTAAAACCGAAGATTTACAAAAAACGACTTAACTCAATTGGGGGATAACTGAAAAAAAGTTTCACAGCTCATAGGACGTAAAAAACAAAAACAACCTCTCCCTATTTTTCCATTTCCTTCCCAAAAAGAAACAAAATAACGCAAAAATTTTTTTGAAACTCCCCCAAGGTCAGCTATATAAACCCGTTCCCGTGGACGGTTCCCGGATGGAAAAGGGGGTTTCCCCAATGCTTTTCCCTTTAAACCCCCCCTTCCCCACCCCCGGCCGAAAACTCCCATATTCCCCCCAGATCCTTTTAAATGCGGAGAACCCATCAAAAAAAAGAGAATCCAAAATTAAAAGATTTTGAAAATCGATATTGCATCTAGAAACTTACGGTCATATGGCCAATTTTTCCCAGGTTCCCCAAAATTTCCCCCCAAACCACGAAAAAGGGATCGAACATAAATACAAACATTTCCACAAAATACAAAAAAAAGATTATTAGACCGGGGAATATCATTTGCACAAGCTGCTAGCACATCTAATGAAAAAAACAACACAACAGATGGCACCACGAGCATGGGAAATCCTGCGGGTTTTGGGTAACAAACCAGGCCAGAAACCCAAAAAGAAATTCCCCCTCCGATAAATCCCAAAAGTAATAAAAAATGGAGCAATTGATATTAACTTCATCACCCAGACCCTACAGAAAACCCTTCTTCCCTTTTTAAAAATCCCTTCACGCAGAAACCAAGTAATATCCCCAAACCCCCCCTCCCCCCCAAACCCCTAAAAATAAAAAAACCCTTAAAAAAAAAGAATTAAGCGCCCCTTTTGATTTTAATAAGTTTTGGATGACTAGTCGCTCATTGATTGGCCTGAGTTTGTGTTAAATGGAACCCAAACGGCTTCCCCAGAAAAATTGTTAAATTTAAACTTTTGTAAGAAGTACGCCCCTGACTTAATTTTTAGTACAAGAAAAAAAAACTGAAAACCTCACATTAACATTAGAATGTTAACTACACATGCTACAGGAACGATGAATTGGGGGAAGGACAAGCTAAAGGTGGAACTCTTTTTTTAAATTTAAAAAAAATTCCATCAGTCATTAAAATTTCCCAAAAACCCCTTCATACCGGAAGCCACAATAGTATTTAAAAACCCCCTAATTTTAAATTCCGCTCCCCGTTGTCATTCACTTTCCCCCTTAGATCCGATAATAGATTATTTACTCTCGTCTTGAAAATCTACCCCCAGACTAATAGTAATTGTGTGATTTTTTGGGATTTTAAACGCCACACCCAAGGGGGAAAACTGCCCCCCAAAAACCCTTTCTAGAGGCAATCAACTTAAAGATTTCACTGATATCCTCGACATTGATATTTGGTTTTTCCCTAATACCCCGCCCTGTTTGGGGGCAAAACCTCAAATACTTTAGATTTTTGCACTAATAAACAACTCTCCATTTCCATATACTATCCTTTCAATTCCAGAACTCTCATCCGACCACAAACCCTGTAATTTTAACTTTTTCTTTTTAGCTCTAATATTCACCGGGAAAAACCCTAGAGCAGTTACCCCCCGTTGGTCAAAGTTTTTCACATTAATAACCAAAATTTATGTATTTTTACACGTTAATATTAAAAACCCTGAGATCCTTTTTAAAATAAAACCCAAACCCGTTCACCGAAGCTGTTTCGCTCCGCCCACCAAAAACGCCTCCCCAAAACCCAATCCAAACAAAAAGTAGCAATACCCCACATCACTAAAACCTTATAAGACTTAAAAATAAAGCTAGAAAAAAGTATCAAAAACACCCCTCAAAACCCCAAAGCACCAAAAACCAATTTTAATAGGGTCAAAGAAAATTAAAAAGAACTTAAAAAAATTTTCCCGATCAAAACTGGAAAACCAAACTAAAACCATGAACCCAAAAGATAACACATTATGGCAAAAAAAAGTTTTTTTTCGTAAAAAAAGTCCCGATATTCCCAAATCTTTTAAAGGCACAGCCATTAACAGACGAGCAAAAGCAAATATACTCGCTGATACCTTCCAGAGTAACTTCGCTGATAATCCTCGACCTGATAACCCTTTTTTACTAATATTGATGCACCAGTGAATAACACCCTTGCTAATTTCTTTTGCTCCCCCCTCCTCCTTTTCATATTACTCCTACGGACCTGGAAGAAGTTATGGAAATTTTACTAGGGGAAATTTAAAAAAAAATAAAGCTCCAGGTTCGGGTATGGGGTTACCAAAAAAAAAATTAAAAATTTACCAATCAAAAACTTTCCCCTTTTTCTTCCTATCTAATAAACAAGATTCTAAAAATTTTAAAATTTTTTTTCCGGAAAAAACTGGAAAAAAAAAAATAATTTTCCCCAAACAAAAAACCCGGAAAAAAAAAATTCATTCTTCATCTAGTTTTCGAACCAATTTCCCTCTTATTTTTTATTAAGCAAAAAATTTCCGGATATCATTCTCAATAAATTAATACTTTTATTACTGATTCCCAAAATTTTTTAACCCCAACCAATTTGGTTTTTCTAAAAGGCTTTTCCCCTTTTCCATCCCAATTAGACTGGTTTAGAAAAAATTTCTTTGGGTTTTAGGGAAGGGAAAAGATCCCTGGAGCTGTCTTTCCCGGATAATCCCGAAGGCATTTGTCGAGTCTGGATTAGTGGTTTTAAATTTATAAAAATAATTATTTCAATTTTTTCCCCCCACTTTAATTTATTTAATTAACCCCTATCTAACAAACAGGTCTTATCAAGTGATAGTTTAAAAAAAAACTCTATCAAACATCCATCAAGTGGGGTATAACCCCAAAAAGGTAGCTTTATTTTTGGGCCAATTATTTTCAACATCTATATAAATGACATTTTTAACCCTACCCACAGACCAAACCTTTAACATTTTTTGCAGATGATACCTGCATAACCAAACACACAAAACCACAAATACATCACTAAATCACTTAATAATCACCTAAAACTACTAGAAACATACCCTTTTAAAACATGGAAAATCAAACTTAATGTCGACAAAAATGTCGCAGTGCCTTTTTCCAAGGGGAAAAAGGAAAACTGCAAAACCCCCCAACACTATAACCCCGACACCAATTCAATGGTCTCAGAACACAGTTTACCTAGGCTATTTCTAGATAAAAAAAGCTCCCTGGAACAAATTTTACATACCCCGCGAAATAAATTCCGGGAAAGCTCTAAGGGTCAATATACCCCCTTTAAATTTTCCCCGGGAAATTCCCCAATGACTTTTTGATAATAAAAAGTACTTCTCTACACAGCCGTTTTTGGGCCCATCTTAAGTTATGGGTGTCCTTTTGGGGATATGCCCTTTAAAACTAATCTAAAAAAGTTGGGTATTTCCAAAAAAAAAAACTATTCCGGGTTTATTGTTAACGTAATATGTATATGAAAAAATCTGATATTTACAAAAACTCTTAAAACCCAACTTTTTTAAAAAATTTTTTTAAAAAACTAGCAACAAATTTTTTTTTTGATTCCTTACCGCATACTAATAATAGCCACATCCCAAACCTGGAAAATTAATTGCCATACGATAATACTAGAAGACCCAGGGGGAATTTTCCTTGACTCTATAATCCCCTTAATTCCCTTTTAAATTTTTTGTCATTTGTCGTTTGACAAATGACTCCTTATCAATATATGTAATTAATTTTTTTATTTCTTTTCTACCTTTTTTTTTTCGGTATAAAACAGGCATTCTCTCCATTCAATTATTTCTCTTTTAACTTCAGGGGAGCCAACCCCCTGCCAGTTCACTCACCCCCCCCCAACCAATCACAAGCCCAAACTTCCACCCACTCAAAGATGAACTTTTTTTAACTCAAAAAATTTTCCCACCTAGTAATTTTCCAGCCAAGGGCCCCCCCTTTATCACATCTCTACGTCCAATCAGACTGCCTCCCCACCACCCAAGGACGCTACTTCCCCCGGCACCATTAATTGTTATGATATGGGAGGGGGGTTTTCCTTGCGAACCATGTACCCCTGACACCCCCGTCGTCGTCGTCTTAGTAACTCTATTCTATGGTAGACAAATACCTTTTATAAAACCCTGCAAAGGAATGAGAAGTAATATAAGAAAGAAATTTCAAGTCAATTCCTACTTAGATCAACAAAGAAAACTTTTATTTTAGCTACTTTTTTAAATGGTTTTCAATTAATATAAATATTCATTTTTTTCATCCCAAAACAATCGTTTATATAAAAAATTTCCCCGTTCAACTGAATGCTTTAAAAAAGTGAGGAAAAAAAATCATTTAAAGTTTTAAAGTCGCCAAAAAAAAAGATGCCAACGTGGCTGTATTTTTTAACCCTTTTTAATAATTAGTTTTAATCAATGAATTTTTTTAAATTATAATTAAATTATTTAAAAAAGTCATCCAAAAAAAAATTATGCAAAATAAAATTTCAGCTCGATTGACCTTTTAAAATGTATTTTTTTTAAAAAATTGAAAATTCCCCCAAGATAAATATATAGAGAGTGTGAGCCAATAAATAGGTATTGAAGAATTTTAAACCCAAACGAGCGGGGCTCCCCCGTCTGACATTTCTGGGGCACTCTACTAGGTTGTACTTATAGCCTTTTTGGTTGGGGTCGACCTTTTTGAACTGAATCCAAATAATACATTGGCGACCATGGCTCTGGCTACCGACTACTCTACGGAAATGGATAATCAAAATGCTACTCTCCCAAAATCTGGAAACTCATCACCGGAACGGCCGACCGGACCAACCTCGTGTGCAATGTTTGAGGCAACCAAGGCGGACATCCGTCGCTACACTCTCATAGTACAGGGCTTTGAGAAAATGATAACGACTCTTCGCCAATCCAATGCTCAAGACGAACACAATCCCACCTTTGTTGAGATGGTAAAGCAGCGCACCACCAATGAAAATCTTCTGGAAAAAGCGGTGAGTGAATTTGGCTCTCTACCCTCTCTACCCCCTGGCTGCCCTGTTCATGAAACCCCTACAACCTCCCCAGTGAAATCTCAACCAACTAAAAGAAAGGACGAGGATGGCTTCTCCTCTCCTACCCCAGGAATAGTCTCTAAGCATAACTTAAGCTATAAGGAAATTTTTTTAATTAATTTAGAAAATCGTTTTAAAAATCTTAAGCCCCAGGATACCAAGGCAGCAAGAACTTCTCATTTCAACAATACCAAAAATACTACCCTCCAACCTAAAGCCAATAACCCCGCCACCAGTTTTTCTTAAAATTACGGACGACCATAGGATTCAAATGAAAACTCTAGACGATATATACCCGGACCTCCGCAGTAAACTCAATGGAGAATACATAAAACTTTACACGGATACGGATGAACAACATAAGGAATTAATACACAAACTAGATGAACTTAAATTTCAATATTTCGCTATTCAACCCAAAGCAGAACGACCTATTAAAATGGCAATCAAGGGCTTACTCCGAGATTCCAAACCTGAAGACATCCATAATGACTTAATTGAACTAGGATACACGGTCGATAAAGTTTCTCAACTTATCGGCAGAAAAACTAAACAACCACTCCCGATCTTTCTCGTCTCACTACCTAGAAACATACACAATGATAAGATTTTTGACCTAACTAAGTGAGCTATATGAATGTTACCGTGGACGGTTACGATGGCAAAGGGGTAACCCAATGCTATTCGTGTAATCGATTCCATCATACAGCTGAAAATTGCCATATCACACCAAGGTGCCTTAAATGCGGGGAAGCGCACCATACGCGAGATTGTCAAATACAAAGAGTCGAAAAAAGATACTGCATCAACTGCGAAACATACGGACACATGGCAAACTACTCAGGCTAGCCCCAAATTCCCAAAGCCACGTAAAGGCACACGAGTAAATAGCAACACATACGCAAACACAGACAACAGCACTGTTAGGCCAGGAATTTCGTACTCACAAGCCACCAGTACTTCTAACTCCAAAAACACGCAACAGATGGCGCCACGTGACAAGGGAACTCCTGCTGCCCTGGTAACAAACCAGGCTAATCAATCAAGTCTTCTCACCCCCCCGCCCTACTGTTAATAATACCAACAGCGGAACGATTGACCTCAAACCACGCGATACCCCGACTTACAATATCCATAATGAGCTTATCGATCTCGGTTTTACAATAGATAAAGTTACTCAATTAATTGGTCGTATAACCAAGCAAAAATTACCTATTTTACAAATTACTCTCCCCAGAACCATGTATAACGTCAAAATTTTTGACCTTAATAAAATCTGTTACCTCTCTGTCCGTGTCGAAGGATACGAAGGCAAAGGGGTAACACAATGCTTTAGTTGTAACAAATTTAATCATACGGCGGAATACTGCCATCTAAAACCCCGATGCCTCAAATGCGGTCATGATCATCAGACGAAAGAATGCGAAATCCAGAAATTTGGGACCAAATGCTGCTTTCGCAAACTGTTGGCCACAGGGCCCCCATGCAAACCCCCCTTTTTTTTCCTAAGCCAAAAAAAGGTTCTCCTATCACGGCAATTAAAAATACCTATACAAATGTCCCCCACAGCATTGTTGGCCTAATCTTTTTTTGCGCGGCTACAAAAAATCGGGCCATTTCTATTTCCCCAGCAACCAACAGATGGCCGTAGCACGGGAAATCCGCCGTTTCCCCCCAAGCTCAGGCCAATCAAGTAATTTTCCCTCCCCCAAATTTTTTAAACCAATCCAAAAAAAATAACCCTAATGTAATCTAATTTCCAGTCATTACAAGGAATTATTCAGGCTCCCCGGCCCTACTATACAAACAATAATATGAATTTTTGTTTTCCCCCCCCTCAAACTAAGCCTAACAAAAATAAAAGTAAAGAAGTAAAAACGAATTGTATGCCAATTGAGAAACTCAAAATTGTGATATTATCCCCCATTGATTGGCCAACTTGTTTTCCCGAATGAAAAAGGGCATTCCAAAAAATTTGAGTTTAAATTATTCGTAGAGAAGTAAAACCCCGATATTATCTTTAATTCAGGAAAACATTTGAGACCAAAAACCAACATTAACATTTGTAATTATAAATGCTCCCGCAACGATCGTCCGAGGACGGGCAGGTTCCCGGGGTGGAACTTTGTTTTAGTTAAAAATCTATTCCCTATTTTAATATCCTACTCCCCACTTTTCCATTTTTGAAGGACAACGTCACTATCAACCCTCCTAATTTAGACCCTGTCAGTATTACCTCTATTTATGTCCCTCCCCATTCTGATAATCTTCTTTTTACGCTTGATCTAGAAACTATTATGCAAGTCAACAGTCATTGTGTGATCTTTGGCGATTTCAACGCCACAACAATGTGGAATTTCCCAACCCCTACCAGAAAAAGCTAAAAGAATTCTACTTGTTAACCTAAAAATTTTTTTTTCCCCGATACCCCCACCAGATATGGAAATAGGGAATCTCTAGACTTCGCTTAGTGAATAACTTTTTTTTTCCAACACTATTATTTCCATGTTGGAGTTTTTGTCCGACCAAACCTGTTTTTCTTTTTTTTTCTTTCGCCCCTATTCATCAGGAAAACCCTAGAGAATTACCCCGTTGGCCCCTTAAAAAAAATGTCTTAACAAAATATTCTTCTTCAAGATTACTCAGCTTTAAAAAACCCCTTCTGTAGAAAATAAAATTGCTACTTTCACCGAACCCGTTAGTACCGCCCACTCGGAATCCTCCAGCCAATCAAGAATAGACACACCTTCACCCTACCAATCAAAGAACTTATCAACTTAAAATTGGCACGTAAGCTTTTTCAAAAAAACCCTAATCCTTTTATAAAAAGAATCCAACAGACACAAGCTAAAAATTAAAAGAGAGCCGAAAAACACTAGGGCAATGGAAAACAAACCATTTGCTCTCAACACACAAGAAACACTTCTGAATATTCAAAAAATTTTCAAAAAAAAAACGCGTTTATATTCCCCTAACACTGCTTCTGGCGTTGCTATTACCGACGACCAGAAAGCAAACCTCATCGCAAACACCTCAAAGAAATTTTCTAAAACAATAGACCAGAGATTACAGTACCACGATTGACTCTACGTCACAAAAAACCCTTTTAAAATTTCTTTCCCCCCCCCAATTTTATGAAAATTTCCACACAAAAGAAAATTCCCAAAATTATTCTTTACCTATTCTAAACCCAAATCAAATTTTTTTTTCTTAAAAAGGCATTTTCCGAACAATTGAAAACTGCCATTATTTTCCTATAGGGAAACCAGGAAAAAAAAGGGAAATTCCCCAAAATTATAGACCAATTTTTTTTGTCTTTGTCAGTAAAATTACGGAATATAAATTTTAAAGAATAAATTCCTTTTTATTTCTTATCCATTAATCAATCCCAATAGTACGGTTTACTAAAAAACTTTTACCAACACCCCCCCGCTGGATTACGGAAAAGATCACTTTGGGTTTTCAGAGAGGCAGATCCACTGATCTGTTTTTCTGAATCCAGAAGGCCTTCGACCGAGCTGATCAGCGGACTTTTTTAAACTTTTTAAAATATAACTTTTTCCCCCTTCTCTATTCATTTAATTAACTCTTTTTATCAATAGATTTTATCGCAGATCAACAATACTCTCTCAGACAAACACTACAAAAATGGGTGTCCTCAAGGCTCACTGCTAGGGGCCAATTTTTATTTTAACTTATACATAAATGACACCCACCCCCCTCAAACAATGTAAAACCCATATGCTGATGATATTGTATCACAGCTTGTTTTAAAATCACAAACAATCACTTTGCACCCCAACAGACACCTTTTCCCCCCTGGAGGATTTTACTTAACAAATGGAAAAAATTTAAAAATTAGTGGAAAAAAATGTTCTGACTCTTTACCAGGAGGAAAAAACCTTGTACACCACCTACGCTTTTCTCCACGCCATTACACTGGTCTCAAAGCACTAAATATTTAGGAGTTATTCTTGACAGTAAATTAACTTGGAAACAACATATTTTACACGCAAGAAATAAATTCCGGAACGCGCTCAGATTAATGTACCCCTTAATAAACCGGAATTCCGTTATGTCTATTTCAAATAAGGTACTTCTTTACACTGCCGTTTTGCGTCCCATTCTTAGTTATGCTTGCCCTGTGTGGGGATATGCAGCAGATAGTAATATTAATATTCTCGAAGTCTCACAAAATTCTCTCATCAGAAATATTACCAGGCCAGAGATATGTCAGAAATGCATTAGTATATAAAGCTCTCAAAATTCCTGCATTTAAAACATATATTCAAACTCTGACTAAAAATTTTTTTGATAATATTCCCCATACCAACAATCTTAATCTAGCTGATATCCAAAATTACGTTATCAGTGACAATATTAAGAATCCTAGGAGAATTCTCCTAGACTCGTACAATCCCCCTTAATTTTAATTTACTATTTCATTCACATGTGGTGAATGAACACTGTTGCTAAATTTTTTTCATACTTGTTTTATTTTTCTTAAATTTTTTCTGCTGCATCCACCACGGTATTTCTCTTCTTTTTTAATTATTCAGTGCTAATTTATCAACTTCAGGGCAGCCAACAGAGAGCTATCTCACTTGCTTTTTACAGTGTATATTTGCATCTCTTTCATTCATGGATACAACGAAAAATGATATCAGGATTTTTTCTCCGCCGAAATTGTCAAGACCCCTCCTACGACCGTGACGTCATCCTTGTGCCTCTTCCAATCAAACCATCCTTGATTGCCAAAAACCATCATGCAAATATTACCCAGTCAGGACTTTCCACTTTCCCAAGGAAAAACCATTTTTTCCCAGATGGGGAGGGGGAGGATTTTTTCTGATCCATTTCCCCAAGACGTTCCCAAGGGGAAAGGATTGACCAACCCTTTAACTCAGACGCCCTACAAACAACTAACTAAACAAAAAATTAGATGATCGCGGGCGCCTTTTCCCCCAGAAGGATGGGAAAAATTTGAAAACCATGTGATGAGGAGGGAAAAAATAAAGGGAAAACTTAACCGAAAATGGGAGGGAGACGTACCCCCAAGCAAAACGTTCCTAAATGGCAGAACAACGGGGCCCAAAGGGGAAAAAACCAGGAAGGAAAAGGGGAGGCTCAAGGAATTTAATCAAGGTGCAGTTCCCCCTCCAGAACCCAAAAAAAAGAGGGGCAAGAAGCTGTTTGTTTTTTAAAGGTGGGGAAAAGAGGGGGAAATTGTTGGGGTTATAAAGGGTTTTCCCCCGTTGAAAAAGAGATATTTTTAAATTTTTTAGGATGAGGATCGAAAAACCAATGTTTGGTTTTTAAAAATTGGATTGTCATAAGATTTATGATTTAAATAATTTCTAGAAAGTTTAGTGATGTAATTTGAAATCGGCTCCATATGTAGGCCCTTGTGTTTTTTTTTCTCAAAGGGTTTACTATCTTTGGGTAAACACGGGGGGTCAAACCCCATAAAAAGTGATCCTTTTATTTTTGACCCTCCATCTTGTCATCCCAATTTCTTCTTTTCCCCGTCCTGACCACAGACCATAAATGTTTTGCAGTATAGCCAAAACTGGGGTCCTTGGCCCCTATAAAAACCCCAAACTCAACTCACCGCCCAACATCCCTTTATTTAATAAATTTAAGGGTATTTTTTTTTATATGAGAATTTTAAATGTTTTAAAAAATTTGAAATTAAGGGGTTTTGTTTATTCTGTCAAATCTTTAAATTTTCTTAAAAAAATTTTTAAAATTTTTTTAATTACTTAACCTAAAGGGCCCCATTTTTAAAAACGACCTTTTGTTGGGCCCAAAAGGTTTCCTTTTTAATTTTTTAACGAATGTTTTTGGGTTTTTTTTGGGAGAACAGGGGGAAACCCTTTAAAAAGACAATCCCCGGAATTTTAAAAAAAAAATCAGATAATATTTCAGTAGAAGAGTATCAAGTTTTAAAAATAATTTGGGGGTATTGCGTTCAAAAATATGGAAAAAGTTACGATTACAAAAATGATTTTTTTAAAAAAGATTTCGATTCAGAAAATATCGAAAGAGACTTTTGGTTAGAGGAGGTTTAAAAAAGTTCCAAAATTGTTATGAAAACCCTTTTTAACCCCAATGTTTTTTTTTTAATTTGTAAATCAAAAAAATTCGAGTTAAGATATCTTTGTTTATTCCAATTTTTCTGTTTTTTTCAAGATTTAAAAGAAGCAAAGATGGAATTACATGATTTTGGGAAAGGGTTTTTTTTTCATTCATCTTCTGCAAAATGTAACACACCTACATTTTTTTTAATATTTTAACAAAAATATATTCATTACATTTTAAGTATTTTTAATTATTAAAAAAAGCAAAAGTGGGAAAATTTTGGTGAAGGATAATCGAAAAAAGAAGGGGGAATCGGATTTTTTAAAAAGGCTTTTTTTTTGCTCTTTTCAAAAAAAAGGGGAAACTTAATTTCAAAATGATGCCCCCTTTTTTCCCAATTTTTTCCACTTTTAAAATGACATGAAACGCGGGGGAGTTTTTCCCCCCCCCCACGAATATTCCATGAAAGTAAAGTTCCTAGCTTTGACTTAATGCCCCCCTACCTCTTTCTATTGAAATGAATGGCGGGATTCTTTCTAATCCTAGTAAAAGCATAAAAATGAAACATGTAATATTTTTTAAAAAATAGGCTTAGAGAGAGAGAGATTAATCCTACATTAAAATTAAACTTAAAATGTAGAAAAAGGACAAATTTTTGTAGAACTAAGTAAATAATTTAATTATCATTAGCAATACTTCAATCAATTTAAGAATAAAAATCTATTTTTGTAAGCGAATCAGAATAGCAACAAATATTTCTATTAATCACATAATTACTTAAATATACATAAAGTTAAAAAGATATTAAAAATTTAAAATTTAAAATAAAATTAAGTATAAAGAAGGTATTAAGAAAAAGTTACATTAAATAATTTAAAAATATAAGACAAAATATAATTAAGTTAACTTATCCTTGCAATCACCGGATATACTCGTACAAAACTGCCATACAATGACAAAAGAGACAACATAAGCTAGAGATTATGTGATATAAATCTTCTGATTAAATTCCTTTTGAAAGGTTTTGACCTTAATTCCTCTCTTACCAATCAAATTCCTGCCTTACTATCTCTGTGCTTTATTAATTACTCCCTTACTTATCCCTTTGCTTAAATTAATTCATACATGTAATTGAATATTGTTAAATTACAACCAAATTCACATTTAGCATACATGTTTAATGTACATCATTCAGCAGTATGCACGTAGCAGCCCATGAAAGCCAAGGCCTACTGAGCCCGTCTCAGTTTTCCTGATCTTGGGCACTGAGGTGCATGAGTAGATGCTCCTGTCAGGTGGTTAGTCTGACGCGAAACCTCCAGTGTTAAGTTCCCAAGCAAGCTTGATACTCATTTATCGACCCACTGAAGGGATAAGAGGCCGAGTCAACCTTGCCCAGCCCAAGGTTTGAGCTCCGGACCGGCTACCGCTCATCCACTACCACTCAGCTATATTGATAACTTCTGTATAATATGCTCTGTATTAATTTATAAAACAGAAATGTAATAATTGGTCG
The DNA here is from genome assembly GCA_019973955.1 of Trichonephila inaurata madagascariensis. Classification (NCBI taxonomy): domain Eukaryota; kingdom Metazoa; phylum Arthropoda; class Arachnida; order Araneae; family Nephilidae; genus Trichonephila; species Trichonephila inaurata. Next base: position 1,400 of record BMAV01011925.1, on the reverse strand, counting down.
AAGCCTTAGCTTACCATAGCAATTATTCAATAGAAGCGATTTTTTTTTATTCTTCGAATTATTGTTTTCTGCATGCATTACCTATTTATTAAAGATAATATTACCATAAGAAACTAAGCGACTGGTCCAAAATCACTCCCAAATATGAATTTTTATTTGTAAAGGGGGATGTATCTCGTAATTCTGAACTGTAGTTTAGTAACAAGGGCGATACCACAGCTCATATATATATATATATATATATATATATATGTAATAATTCCCTCTAGTATCCTTTTTGTCAACTCTTTGCACTAATATTTAAACAAACTTCAATTCTTTGGGTTAAAAAATAACACTGTAATCTTAATTGTAATCGGCTAGTCCGAAATCCCTGTTCCGCCCATTCTATCCAATCAGAACTACAATTACTAATAATCCCCCCCACTGCTGGTATAAAAGCAAAAATTTTGTGTAAAGTTTTCTTTTGTCTGCTTGCCTTCATCATGTAATTAGCCGGCTGCCGCGCGTTCTGTGTTTGTCTTTGTCAGTGTTTGTGCCATGATGTTTGCTTCTTGTTATTGAAACCACCCTACTTGATCTTCATTTTTTCAAGATGCAAAAAATGGATTAATTCTCAGACTGCCTCATCTATAGTATTGAATACGGAACATCAACCAAATAGAAATGTATCTAAAATACAGTCATTCACCGCCATCGGCCCCCCCTACCTTTGGTTCGCACAATAAAAAAACATCCACTCCCCCCATTTTTTTTTACCACTCTCCAGAAATATTTTAAAAGAAGATTTCTATACATGTGGGGAAACCCAACCCCTTCCAAAAAGTTTTGGGGTTCTTCAGATGGCGGGGGTTTTTTGGCGGGGGGGTTTTGGAAAAAGGGTGTTAGTTAATTTTGAAAAAAAGTGACAAATAGTTCAAAAAAGAAACTAGTTGAAAACTAAAAAATTTTTAAAAATGGGGGTATTTCATGGGGAATATTGCAAAAAAAATAGGAAAGTTGATGATATTTCGGGAAAAATAGGGTTAGATCACATTACTTTAAGGGGGCAATTGAGATTAAATGGAATTCATTATGGTTCTATTAAGACTTACCGCCCGGCCGGGGCGAATGATAGAACTGTTTGGGGACTATTAAGATTTACCCCTGGGCCCAGAAAATGGGTGACGGGGCGAAAAGACTTTTTTCAACGGAATGTTGTGGGGTCTGGAGAAAAAGGTTTTGTGGCGTTTTAAAAAGGACGCAATGGGGTTGATTTGGGAAAACTGTTTTTATTAAATTTCCGACCTCGGTAAATTGATATGATCTAACCACAAATGGAATATCCACAAAATCACCCCCCCCTATAGCTGTCTCTCAGCTCTTTCAATGTTGAGAGCTAAATTATTTACTAAAAAAAA
>BMAV01011924.1:162500-189774 GCA_019973955.1 Trichonephila inaurata madagascariensis | reverse complement strand
TTTATATTTTATCAAACAGTTACATTTGATTTTACTATAGTAAATTACTTTTTTAATAAATTTCGAATTGCACTATGCATATCCTTTACTATGGACGGTACAGAATTTGTGTGTGCGACTTTCGTTTCTCCTCATCCTTTTCTGTTTGGAGTGCCCAAAAAGCAAGAGACAGTCAGAGATGTTTTTTAAAGTTAAAAAAAAATTCAGGACGGTTAAGATAAAAGGCAATGTATACTTAATCGTTTGCGAACTACAGCACTATCAAATTTCAACAATGAGTAACGAAAGAGTTTTCATTCAATAGGAACACCGTAATTTTCAAGAAAATGGCAACTGTTCGAACGTTTTTTGATCATTGTATTATATATTATATTATATAAACATTATTATACTATCTATGTCTGTATACATGAAAAATAATGAAAACAATAATAATAATTCATTCTGTTTTAAATTTTCACTCCAATAAATGTTTTGTTTCCAAATCTGATATAAAGGTACATATTTTTATGTGCGGCCCGCGAGATTATAATGTTTTTCCGAAGTGGCCCGCAAGGTCATTTGGGTTGAACACCCCTGTATTACATATAAGAGACCTTCGCGGACCCTTGGAAAGGCCCCGAACTCCCGGAGGTCCGCGGACCGTAGTTTAAAGAACCGCTGTTCTAGAATATGCGTGTACTCATTTAACGTGGAAACACGCAATTTTGCTTTATTTTATATTTTCCTATATAATAACTAAGATTTAGAAAAGCAGAGGGAAAAGATAACATTTTGCGATCGGCAATAATCATAATAATCATCCGTAATAATTCTTAAAATATCCTTTTCTTCATGAATTTCTGGAATTATATAAACATATCTGCGGCAAAATTCTTTTAATAAAATTTTTTTATGAAGGGTTACATGATATGGCCACGGAATGTCACCACAATTTCTCATACTTAAATCATTGAGTGGGTGAAGGTTAATAGAGAGGCAATCGAACGACCGTATTTATGATCGATAGCGCTGTATATTCGTGATTGATAGTGCCTCTAGGACTGGCTATATCAATGATTGATAGCACCAGGATATTGCCATTTCAGCGGTTGTCTGAGAATCAGGGGAACATATTCGGATAATAACATACTCCAGCGCATATCAAACGCATGGGTGGAGTTTACTACTAAAATTTGCATCGATAACGATGTCGTGTGTTGGATCTTGTCTTCGTAACTTTGAGATGAGTCTATATGCTCCCCCTTCCCCCCTCCCGTAATACAAGTCTGAAGTTGCCATTTAAGGTATCCGACTACGTTCGGAACTGTGATTTTATAAAAGCGTGTAAATGGATCATATTTATGATATTTAGTGTCATTTAGATTAGAAAATGTATATAAAATTGTTTTAAGAATAGTATTGCAAATAAAAAATTATTTAAGTACAATATTCTGACAAAAAATGAACATAGAAGGACTAATTTTCAGAATATTCACCTTTTGTGAAAAATGCTTCTATTATGATAATATTATGCCTGTGTATAGCTCAGACCTCTGCACAGAAGCTCAACTAGAATTTTTGAAATATATAACTTAGAAGTGGGTTTATCCATGTTTGACGACAACAGAGGGGAGAAATTTTAAGAAAAAAACGCCGATAATTATTTCAATGGGATGTAACTCTGAAAATATGTGAGTTTTTCAAAAAAAAAAAAGTAGTTCAGACTCTCTGGAGAAGTCGTTACTTTATATAAGCACACACACGCACACACACACACGCACACAATATTATTATTTTAGAAGCATTTTTTATGAAAGGAGATCATTTTGAAAAAAAAAGTTATTCTAAGTTAATTTTTTGCCGATATATTGTATTTAAATAATTTTTTTTGTCAAAATGTCCTTAAAACAATTTTATACATGTATTCTAATCTAAGTGACACTAAATATCTTGAAAATTATCCATTTATGCGCTTTTTTAAAATCACGGTTCCGAACGTAGTCGGATAACTTAACTAAATTTTGTAGTTTTATTGGTTCATGCATGTATTTCTTATGTATCGTCGTTCTTGCGTTATTAATCTAAAAGATGAAGAATATCGTTAGGTAATTATGTTAACCACCAGGGAATCTGTAGATATTGCAACATGTAAAAGTTATTTTGTTTTTGTTAAAGAGAACTATACACACACTTCGAGATGGTGGTGGTGACCGCGGCAGCCTAGTGATCAAGTTAACGGACTCTTGGCTGGCGTGTCATGAGTTCGAGCCTAGTACCGCTTAAGAACCGCCGTGTAGGGGAGCGATGCACATTAAATCTGTGGAGAGCTCAAACATCCTCCCATTGGTGTGGTGTGGTAGTTATGAGAGGTGGGCGTCAGCTCAAGTGTCGTCCTCGTCACTTGAGCATGGTTCAAAATTATGAGGTCCATCGCTAAAAGCCTTCGAGTAGCTGAACAGTACGACGTTAATATTTACTCGCTCGAGATATTGGTGATGAACTTCATAATTTAGACCCATGGAAATGACATTAGAACTTATACTTTCTGTTCTTAGTCAAATGAAGAACTAAAAATTGAATTTTACAATCTCCTTTGGTTTCACTAGAGGATCATAGATGAGTTAGAGCCCATTGGCCACAGGTTTCCTTTTTTATTGTTTTATTTGTGTTGAAAATGATGCATCAGAGCTATGAACGCTGATTTGATAATCATTCTTTTGTCGCTATTGATCGAATGATACTTGAATGCTCTATACGACCATAGTTAACACATTCCAACCAACCCCATCAAATGGTAGCTTTGCTCCGATCCATATTTCGAACAATTTTGTGATCTGCTTTCTTTAGTTCACTATACGTCCTCTCTCAAATAGTGACGAGGCCATGGTAACCTAGTGATCATAGTCACGTGGCTGGCATGTCATGTTTTCGAGCCTAGTTTCACTGAAGAGCCATCGTGTAGATGGGTTGATGCACGTTAAATCTGCCGAATCTGAAGGTCTACCCGTTGACATGCTGTGGAAATTGGGAGAGGGAAATGCCAGCACAGGTGTCGTCCTCATCACTTGACCATGGTTGAAGTTATAAAGTTCTGTTTCCAATAGCCGTCGTGTTGCTTTAAAGTACGACGTTAAAAAGCACTCTGTTAAATAGAGACATTTGCTCATATTGATCGGGAGCCCATCTGCGAGTTATTGGTACAGTCCACTTGGGGCGACAGAGTTACATTCGCTAGGAAGTTATATCTTAGATTTGGAATGTTTTCCGTATGTATGTTATCCAAATGCTCAGTTGCACTGCGCAGAAATTCCAGTTGGCCAGTTATTGCCTACCGAAAGATAACTATTTGGATATTCTATCATAACTTATGTGCATGTGCAATTTCGTACCATTCGGGTAATTTTTTTTGTTACGTCGCTTTTGATGTTTTGTTTTTTGACTAAGTATTCATAATTTAAATGTATCTTATGGTCATTTAATGCTTGCTTTTCTCAAGATAGCTCTTATTCTTTAACTTAACCTTTTCATATGACCTTAGAAATGAATGAATTGCGATTTAATCTGTGTGCTAGATTGTTCATAATATGTGTTATTCGGAAAGCATTATGTATTACATTATATTATTTCAACTTATGTATTATTAATAATTCAGGAAATCACATCATCCTCATTCTTGAAACAATGTTTTTTTCGTCATTCATATCATTCTATAAACTATTTAAATTTACCGTTATCTGCTCATATTTATACTTAGGTAATTTAATTTTACATGGGAATGAGAGAATAGAAAAATGAAAGAAAGGATGAAATTTTATTTCGTTTTTACCCCCTATCTTTGTAAATGTAATTAAGATTACTTTTTCTCCCTTTACATTTCCTCTTTGCAGTTTGATTTCGTTTTTGCATCTCGGTGGTATATAATTATTCATTTCATTCATAATCTTTTTTTTTTTTTAAAAAAAAATTGTATAGTGTGGCTTAAAGTAATTTAATCTCTATTTTTTCTTAAAAGAAAATGAATAATATGTACATATATATTTCGGAGGGGGTTAATATTATTTTAATGGAACTTTAATAATAATAGAACTTTGGAACTTTTGGCTTTTTGCAAGAGCAGGCTAATGTGTACCTGTTTTTTGGAGGGGTTACAATATTCGACAATGAAATATGTGAGTGGAATTGTACGATTTGTCGAAATTATTTTTACCTCGTATGTGTGTGAAGATAGATACTACAGTATGACCTTGAATGCTTCAGTTAAGGCGCCGTCTCTTCATTTGACCATGCCTCAGAATTATGAGATTCATTGCAAATACCCTAGCTTGTGTGTTCCAGTGTATTAGGTTAATAATAGTATATTAAAGCATAGCAGCAATGCATGTGCGTCGAATTGTGAATACTTTAAATACCTGTATGGGAAAGGCAAATAAGTTAAGATGAAATCTTAATATCGAATCGGATAAAATATAAATAGTTCTGTTTAAAAACAGTTTTACTAATAAAGTAAAATGTGAATTAAAACAATATCAGTTTGGGAGATGTACAATAAAATTGCATAATGTTTATGAGTTGAATGTACTTGTTTTGACATCATTTGTTTCAAACCATTAGGAAAGATATTTTTTATTTACAATGTAGGGGAAACATTCCCCCTTCCCATTTTAAAATTAGTTTTTGTCGTATTTAATTATAACCTTCCCTAATTTTTATGCGAAATGCCGAAATAGAACGCATGTCGAACACAATTGCTTAAATGGGAACTCTTAAAGAAGAAAACAACAAATTAATTGGCGCCAATGATAAAAATTCGTGGGCTGTATTCTTATTCTTATTAAATACTCCAGTTTATTGTTTTATAATATATTAATGCGTTTTCTCGCGTGTTTTATATGTTATTCGGTAAGTATAATTTTTTGGACAAAATGAAAGTATATTTGAAAAAAATGAAAACAAATGCCTGATAAACTACTTACTAATATAAAACAAGTAATATAAAAAAAAAAAAAAAAATTTAAGTCAATTCCTACTTAGATCAACAAAGAAAATTTTTATTTTAGCTACTTTTTATTAAATAGTTACAATTAATATATATATATATAGGACACAATCACAACATTAAGTGGTAATTAATTTTTATTAATTATCATTAAAGTATCGTATTGTCATCCAAAAGAATCGTGTATATAAAATTTCAGTTCAACTGAATGCTTTAAAACGTGAGAAAAAAAACCTTTTCAAGTTTTGACAAGTCGCCAAAAAAGTCGCTAAGTCGCTAAAAATGATGCCAACGTGGTGGTGTGTGTGTATTTGTAATACTTTAAATAATTAGTTTTAATCAATTAATTTTTATTAATTATAATTATTGTATTGTCATCCAAAATAATCATGTATATAAAATTTCAGCTCAATTAAACGCTTTAAAATGTATTTTATTAACGATTGAAAATTCCACCAAGATAAATAAATAAATATTCAAATATACAAATAAAAAATATATATAGACAGTGCGAGCTAATAGTAGGAATTGAAAAACTACACACTGTTATGTATTTTTCCTATTTTTTTTTATTTTTATTTTACGTCCAAACAAACTAAAATTAACAGTTACATACTAATATTTACTCTTCGTAATTTTATGGTCATGTAAGGGTTAATGAGAAAATACAATCGTTACTTTTAATATTGTTTGCTTTGAAAATTTCAAAAGATGATACTATTAAATAATTTTTTTTTCTTACTTCTTAGTTCATGAAGTTACTGCGGCAGCCGAACAATTATAGATTGATGAAAACTATTTTTGAGAGGATAATTTTCTGCCTTTTATTTCTCTTTACTCAGCTTTCCTATTTTATTTTGTTTTTTTGTATTTAGAATCGCCGGTTGTTGATAGTTTGGAAATTCATTCGATTATCGTATTTTTTTAGTGTAAATAATATAAAATTAATCTTCATTCATATTTTATAAAGCCGTGGGATTTATACTTCCCACCAACTTCGTTAATTTTCAAATGTCGATGCAAAACTATTTTGTCACCTGTAATTTGCGCTGCTAAGCACTTCAGCTAGCACGAGTGATTTCTGGAATTTCGAGTGTTAAACGCATAGGACGACCTGTAAATTGCCTGAGTATCAAGGAAACTGTTCCACATGGCGTACAATTAATTAAGTTGGTAACCATATGCAGTCTTTACAGCAACAACAACAAAAAAAAAGACCTTGCCGTTTATGTTGTATTAAAGCCAGTGGCGTAAAGTACAGAGGGCTCAGGATTCTAGGGGACCCGAAGCTTGCTGACGTCAAATACGGCTTGGGGCTCAAAGTTTGACAGACGCCAAGTACGTCTCCGTTACGCCACTTATTAAAGCACTTAAGGTATCCGACTACGTTCGGGGAACCGTGATTTTAAAAAAGCGCATAAATGGATAATTTTCATGATATTTAGTGTCATTTAGATTAAAATACATGTATAAAATTGTTTTAAGGACATTTTGACAAAAACAAAAAAAACAAAAAAAAAATATTTAAATACACCATTTCGGCAAAAAATTAACTTAGAATAACCTTTTTCAAAATGTTCTCCTTTTGTGAAAAATGCTTCTATTATAATAATATTTTACCTGTATATAGCTTAGACCTCTGTACAGAGGCTCAACTAAGAGTTTTTAAAAATTCACATTATTTTCAGAGTTACAACCCATTGAAATAATTATCGGCGTTTTTTTTCTTAAAATTTCTCCCTTGTGTTGTCGTGAAACATGGATAAACCCACTTCTAAGTTATATATTTCGAAAATTCTAGTTGAGCCTCTGTACAGAGGTCTGAGCTATAAACAGGCGAAATATTATTGTAATAGAAGCATTTTTCACAAAAGGAGAATATTTTGAAAATGGGTCATTCTATGTTCATTTTTTGTCAAAATAGTGTACTTAAATAATTTTTTATTGTAATACTATTCTCAAAACAATTTTATATACATTTTCTAATCTAAGTGACACTATAAATATCATAAATATTATCCATTTATACCTTTCTCAGTTCGAAACATCAATGAATACCGTAGAAAAAGATTTCACTGCTTGCAATGGCTCACTATGTGTTGATTGCCGTTTTTTGATATTTCGTGGAAAGTAATATGTGTAAATGCTTAAATGTTTTGATACAAAATATGTCTTAATTCATAACATCTTTTGTAGATTTCAGTATTTGTAAATTATATTTTATAAAGATCATGTAATGCGATATAAAAAGAAATATAAAACTTAAGGTGCTTTTACTTCTGAATAGCGCCCTGTGGGTGATGGGAAACATGCTTTCCACCCCCTAACATTGTAATGGATGTCCCGCGTCATCCATTAGTGTGTGAGGGTCGGAAGGAAGATTTGTCATATTCACACACAAAACAACTTCTATTTATTCATAATTATGAACAAAACAACACAGATTCAATAACCCAAGTTAAGAAATGCACCAATTACTAAATATTGAAAACAATAGCGAGGTAGACGAAATGCTAGAATACTTAACAATAAATCGAATCACTTACGTCCAGGCAATACACCTTCTAATTCAAATAGACCTAATCAAATTTAATCACTAATTGACCAAATCGTCAATTCTTAATATTACTCAAATAAGCTACAAAGTGCTCGCGCCTAACTTCACGTTAAACAATCACTGCTATCCGTAAGCAGTCTAATCTCTCTCTTTCTAACTCGAAAATTTAATCATTATATGCAAATCTTAATTTATATAATCACATCTTCTTCTTTGGAGGGAAGTTTTCAAAAGAATAATTTTTAATGACGCATTATTCCCCAAGAAGACTATTAGTATGAAGAACTCGGATAGACCCGTTACAACATTATTAGAAAAAAAAATGGCACTATAATGGGTTAAAATATTCGTTAATCTTCATTGAATTAATCTTCATTTTAATCACTGTGTGGACTTGACAACAACAGTTTCTTGCCGTCTGTTTTATGATTTACAATTCCCTTTTGAGTTTTTCTTTTTTTTCTCTATAAATATGTACAGAAGTCGCGGTATATTCTGGATATATTCAGCGATAACAATTAAACAAAAATGAATATCAAATCACCAATAAATTAGTGTATAATTATTATTTATTACATCACTTCTTAATTGTCTTACAAAACTAGAATCATGCATTCAATCGTTTATTAAAACTAATTGATTAATGGGAAAATAAATTACGAAAAAAGGCTTATTGATTGGAGCTTAACTTTAAATTAATTTAAAAATGTTGATTAGCATTTCTGATTTACTCCTTCAATTAATAATTAATTTGTTTTCTGCTAGACGCTTCCGAAAAAGAGGTCACAGTTTTAATATTCTGTTTTTAAATTCTTCCACGGTGGTTTGAAACTTTATAGCATTAAGTTAAAACTGCAGCTGTCACCGCTCCTTTTTCATTTAATGTCTCAGAATAATATTATTACGTAATGGTTTGGTATACAAGAATATTGGATAAGAATAGCAGAAGCTCTTTCTCCTCTTTTTGAAGACCCTTAAAGGACTCATTTCAAGAAGAAAAATGAGCTTCGAATTTGAATTTCAAAGCAGGCCTCTGTCATTAACGCGCCCAAAAAAGCTCTACTATTTCTTTTTTTTTTTCAAAGAGGAGAAAAAAAAAGACAATTTTCTTTCATTTTTTTTTCATTTGATATCTTTTCTCTTAAACGAATGCGCAAGTGGCATAAAAACATAATGTCCTGTCTCTAGATAATTATGATTTTTACAGAATATCCTTTTTATTTAGTGTCAGTTAGGTTATGTTTATTTCAAATTATTATTGTTAATGAATTTATAGCAGCTTTTTTTCTTTCAAAAATAGTGCATGTTTATTGTTCCAATTTTTTCGTGAGTAGTAATGGATTTTTGAGAAAAAAATGTCTTTTTTTATTTGAGTGTTGTTTAAGTGTTTTAAAATTAAAAACAGTTAATTAACTTTTTCATTTTATTTTTTCTCAATTAATTTGTATAATTATTTTTAATTGTATGAAGATGTTTCATCAACGTCATTTGTAAAACATGAATAATCTGTTGGGAATTTTTTTTTAATTCGCGTAATTTAAATGCATTATAGTAGAAAGTCGTAATAAATAGAAATTCTTATTTTGAGTGTAAGAAAACGAAGTGGTATTAGTTATTGCATTGTTTACGTGTTTATATCTATCATTTACTGTATGGCCGCGGTAGCTTAGTGATTACGGCAGTGCTTCCCAATCTTTTTATCACCGCGGACCGGTCAACGTTTGATAATTTCACCGCAGTCCACTGAGGGGGGCGTTAATTGCTTATATTTTAAATTGTTTTGATTTAATGATTTTAATTTTATTGATTAAGGTATCCGACTATGGTCGGGACCGTGATTTTAAAAAAGCGCATAAATGGATAATTTTTATGATATTTACTCTTAGATAAGAATACACGTATAAAGTTGTTTTAAGGACATTGTGACAAAAAAAATTATTTAAATACAATATTTCGGCAAAAAAAATTAACTTAGAATAACTTTTGTTCAAAATGTTCTCCTTTTGTGAAAAATGTTTCTATTATAATAATATTTTGCCTGTATATTGTTCAGACCTCTGTATAGAGGCTCAGCTATGATTTTTGAAAAATTCATATTATTTTCAGTTTCAACCAATTGAAATTGGCGTTTTTTTCTTAAAATTTCTCCCCTCTGTGGTCGTAAAACATGGATAAACCCACTTCTAAGTTATATATTTCAAAAATTCTAGTTGAGCTTCTGTATAGAGGTCTGAGCTATATACAGGCAAAATATTATTATAGTAGAAGCATTTTTCACAAAAGGAGAATATTTTGAAAATGGGTCATTTTATGTTCATTTTTTGTCAAAGTATTGTACTTAAATAATTTTTTATTGTATTACTATTCTTTAAACAATTTTATGTATGTTTTCTAATCTTAAGTGACACTAAATATCATAAATATTATCCATTTATGCGCTTTTGCAAAAACACGGTTCCGAACGTAGTCGGATACCTTAATTTAATGCCTTAGAATTAAATACAGTTACACCAAAATAGGAAATAAAGTGATTTATCATGGAACATAAAGTGATTTCTTTAAAATGTAACACACTAATTCGGGAGAAATACACCATAGTAAATAAATTGGAAATAATTTAATGTTCTTTGTGTGGCCAAGTATTATTTGATCCACGGACCGGAGGTTGGAGACAGCTGGGTTATGGTCAGGAACTCGTGGCCGGAGTGTCACAGGTTCAAGTCCTGGTGCTATTTGTGCCCCGCCGTGTAGAAAGGGTTGATGCACGTTAATTCTGCCAATCAATGTTCTCCCGTTTGTGTGGTATGGTAGTTAGGAGAGGTGGTGCCAGCTCAAGTGTCTTCCTCGTCACAAAATTACGAGGTCTATCGCCATTAGCCCTCGTGTTGTTTTATAGTGCGATATTAATATTACGCTCACTTACTTATTCTCTATCATTTATTGGCTTCGTTTATTTTATTATTATTTAAGAACTTATATTTTGTTTATTCTTGAGTAACAATAAAAAAAAATTGTCTGTTGCAAGATCACCGAGCATAATGTTAATGTTTAATATTATTGCTTATATTGTTATTTAGTATTATTGCTTAAGAACCTGAATTCTAATTTTTTTTTAAAAAGTAATCTTTTGAAATGTAGAGAGTTATACAATTTTGACTCACGTTTCCTTCAAATAAATGTCTAAAAGAACGATATTTCCCCCTCTTTTTCTGAAAATTACATGCCATTTTAATATAAATTTCTGGAATTGCTGATCTTTTTATTTTCATTTTTGTTATTTCGTGATTGTTATAGTGTATTAATCATTGAGACGTGCTTTATATATTGTAGAAGTTGTTGTGGTGTGGAAGTTTGTAGAGTGGAGTGATGGTTTAAGTGTCGTTTTCGTTATTTGACCGGGGTGGTTCAAATGTGTTGTTTCAGAGAAGAGCGTTAACAATCAATTATGTAACAGCTGAGTCTGAGTATTCGAGCTGAACGAGACTGTGTCTTCCTCAAACTATCGAAATACTCGGGTTAATAAATTTATTAAAGGAATTTTAAAAAAACGAAAAGTAGTCAACAATTTTTATACTGTTCTGTGAATTGAACTATTAACAGCTTAAACTGGAATTAAAATTGTGACGTATGGGTATTATGTTAAGCTGCCTTCAAATTAAAATCTGTGAATTTTTCTTTTTCTCTTAAATGACTAAAAGCTTACTGATTTGTGGTTAGTGTAAAGGAGTGTTAATTTTAAACAGATTTAACGTGGGGCATAAGGTACCCTAATTTAAAAAACGATTCCCCATACCTCATTTTGATTATCCATGTGGATTTATAATTGGACATTCGAAATGTTTTAACATTTTTCGAGAATAAATAAGTAATGGGTTTAATAAAATCTTGGTTCAGATTTACTTTCTTAATGTACGAAATTGAATCTTTTAGTTAATAAATATCTTTCATGGTAATGTTTTCCCCCTTTCCTCCCCCTTCTGATTTAGAATAAATTCTATATTAAGGTCTGTATATAATTGTTTTATGTTTGATTGTTTTTATTATTTGCTTTAAATGGTTTTCCATAGAGATGGGACCTAAATCTTAATTTAATAAAATATTAAATTTGAAATCCCCATAGCATTTGTGAAGCATATCTATATTTTATTTGGTTTTCGTAATATTTAATTTCCCAGTCAATTGATTTTTTCCTCTCTGCGTTATATGATAAAAGCATTTACGAAACTAAGTCATATAATGTGTATTTATTTCCGCTAAAGGGTGCAATTCAGTTTTTTCATAGAATAACTAGGAGTTTCCTGAAATAACTAGACAATTAAAGTATATAATAGATGAAAAATTTCATACTTACCTAGTTATTCTATGAAATAAATAATGATACACCGTTAAAGTAAAAAATGAACGTCTTCGAAGTTATTTTATAAATTAATTGATCATAAATAGCTAAAATCTCTCGAAAAATACATTTTATTCTTATTACGGATGATTAATTCATAAATAATAAGGAAAGGCAGATTTTATATAATTTATTATTGCTCATTTTGCTAACATTAAACAGAAAAAATAGAATATGTTGCAGAAATAGTTATATTTAAACAATATAAAAACATATATATGCTGGGAAGAAAAACTGTTGCTTCATAAAAAAATTATGTAAACTTTTTCAAGCAAATATATAAGAGAATATTAATTTAAATTCTTTGAAATACCTTTATTTTATTTTTCATTATTTATTAGAGCAAGAAATGCTGTGATGACTCTTAGCATTACATTGCGTATCATTTTCGAAACAAGCTCACTTTTTACTATTACACATTTTTTTTTACACGAACACTTTTTAAATCCTTGTCCAGTGCCGCAACTTTGAACTGTTGCAATAGATAGAAGCGTTGGGTCAATATTCTGAACTTTTTCAATGGAAATTAATTCTCGCTCACATATACTGAACAGAGATCTAGAGTAAAATTGTTTTATTCGGTCATCTCTTGTTCCTAATCGGAAAAATCCTTCCCAAGTATTTTCTATAACGTATTCCTACTTTAGCGATCAACTAATCGTTATTCAATAATTTTATAAACTTTAACTGACTGATCTAGTTGTTTCTCTTGAAATACCTAGTTATTTTATGAAATAACGAATTTCACACTTAAACGCGGTATCACATATATATCGGAATTTTGGTGGAAATACTAACAAAATTCAAACACATTTTCGTATGAGTTTCATTCATTAATAGCTATGAATTTTGTTTTAAACTTAAAAAAAATTATTTTATAGGTTTTAAGTCAGGGGTGGGTAAATAGTAACTTCCAAAGTTTTATTGCAGCCCGCCAAAATAGTCAGAAAATCCGCATTGAACTTGAGAATTTTAACAAGCAATCTAACTCCTGAATTCAAAAATTTTTTAAGTGTGAAATGGTACACATTTGTTTCGTCCTTCTGATTCTAAAATTAAATGTGCTTGCATCTATAGATGAAATGAAATTACCATGATAAATAAACTGAATAAAACTTCCACTATTTTATTTAACTTAGATACATTGGTTTTTATGGTACAATTTATACTTTTCCTGAGATGCAAAATTAAATAATGAATGCGATCATTTTAAAAAGGTACGGTCTTCCGGTGTCCTACTCTACCAAATGTGGTTCTCGAACCGAAACAATTGCCCATCCCTGTTTTAAATAAATCTTTTAGATCTCAGCAGAATTTTATTTTATATCTGCTCGTGTTTTCCCAGTTTGACCTCTACATAGGGACGTCTTAAGGCATAGAACTTTTTGATAAACTCCCATTTTTTCTATAAAATGTTTAATGAGGTATGACGTCCCGTCAAATAATTTTGACTTGTGATTATTGAAAAAATAAAAATAAATACTAAGAACACAAAAAACCTTTTTTACTACAAAAATACCTTTTGCACTGTATAAAAATATTTTGTTATTCATCAATTCAAATTAAAAAAATATTAGTTGAGTTCTGTTTTCGTTTTGTGTGTGGATGACAAATAACTTATATTAGGATTGTAGATTACTTTTAGTAGAATGCATGCTCCATTGGAGTGATCTGCCAATCGGTTTTTAAGCAATTATTTTTGCTATGGTTCACTTTTTTTGACAAGAAGATTTGTGGTTTGTTTCAAAATGCCATCTCACAGACGATGTTCTGTTTACCACACTATTTCAGAACTTATAACACACACTGCTTTGTCGCCTTTAATAATGCCCTATCTCTAGATTGACCAAATTTGAAATTCTCTTTTACACTTACTATCTTGCTCTTTTTATTCTTTTGCTGAAATAGCCATGTTAAATAACGCTTAAAAATCGTAAATATAACACAAATAAACTTTAAAATACAGTTATATCAATGAAATTGACTATGCCATGCGTAGACAAACAACATTATAAGCAATTGTAGTCCACGACGTAGCTAAGTCAAAACAATAACAAACGAGTGTGCATCCGGTGTCCGATCACTCGCGTTTGTTCGTATTTATTTCATAGTGAACTTTGTTATTTTGAAATAAAATGCAAGCCATTTTGATCACTGGCGTTCCCAAAATATTGTGTCGCGTGCCAATGGTTCACCATCCCAGCATAGGCCAACTGGGCCCGAGCCCAGGACTTCGGCCGCGATAGTCTCTTCTCGTTCTTGACTCAACCTTAATAAGATCTTACTTTTAATAATTTCAACGGTCAAACGTTATTTTCGGTTGTATTCTCCGAAAAACTATTAGTTTTGGACGATATATATGTTGGCTACATGTGGTGACCGTCATCCACGTAAAGCCTGTGGCCTAAACCCATACACCATCATTACTCATGCAGTCGAATGGCGGCACTCGGTCGAGCCGATTTGTGCGATTGTAAGTCATGCACATTTATTTATTTCGGGTTAGTGTTTGTACGAATATTTGACAACGCATGCTGTGTAGTGTTTACTTTTAAGAGTCATAGGTGGGGCCTACATTTGTGTAGGGGCCAGGGGCCTCAAGAAGTCTTAAGACGTCCCTGCCTCTACAAAAACATGCTTTGTTTTAAAAATCATTATGCATTTTTTTTTTGTAGTCTTATCACTTGTTTAAGATTTAAGTATAAGGATCCCAACTTTTAAAATAATTTTCATTTAACTTTTTTGCACGGTTTTTTTTAATGTTATTATTTTGCTATAGTGTTATCTATTAAGCGCACAAAATTTAGAATGTTTACTGATAATATAAATTTCTTTTCAAGTTGCGCCTTGTGCGTCATTAAGAGATAAGTACTGAAAGAAACGCATTTAGTGCGTTATCGATTCGATGAGTGAAATATTGCTTTATTATAAAATTGTGTCTTTCTAAATATAGAAGCATGTTTGAATGATCATTTATGCTACCGTTTTTGAAACGTCTATAAACTATCTGTGCCCCGAAACGTGCTAGCAAAATTGTTTCCTTCTAAGTTGTTTTCTTTCTGTTAAAAATTTCCTTTTCCTGTTCCCATCCAAATATATTTCGTTTTTATTTTCGTCTGTCTTACGTTCTTATATTCGATAATGTCAGAAAATATTAAGAAAAAGGGTCTGTAAGAGTGTTTTTTACTTCTCGATCGTATACGAGTAGTCTTCTTGCTTTGCCCGAACGCACGTATCTCATTCGGGTAAGTATGTTTGTACTTTCGCTTTATAAGTTCATAAAACTATTCGTTCATGCGAGGAAGAGTTTTAGAGAAAAGTTCAAGAGTTCTTTTGTTTTTCTCTGGATCGAAAACGACCGAGATGTTTTTCAAAGTTTTCTTTACGACTCGTTTTTTTTTTCAAAAGAGAAATATATATTTAAAAAAAATACATTAGGATTACTTAAATATTGTCCTTTTGTTTGGAGTAAAGTAAACGTAGTTTTATTGATCAAATATTCGATCTCTGTGAATGGCGTTGTTTTTATTTTTCTGTTTCGAGGTATTTTTTTTTTTTTTGGAATTTGAACTTTAAATATTTATAGTGATTTATTTTTAAGTTCTTTCTGAAATAGTTTTGGATGTGCCTGATGTTTTATTGCTGAATATTGTTTAAAAATGAATGTTTGCAAGTTATTTTTTGTTTCATGAATTTTGACATAGTATTTTATACTCTCTCGTTCCCTCCTCGAGCTGTAACAAATATTGTATTCGCATTTTTTACAATATAGTGCGTTGTCTTAGAATTGTAATATAAAAATAACATTTTCATCTTTTTAAAGCTTAGTTCTAGTGATGGGGTGATAAATATAAAATATGTTATGTGAAATCGTGAATACTTTTTTAAATTTCATGTTTGGAACATTTATTATTTTTTTGGGGGGGGGATATTTTTTAAGTAATGAATTCACTTATTATTAAAAAGAAATTTAGTTAATTTGGTGTGAAATAATCATCATTCTTGTTTTCACATTTCCACTTTTAATATGGAATTAATGATTTTTTCCAAATACATTTCAGCGTTCTGTTTAGTATAGTTTAATTTCATTCATCGATTTTATTCATTTATTACATTATTTCTTACATAGTTCAATGGAAAACTATGATTGGTTTTTTTTTTAAAAAACTGTAATATTTTATCCACAATGCTACTACTTAAGAGTAATACGGAATTTAGTTTACTAGATGCTATTTCCTTTATAACTCGCTAAACAATTCCAATGCAATTAATAATATTTAAAAAGAAACGCACAAGTGAGTGATATATTAACATCGCATTATAAAGCAACGCGAAGGCTTTTCGCGATGAACTTCGGTAGTTTGAGCCTCGGTCAAGTGACGAAGACGATACTTGAGCTTGCACCCTCTCCCTAAACTACCACACCACGTCAATGGGAGAACTTTGAGCCTCAACAGATTTATCGTGCATCGCCCCCTCTCTGCATGGTGGGTCTACAATGGCACTGGGTTCGAACTTATGACATGCCGGCCACAAGATCGAGACCATAACCACCAGGTATCGCGGCTACAGGGGAAAGCACGAAGATAGTGGTATTTGATTGTTACGAAATTTCATATGCACAAATACCTTTCAACCCCTAAATGCTAATCCGTTTTGGAAACGATGGATGGATATATCTCTAGTTCAGGGGTGTCAAACTCGCGGTCCGCGGGTCACATACGACCCACAAGGAACATTTTTGCCGCCCGGCCAGTATATCGGCACACAATAATATATAATGAAATATCAAAATTTCTCCCGTAATCGAAAATATAGTAGCAGAGAAGAGATGTCAAGTGTCTGGACGTAAACATTAAATTTTTCTTGTTCTTTTATATATATGTTTAATAACTGGTACACTCGTTCTTCGCACGGGGGGAATTGAAAAATTAAACAATACCGATTGAAGGATAAAGACGTTTTTAATGAGTTAATTTTACGTGAATTGCACATTAAACAAACAAACAACAACAAAAAAACCCATGTTTGTTAAATTTTATGTCTGTAGATCTAATAGCTGATAAAAAGGATTTTTTTATTTATAACTCCCCGTAACTCTCATGTGGGTCGATTTTTGAAAACACCTTCTTAAACTGATCTCTGCTCAGCAAAAGAAACACATTGTTATAAATTTTGTGTAATGAACGCTTAAGATAGTGTAAATAATTTATATCTGGAAGTGTAATACGTTAATATTACTTTCTGTTGTATTTATTTTAAGTTAAAATTGTAATCTGTGCCTCACGCTCCGCTTGTTCAAGCCTTCGCAGTTTCTGGCGTTTGGCGTAGACAAAACAAAATGGGAAAATTTTTGCTTCCCACGTAAAAGACAGATATATACTGTCGCGGGATTTTTTTACAGATGGCAGAATTTTTCCCTACTTACTTGACAATTATCGTTATATTTTGAGACTTCACACAATATCGTTATAAATTATAGCCTATGTGTTATTCTGATGTATCAGCTATATCATTGTAAAGTTTCATTAAAATCGATTGTTGTTTTTGCGTGAAAAAGGAACAAACATCCAAACATACTTTACATTTATAATATTAGTAAGGATTATTCGAAATAAACCTACGTTTCTATGAATATGGGTTTTTCGCGGCCCACCCCAAAGTTAAACCTTGTTTGTTTGGCCCACAAGTTAGCTTTTGAGTTTGACACACTTGCTCTAGTTCTTCATAGCTTCGAAACTAAGTATGTAAAAATGACTGCTGCAAAATTCAATTTCAGAATCTTTTTTGCATTTATAATTATATTATTATTACATCAAAATATTAATATCAATCAATGATAGAAGGATCATTGGTAGAAGAGAATGGATATCAGTCAAAAAATTTCGAGAATGGAATAAGCACGCGTTTAGAATGCAGCATACCAAGAACAAAAAATTGAATAGTCCATCAAAATCC
Organism: Trichonephila inaurata madagascariensis; assembly: GCA_019973955.1. NCBI lineage: Eukaryota > Metazoa > Arthropoda > Arachnida > Araneae > Nephilidae > Trichonephila > Trichonephila inaurata. Next base: position 171,885 of record BMAV01011924.1, on the reverse strand, counting down.
TCTTCCACCCTCTTTAGTCCTCCCAATCCTCCTCTTTAGCATCATATAAGGTTGCATATTGCGTTTCTTTAAAATTTGAAAATTCGTAAATGTTTCGTACTTGCAAATAGCTCAGCACCAAACCGGCTGCACGCTTGTTGAATAACAATACGAATAAATGAAACTGTAACCAGATACTTACTTTTTCTGGTGATAATATTCGTTTATCTCACGAAACTATTTTACGCCAAAAATATAAAAAAGGAGAAAATAGTTTTTTAGAATAGGTTCCTTCTTCCCCTCCCCTCTGCTTCACTTTTCCATCTCTCCACGTCCATATTAAATTTCCCGAGTACGAATCTAACTTCCTTGGAGCGGAAGAAAATGGCCCAATTGACCGGAGCAAACCAGAAACCCTTCACTTACGGTTTGGACCGATGGGTCGGTCGAAGAGAAAATTCTTTTCCACCCCCACTTTCCTACTGCTACTACTGGTAAAGAGGGGATGCCGCAGTCCAAATGGAATTGTGATCGGGAGTTGGAAGTAAAATTGTGTTAAAGGACGTAAACAGGGAACATCCAAGGGCGTTTGTGTACGGACTGGTCTCTGAGAGCCTCGTTTACCTTTTATTGGTTTGGAACTTTTCCGGTGGTGTTTCACTCCAGTTTAGAGGGGTATAAGTAAGACTTTTTGAAAGCAAGAATTGGGTGTGTCTTGAAGTGTGTTTTAAAGTTTTAGAACTTTCCAGTCTGTTCTGGTATCGTTTTGTTCTTGGAAATGTTTATTGTTTTGAGGCGAATACCTTTCTACTTTTAAATTTCATTTGTTTTATTCGTAATTATTTGACGATATTTTGGAGTGCTGTTTTTCATCATCATCATCATCATTAATGTATAGTGCGTTGGTCGTTAAAGATTAAAAATCGGGGTTGGGTTCAATAGAGTCTCTCTTCTGTGTAAAAATTATTTATTAATTTAAGTTACATCATCATTAATGTGTAGCGCGTTGGTCGTTAAAGATTAAACTAAAAGTGGAAAAATCGGGGTTGGGCTAAATAAAGCTTATCTTCTGTGTAAAAATTATTTATTAATTTAAGTTAGGTCATCACACAAAGATAACTCATATCATTGACAAAAATAATGGGCATAGAACGCGGACGATTTTTCATAGTGGCTGCATTCTTTCTTCACCTGGCCTCTATTGAAGATAAGTGGTCGCTTGGGAGCGCTTCTCTGGTTTGGTACAATCAGTTACAGTTATAACTAGAGAGGTTACAATTAGTATTTTCAAAAAATATTGTGAGAAAGAAAAAAAGGGCAAGACTCATTATTAATCAAGTAGAATCCAATTTAATAATATTTATTTTTAGAATGTGTTGAGAAATTCATTCACTCTTTTGTTAATATTCATTCTAATATACTTAATTAATATTTATTTAAGGTAACTCACTATGTTCAGAACCGTGATTTTGCAAAAGCATATAAATGAGTAATTTTTTTCGTAATGTTTAATGTCAGTTAAATTGGAATGTACGTATAAAATTGTTTAAATTATTATTGTTAATTGTTTAAAATGTTTAAATGCCATTTTTTGGCAAAAAATGATATATTTTCGAAACATTCTCCTGATGTAAAAAATGCTTGCACAATAATACTATTTTGCCTATATATTGCTAAGACCTCATTACAGAGCTTAAAGTAGGGTTTTAATATGTATAATTTAGAAGTGTTTAACAAAAAAACACCCTTTATTTAAATTGATCTGAAAATTTTAACAAATTTGTGAGTATTTCATAAATTTTATTCAGACTCTGTATAGTAACTGTATATTATATAGCCAAATTTTATTATGAAGCATTTTTCATCAAGTGATAATTTTTTGAAAAAATGCCATTTTTTTCCATTTTTTACCAAAAATCTTTTATTTAAATACATGTTTATTGTAATAATATTCTTAATATAATTTTGTATGTATATTCTAATTCAAATGACACTAAATATGAAAAAAAAAAGAAAGAAAAATTATGCACCTTTGCAAAATTACAGTTATAAAATAGTCAGTCAGCTTAAAAATGTAATAGCTCATTCGTTCATTCATGTTTAATAGTTTTTTGTTTATATTCTTGTAGAGGTTTAAGTTCATATCAATAGATTTTTAAAGAAGTACTTCCTAATACATGAATCGTATTCAAATTCTGAATTTATTGCAAAATTGAAAAAGAATTTTGAAATTTATTCACAAAGGAAGCTTGTTTCTTTTTTAGATTATTCATACTAAATTTTGGTTTTGTTACGTTTTATTTCTATAATTTAGACTATGATTTTGGTGATCTTAATATGGAAATGCAGTATTTTATTCATGGTTATTATATTTGAATTCATTTTAAAATCGTTAAGTTTTGGCGTTTTTCGCATAAATATTTTTGGTGTTAAATTTTCTCTCAAAATGAATGTGTGCTGTGTTACTATATATTTTATTTTAGAGTTTAGTCGGTAAAACATCAAATATTTGAATTAGAACATTTCAACTTCCTTTTTTGGGATTTTAAGTTAATATCACTGATTATTTGATTGTTTATATAAATATAAAGGTGCTTTAAGTTAATAACAAGTCTTTGAAGAGTGAAATCTTTTAATCTTTATCTCAAAAAGCGTAAATAAAAGTTATATCTGCTAAGTTTTAATCTAGATAAAAATGTGTTTTATTCGATAAAGAGTTTTTATGAGAATTTTGCACATGTTTGCTTCTTACCAAAAAAAAACAACCAATTTATATAGAGTGATACTTTTATACAGTTATGGGGAAGAGTCAAATTATAAAAATGAATTTGTGATGATAGTTTTCTAATACTTCTAAATATGGATTTAAAAAATGTCGGTGATTAATTATGAATTCGTTTTGGAAATAATCGAATTGGAATTTTTTATAATTATAAAATATAATTATTACTTTTAAATAAGATTAAAAACTTATTGCCCGTATAATATCTCATATTCTATTTAAGGTATCCGACTACGTTCGGAACCGGATTTTAAAAAAGCGCAAAAATGGATAATTTTCAGGATATTTAGTGTCACTTAGATTTGAATATTTGTATAAAATTGTTTTAAGGACATTTTGACGAGAAAAAAATATGTATATATATATTTAAATACAATATTTTGGCAAAAAATTAACTTAGAATAACCTTTTTTAAAATGTTCTCCTTTTATAAAAATTGCTTCTAACTAATAATATTTTGTTGTTGGCTTTATAAAGAAAAAGACTTCTCCGAAAAAGTCAGAAAATTTTTTTTTTTGAAAAATTCACATTATTTTCAGAGTTACAACCAACTGAAATAATTATCGGCGTTTTTTTCTTAAAATTTCTCCCCTCTGTTGTCATAAAACATGGATAAACCCACTTCTAAGTTGTATATTTCAAAAATTCTAGTTGAGCCTCTGTACAGAGGTCTGAGCTATATACAGGCAAAATATTATTGTAATAGAAACATTTTTCATTGTGCTGAGAATATTTCCGAAAAATGGGTCATTCTATGTTCACTTTTTGTCGAAATATTGTACTTAAATAATTTTTTATTGTAATAATATTCTTAAAACAGTTTTATAAACATTTTCTAATCTAAGTGACACTAAATACCATAAATATTATACATTTATACGCTTTTGCAAAATCACGGTTCCGAACGTAGTCGGATACCTTAAGGTGTACATTCGTATTCGTTATAGTTATGTTAATGTATATTGTATCGATTTTTGAACTTTTATAATTCTTACAACTTACGTAGCTCGTGCTCTTTTTATTGGTTATATATCAAATAATTATAATAATAAGCATGGGTGTGATAACATGCTGCAAGTATGTTTTTAAAATGGCAGCGGAATAGGAATAATAATGATTTCAGCGTGCGTGTGTACATTAATACACATAAATATCTTGTTGGTTTCACTCTTAAAATAAAAGGTACTTTCGAATATTTTTTAAAATTTTCTCCTCTTTGTGAAAATTTGCGCGATTTAGAAATCCACGCGTGAAATTATGCTGTTTGAAAAATCTGTTTAAAAAATTTGGAAACCAGGAAAAAAAAAACTAGGGTGCTCAATTACTAAAGGAAATTTCCTGCAAGACTACAATCAGCACTTCTGTATAATTTTGTCATTTCCACGTGATAAAATGATTTACAATGGTTAAATCGAGTATAATGTCATAAGAGTGCAATTATTTTCCGATAAGAATTTAAGCAACTATATTAAACAGCAATGGAGCTCGTGAAGGTTTCGTTGGAAATCTGAGTGGAATATATGTCATTGTGATAAATAGTGAAACTTGGGCATAATACGCACGATTCAACACGCCAGTGTTAAAGAGAAATCGGCATTTATTATTCTCAGTGCGAGTTTTGAGGTGATACATTGTTGAAGAACATTATACGTACAAGTAACAACCTGTTAAACTGAAAGCCTCCCACGTCATCCTGCCGGTGCCTATCTTTGGAAGCAATTCTCCCAAAATTTCGAATTGAATTCTTCAGTCATTTTATACGTACCGCCATTTCCACGCCACGATAAACGAAGTCTGCTCTGATCGTGCATTTGCTTTTGTCACGTGATCGAGCCCAGTACCACTAAAGACCCACCATGTAGGGAAGCGATGCACACTAAATCTGTCGAGAGCTGAAACGTCCTCCCGTTGGTGGTGTATTAGAGGGGGTGCTGGCTCAGGTGCGTCGTCCACGTCACTTGACCATGGTTCAAAATGATGTGGTCCGTCTCCAAAAGCCCTCGTGTAGCTGTACAGTGCGACGTTAATATGAACTCACTAAATAGCGTTGTATTGATTCTTTTTTAAAGGATCTTGTTGGGAAGCTTGCTACTTTTCGAAAATGTTTTGGTATTTTGTTGTGTTAGAAATAATTTTCAAATATTATACAATGTATGCGAAAGCTCCTTTTGGTATGTTATTTTTCGAATCCTTATATTTAGAAAAATATTATGTATATTTAATAATTTTCTATTATAGTATATTAAGAAAAGTATATAGATTGTATAACACAAGTTTTTTTTATTTATGGAGTCCTTTTGCTTGTACAATGTTTCGAAACCCCAAAATTTTGTTGTTTGCAGAATCTCCTCTAAAACATCTTTGTTTTATTAAAGTAAAAACAAGTTATTAACCAAAGTTAGTCATCAAAACCAAAGACTCACTCATCTGGGAGAGAAAAATAGCATGCCTTTGAGAAGAGTAAGTAGAAGAAAAATATTTTAATTTTTAAAAAGGAAATTTTTAAAGTTTTGAATAAATGTATTCCTCACAGCAATGCCTTGACTGTTAAAGCATGTCAAAATTTATAAAGTGTTTAAAACATTCTCTTTTCAAAACCGCTACTGATTAATTTTGTGTGCGTAGTTAATTTTTATTATCGTCGATTTTTTCTTCCACCTACCATCCAAAGTTTTATCTTTTGTAACAGTATCTTTTTGTCCATACTAGACATCTACGTAAAAGATTTAATGAAGCGGGAAAAAGACCCAAAAAGCTTTAACAAGTACTTCCATGTGCGATTTAGTGTCTCGTTAAGGAGCTAGGTTGAATTCTTTAAATACAAATTGTTTTTGTGCTCAATCAAAATCAAAAACCTTTGCTTTCCAACGTCGCCGTATGTTGCCTCCAAACCTTCGCCGCTGCCGCAGTTTACCGGCTCTACCGCAGCATAAAATTTTAACAACAGTTTGCCACGCGCATCGGCAAATTGCCAGTTGCCGCTCCTGCTCGCGTCCCCACGCCGCGTTTTAACGGTCAAAACCCCAGCAGAGTGAGCCAATGCAACCGCCGAAATTATCCTCCCCGTTCGTTTTTGATGTGGAAATTCGAGACGGTTTCTGGTGTCATCATTTGACCATAGTTCAAAATTACGAGGTTCGTTGCCAATAGCCCTCACAGTGCGACGTAAATTAAAACCAACTCAAATCTATTGCCGTTCGGTATCAAATCTGACATCTCTTCTGCATTTGACGAGTGTTCATCTCTGGCTTTTGTAATCCTCGTACCACACATATCCCCGAACGCAGTCAATTTCGAACCATTGCCGCAGTAATCGTGTGTTTGGGTTCGTAAACAAAATGTTGTTTTGCAGTGGGCTGTTGTTAAAACTTTGGAAATGGCGAATATCTGTATAGATGTTTTCAGATCCATTTTATGTATTTATTTTTTTGTAGAATTCTGTTCGAATGTTTTAAAAATAATATGCATGTGTCTGTGGCTCTGAGTTATTCAATAAGGTTGCTCCATTGCGTATTGCTAATAAAATTGTAAATCAGTACTTTTTCACTTTTTTATGTAAAGATAAAAATGTGGGTTTATGCTATGCTTTTCATATATTGTTATCGATTCCATTTTAAAATCCGTTACTTAAAGTATTCATTGTTACACTTGATCTCTAGAGAATTTAATTTCTTTGCTTCTACGATCTGAAGTAAAAGTATCTTTTTGACTTACTGATTGCACAATAAGGTTAATACATGTGACGTCATACTCACATGATAGTGAAAGCCACGTGATTCTAGCCAATCAATTCAAAAACTCATGTGACGTCATAGTCACACGATAAAAACTATCTTGTGTTTCTAACTAATCAGTTCATCGCCTGGTGTCACGCTGCTTGTTTCTTTGCAGAAACTTCTAAAAAGTACATATGTATACAAAATGCATTTTATTTAAAAGTATAAGCATAAAATATGACTTTTTTAAATTTAAACAATCTTTTGAAGAAATTTTTTCCCTATCATTTAAACATCTCACCCGCAAATGTATTTAAAAATCTTAAAATTAACCAGTTTAATGCCTGTTTGCCACGTCGTTTCATCCAGCACTCAAACTGCGTTACATGTTGCAGGACGCATCCGTTACGGTAGGAGATATAATTTTTTAGTTTAATAGGAATATGTGGGTGACGGATTTTTTAAATTTTAGTTAACTTTTATTTAGCCTATGTAACATTTATTACATCTTTATTCTTGCATTCTATTTGAATTATAAATTTTTGTATGCATGAAAAATTTTGTCGTAATTATATTTAAATTGCTCAAAAACTTTCCACCTGTACCAAATGAATTTTAAACGATTTTAAAATTTTAAATCGTTAAAGCTTCGACATCCAAACGTACAAATAAATAAATACAATTTACGCATATTGAAGAGATGACCACACAAATACAAATAGACGTATATACACAAAAAAATATTGCAAAAGATTCACAATAATGCAAAACACACTCGTTATAAAGAAGCTTTATAACGTTCCAGAAACAGTTCTGTAGAACAATTCCACTAGCAGGAACCCCGGCGATGTTTTGCCTCTTGCCCATCAAATCGTACCTCAACTGCAGTGAACTCTGTTTCAAAGGTCCTTTATGTAGCTTCATAGTAATTTCTAGAAGGATCGATTCTTGAACCTCCTCGATGATCCCTTGGCAATATCGTATTTCCCCAAATTTGTTACCAACCTGGTAAACCTGATCACATCTTCTGTGATTGTCAAATACTTTTTTTTTCAAGTTCACGCTGAAAAACAAATTTTTCCTGTAAGGCTTAATTTTCCCATGATGAGAAAATTGCAGCAGGGTGTGTAACATACTTGGCGTTTTTCAGTATTTTGAAATATCTATCTAATAAGATATTTTTTATTCATCTCCCCTTTCCATATTAATCAGACTTCTGCGTGTTAAGATGTTATATCTAACCTTGAAGCAACGACTAGTTAAAAAGAAAGTGCCCAGAAATTTGTGTGGTTTTATTACGCATTGTAACAACTTCTGTTTTCCATCTTTCGGAAAACTAATTATGCTACTACTTTTCCAAATAGTCATTTACTAATAAATTATTTCGCCAGATAATACTTTTTGGAAGGGCGTGTACTTGAGATATCTTGTAGACGGAAGCTAAAAATAGTTCCCGCTTTCTTAATTCGAAAATGATTTGAAGTCGGCAAAATGTCGTAGTTCATGCTGAAGGTGCCACCTAATGCCTTGCGATCTGAAATACTAATATAAAATTCGCCCTCAGCATATAGTATTAATAGTATTGTATCAGCAAATTAAGTTGCTTTTTGAAACTACCAAAGTACAAAGTATTTCTTATCGAATTTATTATATTTCGAAGCTGAATATTAAAATATGTTGGTTTTTTTGAAGGAAAAAAAATGAATATCGTTTCTTATTTATTGATTTGAAACGACATTCTTTTTAAAGCTTATGAACTTAGTTTTATGTTATGTTTCATAAATCCGATTAGTTAATTTATAGAGTAAGAGTTATATAAATACCTCCCTTTACTTTTAGTGGTTTGTATTTTTGAGCAAACTTTTGAAAGGGAAAAAGTTTCTATTTCTTATCACATCTCATTAAAAGTTTTGGTATTTTGAAAATGCTTGCTGTTATATTTGTCGCAAAGTGAATGTGTGACTTGTGCTATACTAGAAGGAATTTTTTAAAAGCTTTTTTCACTTTAACATAAATATTTTTGCGTAGATACAACATGACGAGTGTAAAATGGTTGTAGAAACTTGTTCCTGTGTATTATTCTAGGTATGAAGATTGTTCCAATAAAAAAATGAACACCTGAAATTGCGTCTCAATGACTGCAGTTATAACAGTGCCACCTAATAAGGCGAATAAGGATGTTAAGAAAACGATAGGAGATGTACACTGCATGCGTCGTTCATCTGTGAAACTTATTCGTGGTGGAGGAAATTGACCGAAAGTAAAGTCGGACTTGGTTGCTTCCATATTGGAACAACGCATGGTGGTACGGTATGTAATTGCGGAAGGTGAGCTTAATGCTGAAATCTATCAGCTGAGGGGGGCAATTTATGGTGAGGTCTGTTTAGGTGGAACGATAGGGAACAAATGGTGTAAAAGTTTTCTCAAAGAGCTGCAAGCGGTATCGAATCTTCATTACAATGCATGCCTCCCGTGAAGTCTAGACGACCTTAAAAAAATTCCGTTGAGAGATGTTGTAACACCCACTGTACAGTGCAGAAAGTGAGCATTATGTTTCCACTCGGACGATGAAGTGAAGGAAGAGATTGAGAACTTCCTCAATAATCAACCACGATTTTCTATGGTGATGGCATAGACCAGCTGCCGAAACGATGGGACCTGTGTTACAACGCCTATTGCAATTTCTTTTGCTTTCCAATATAAAGGTATTCCTTTTCTATAATTTATCCACTTTTCGTTTCATCTCTTCCTAATATATATATATGTTAAGTATTGTAGTAGCATTGGCCGGTGTTGGTTTGTTGTCATATCTGGTTTATTGAAGTCATCCTTGGAATAATTTTTCCTCCTTTATTATGAAGCACACAATAGATTAAAACACATTTGTGGTACATTTTCACATTGAATA
>BMAV01011924.1:97500-160000 GCA_019973955.1 Trichonephila inaurata madagascariensis | reverse complement strand
AAGATCCATGCTATGAAATAATTAGAACTGCTGCATATTAAAATGAATTGGGCTACAATATTCTACCGTGGCGGGATAAAAGTGTTGTTGTTGTTTCTTATCCTACTTGATCGATAGAAACATCTAGATCAAGTCCATGAACCCGTGCGTTTTAAACATTGAAGAACTGTAGCAGGACTTGAGAGCAGCTGACTGTTATGGCAACCAATACAAGTCAAGATGTGAGCAGGAGCGGTTTGGGTCACATTGCAATTCAGACAAGGAGGGTAATCTTAAAGATCCAACTTATGCTGTTGAGCTCGAGTATGTGTCCACTGCGAAACCTAGCAAGGATAGTTTCATCTAGCTTACTGCTTGTCCCAAGCAATTCAGCACCAGGACGGTTTTCTTCATACCACTCATGTACGAGACCTGCCTCCAAGAGGAACTGATATCTTGTTTGACCCGGGTAGCAATTTCAGAAAAGTAAGACAGCCGCCATGTGTAGAATCTTTAAGGCTGCACTCTCGGACCAAACCAACTGCAATCTCATTCCCCCAGACATTCACGTGCGACTGTACCCACTGAAAAAAGATCTTAACATTGCCACTTAAGCTTTTTATTAACTAGACTTTACTCGTTTTCGTTCTGTCACCATGCCTTCACCATTCAGATAGATGCTGAATAGAGCTTCGGCTATCACTCAATATCCAAATATCTGTATTGACACTCTCAGTTAAGCAAAATTTCAAAACCTCCGCAATAGCTAAGCGCTCTGGCGGGAATGTTAGTAGAGTGGGATAAAAGTTAATAAAGTTAATAAAAAACCTTTCACAAATGATGTTAATTTGAATTTCAGCCAATTGTTGAATACCTTCTACATTTTAAAGTATAGTTTAAAATTGGTTCGAGTGTATGTAATTTGCCAATACTGGTATTGTACTTTTGCCATATTAAGAGCAGTGAGATCTAATTGATATTGGGCATTTATAAAACAATGGTTTTTTTAAAATACGGGTAAAGAAATTTTCATACATGTGTCATTTATAATTATTATCAAGTTTGTGACATATTCTAATACGACATCATCACTGCCTTCTTGAAAAGTTTCCTCACTCATGCCTTAAAAAATTTTTGCTTGATTTTAAAGTAATATTGAAATGTAATTCTTTACAAAACAATAGTGTCTCTGACCATACTTATGTGGTTGATGGAGTTGATCTTTAAACGCAAAAGATCTTTAAGCAAAACTTTAAACTCTCACCCTGAAAAAAAAAAACGTGAACCATATTTCTTTTAAAGGTTCTTTCTTCTTCTTTTTCTTTCTTTTTCCTGTCCTTTTTTTCTTTTTCTTATTTGAAATTATCTGAATTGTACTACGTCCCTGAAAAGTTTTCTTACAAGAAGGCTATCTTTTCTTCCCCTCACGCACTTGCTTCAATTTTTCCTTTGAAATCGACCCTGGATTGTTGCCAATAGCATATAGTAAAGCTCTAATGCGACATTAATAGATCCAATACCGGGAAAGAAACCGGAGTTCCAAAAATATCTGTAGCAATAGCAAAACTAAAAATAGTTTTCGAATTCAAAATTTCCTGTTTTGGCTGAAAGTTTCAAATTGGGCTTATAAAATAAGTAAACGTTTTTTCCAACACTATATGAGTGTTTCAATAAATTTGTTATAATTGAGATTCTGGTATTAAAATGTGTGTAATAGTAAAAGATATTTTATTGTATATATATAAATATATATTTCTGAAGATGATAGCAATGTCCTTAAAAAATTGTATATCTCTATTATCCACATTATAAAGTTTTTTTAGTATTTCTTATATGTAATCATACTTTCTTTTGAATTTAAATCGTATTGAACTAACAATCTATTTCATAACTAAAGAATTTTAGTACAATCTTGTTCGTTTGAAAAAAAAAAGTAAAAATTAACTGAACGAATGTTTTAAATTTATTTGTGCTTTGGAAGATTTATTTTGAAGACTAAAATTTACCAAAACATAATATTTTTTTGGAAACAATGTATAAAGCTTAGCATATAATCACACAGTTCATGAAATGTTATGAAAAATTAAAGGTAGTTTCACGAACAATATGAAATAAAATTTGTTTTATAATTTTTTTAGTAGTTATTTGTTTAAAACATCAACCTAACAAACCTATCCTAACCTATATTTAAGTAATCTGTTTATATTTTTCGAGACCCTTTCGTAGCCTCGATAACCTAGTGGTTATGGTCACGAACTCGTGGCTGGTGTGTCGCAGGTTCGAGTTCTGGTGCCACTGAAGACCCGCCGTGTAGAGGAGACTGCTGTATATTAAATCGGTCGAGCTCTAAGTCTCCCTTCCCTTTGGCATGGTTTGTTAGGAGAGGGGTACCAGCTCAGGTGTCGTCCTCATCACTTGACTGAAGCTCAGAATTACGAGGTCCGTCGCCATTAGCCCTCGTGTTGCTTAAAAGGGCACTTCAGTGACATTTCCTCCGAATTTATAGAACAGGGTCGAAATTCAGGGCAGGTTCTCCAATAAAAAATTGTTACAGTGTTAATGTTAACTTATATTATTTTAAGACGGGCATTCATTGCATCATGTAGTGCCTTTGAAATTTATAAGTATTTAATACATATTCACTTCGTAAGGTTCTATACATACGCTTCTTCTTCTATACATACACTTCTTAAGGTTTCACTTTCATATAAACTCAAACTCAATGGCGCAACAGCCCATGAGGGCAGGGCCTACTGTGCCCATCCCAGTACACGTGACCATTGGGCGCTGAGGTGCATGAGCAGATGTCCCGATCAAATGTTCATTCTGAAGCGGAATCCCCAAAGTTTTAGTCCCCAAGCAAGCTTGGTACTCCTTATCGACCCACTGAAAGGCTGGGTTGACCTTTCCCAACCCGGGAATAGAACCCGAATCTGATGTTTGGAAGCGCGATACGCTACCACTCGACCACTGGGTCTCTCACTTTCATATACAAAGTTAAATTCCAATTCTAATTTATTTGTTATTTTGTACAATAATAAATAAATAAATAAACTGATTTTCGGATAGAACAGTGTAATATATTAAAATATGTTTCTTTCTAAATGATGGAGAAAAACCACAATATTTTTGCCTGAAAAGAGTGCCTCATCTTCCTGTTCTTTTATAATCAACAAAGATGGCCTTAGATCAAAAGTATCACATTCGGATCAAACCTTTGTAACATCTTACCCTAACTCGAGTCAATAACAATACCCTTTTTTCTCCTTCAGTAACGTCCTTTCGCGATCAAACATCCCTCGTCATTGTCCAATTTCTGCAGGCCACTTTTGGGACAGCTTACTTCTTTCTTTGTCTCTCAATATTGAATCCCTGTCCCCTTTGATGAGAACGAAGCGATCGTACACAAAGCCGGCTGTCCCCTTCTTATGAGGCGTGTCCCCTTATTTATCTCCATTGCTTTCGTGATATCGATCTGGAGAGCTCCTTCTTTTCTTGGTATTAAACTAAGGGGCGTGAGCCTGTGTCCGTCTGGCTTAGGGATGGATAAGAATGTTTTCTTCCTAATGATTTAAAAGCATCTTCTCGCCTCCTGGGTTTCTGGAAGGGATGAAGATGTCTGCTTATTTTTGTTGTTTCATTTTCCCCCCTCTTCTTAGACTGACCTTTTCCAATTTATAAAAAAAGAATTTATATTTTTAAGCTAAATAAAAATGTGAAAAGTTTTGCAAAAAGTGTAAGAAAAATTAAAAAGGTGAGTCAAGATTCACTTTTTTTTTAAAAAAAAGGAAATTTTAAATTAAAATAAAGTTATGAAGAAAAACCCCATCTTACGTGATAGGTGGGGCTGAGCGATAACCGCTTTAAGCCCCGGGTATTTTCATATAAATAACTTGGTTGAGATTGAAGACAAAAGAAAATAATAATTTAAAAAAAGAAAAAAAAAAATGGTTAACATAATCTTAGATAACACAAATACAAAATCGCAAGCCCAAGGGGTTTTTTTCAATTTTTTTTTGTAGAAGGTTTCATAAAGTTTGACGAAGTAGTCCACCAGCTCAAATATTTTTTTCTTCCGCAAAATTTCCTCCAAGCATATTAATAATATTTTTATTTCTTGTTTTGTTGAAAAAAAACGCCCTTTGACTGTATTTTCCAAAATTTGTTACCCTTTTTCTGTTAAACTGAGGCCATCTTTCAAATTCCCAATCGTCATTCGATCTTCTGATTGAATTGGGTCTAAAGACTCGAGTTCTTCAATATCTTGCGGATAGAACCCGCGACCTATGAATCCAAAGCCCAGTAACATGACAACTAGACAAAAGTGATCACTGCTGTCCAGAGGCTGTTACAGGCTTATGTAGATAACGCTACACATTTAAAAAAATAGGCCCAATACTTTTAAATGTACATTAGAGCACGATGCAAAATATGCAAAAATAATTATATTTTTGTTCGGTTTTATTAATATCGATCTATATATATAAGTTTAAAGCGAACACTAAACAAAAACACATTTATATGCAATTAAATACACGATAACGTTATCATCCGCTTGATATTGCCTACTTGAAAAGATCAAATAAAATATGGGAGAAAGAAATACCTCCTTAAAAATCTTCAAAAGTAATTGCAGCAGATATCACTCTCAAATAAAAACTCCGCTTAAAATATGTTCTCAATAAACCCATTATAACAGACTGAAGGTACGAATCTTCGTTAGATTTCCTGGCCCACTTTATCTTCCCTTGGAGCAATTTTCCCACCCTACGCCCACAATCCAACCTTTTTAATTACATTGGCTTACCGCCAAAGATGGAATTAATTTTTTCCCACCACCCATTTGCAGTGCACGACAGCGTAATTGTGCTTTTCAGGATACGTAATAACAATGCTACGCTTCACCACATTAGTAACGCTCGTGCCTTATTGAGTGAGAGTTGCTTTGGATGGTTTGAGACTGCTCAAGCAATTAGTGTTCTTGCATATTAATTAGAAATAATAGGGGAAAATGTAACTTATGCCTTTTTTTTTGTTGGAGTGATGTGTTGTGTATTGGTTGTGACGTCAATTTAATTTGCCACTGATATTTAAATTAAGTAGTGGTGGAAGAGTGATACCTTTTAAGTTGAGGAATGTTTTGGATGTATTAGAATGCGATATACAGCGATTGGAACACAGGATATTGAATGTGATATTATATTTGTTGTGGAGATAAGCGAATTGTGTAATTAATAACTTATTGTTTACTAATTTAATAAAATTATTTGCTGTGTTTTGTTTTTAAGATTATAATGAAATGAATCTTATTTGATTGTTTATTGAAAGACGTATACTTTTAATTTTGTGGATTCGCCCGTGCCATTTTTCTTTAACCGCCATATTCACCGTTATCTGAACCACTTAACGAAGCAGCAATCGAAGAAAGAAAACCGGAGTACCTATGTGAAAAACGGTGGTATTGGCGAGCGAATCGCCAATACCACCGCAACTTTTAATCTGTAGTTAGGGGATTATATTAATCCATACATCATGAGAAGAGGTTTGTCTCAATAAATTTGCACATGTTTCATCTAATTTTTGTTCAAGCAACAATCTACAGCTACATGTTTTTGATTTAAAAAAAATGCTGATTTGATAGTTACAACTTTTTACTTTCAATACTCAATATTTTTAATTGATGCTGGAAATGTCAGTTTATGAAACTATACTTAGTCGATTCAGTCTTTTAATATACTTATGTTACCGAATCGAATTATATACCCCCTTCGATACTCAAAACAAATATATTCTTCCTTTTTTTTGCTTTGTCACGGACATCAAAAACATATGATGTGAAACCCCGTTATCCGAATAACAAATGCGTTATATCTTATCTGCTTACCAAGTTCTCAGAAAGAAAATATAATTTTACGGTAGATATCTTTCACCAAGAATGCTCTTCTGGAACGTCAGAAAAATTTGTCACATCTAGTTACGAAACATAGCAGCAAGAGCACAAGAAAAAAGCAAACCGGAAGATCCTGAAGACAGTATTGTTTTGCCATTTTTTTTAAATATGTGTTTATAATATCACTGCTCTCATCCATTACTCTTAATCGACGACGCACCAGAACGGAAGGCTTGCAAAAAAAAATAATAAATAAATAAATAAAGGAGAGAGAGAGAGGATAAATGACAAAGTCTTGAAAAGAAACATTGTGTCGCTATTATTTTTCTCGTATTTAATGGGACAAGTATTAATTGCATTTGGAGTAAAGGATTTTTTTAAATTCTTCTGAGAAGAATTGTTCAAAGATGGACTGCCAAGTCCTTGAGAATGAAGAATAATTCTTTTCGATTCCTTTTGTTATTCTTTTGTTTGAAATTTATTCAATAATTAGATAATTGCAGCCGTGTACAAGACTTGTGCATCAAAAGAACAACCTTGATGTTTTATCATTTTCTGAGCGAGCACCCCCTCTTTTTGTTTACACAATGGGACTCGAAAAATAAGCTATCTCATGCAGAAGTTATTTATTTCCGTTAAAATCTGAAAAGAATACAGTTATAGAAAATAGACCCAGTAGAGAGAGAGTGAAATAGTATTTCATACTTTTTTTAATACATTGTAGATTATTTTTAGTTGATTAATGTCCGTGACCAAGCAACTGACTAAAAACTTGATTTTTCTGTTAGTTTTTGGAAATTTAAACCTACATTTCCAAAATGTTTTGTAGCCGCGGTAGCATAGTGGTTATCATCACGAGGGAGTGTCGTGGATTTGAGTTCTGGTGCCACGAAGATCTGCCTTCTGGAGGAGGCTGATGCATGTTAAATCTGTTGAGCTCAAAGTCCTCCAGTTGGTGGGGTGCCAGCTCAGGTGTCATAATCGTCACTTGACCGAGGCTCAAAATTACGAGGTCCTTTCTGTAGTGTGGCGCCACTGTGTTTTTATTATGCTGGCAACTACAATGAAACAATTTAACTACTGTGTATAAAATAATTGAGGATTAACATTGCCACTATTGTAGGATTGTGTTATAACTATTGTAGGATATATTCGCATTATTGTGAAAACTGATGTATTTATCACTTTGATATATTATGCTCACAGTTTTTAAGGTTGTCTTCGATTAATGTTAAATAATAGGACCAGGATTCGGAACATTTTTTCAGATATAAAAGAAGTGAAACATTTATATGATATTCTGGCTTCACTATCCTTTAGAGAGCAGCATTTTTTATCATACTTTCCGTTTTTAACCGAGTTTTTTTTCATTTTTTCTGGTATGAAATGTGTTTCGCGTTTTTTCCCCTATACCCTAATGTTAAATGGGCTATGCCTTCCGGGATTATAACAAAAAAAGAAAATATTTTAAAAATTTTGGCATTTTAAAACACTATATTGTTGACAGATATTATTATAATAATTGAAATTTCCCTGGAAAAAAAAACTTTTTTTTGTCGAAAATTTCTTCGGTTTAGCTCAAGCTGTCGTACTTTTACCGAAGACAGTCTTAAAGATATTGAATAGTTTAAATAATTACTAATTAATTAATTGCGTAATGAATAATTTAAATATATACAAATTTGCAACTGCTTTCCGATCCTTAAAGACTGCACTTTTCTGACATGATACCAGACATATTGTATATTGTAGTCTCTCTGTGTTATTTGCATTATGAGGAAATGCTTCTAATAAGCGTTGATCATTTATATCTGTTTTGTTGTGTGTGTGTGTGTATTGTTTTTATCCATTGTTTGCACACACACGCACACAACATTGAACCATTAATGTGGTTGTTCAGATATTGTTTTTTAAATTATATATTCCGTTTTAATAAATATATTTTTTTTTTTATTTCTAATGGGGCAGCAATTTAGTGTTTCACCATTGCAGACCCAGTACATTCCCCGGGAGCTGGTATCTCTTAATGCGGCACCAGTTTCCTCCCCAGAGGGAGGCACCTGAGCTTTGGCGATGCGAAACCGTACTTAAGATTTTAATTTTGCCGAGAGCACCGAACCAAACAGACACTCAAGGGATCTTTTACATGCCGCATAATCATGCGACATGACCACTGTCTATTTTCTGCATCATGAAAATCCACTGACTCGGCCCGGGTCGAACCCGCAACCTTAGGCGTACAACGCCAGCGACAAACCAACTATGCCACCCAGCCGGCGTTTTAATAAATATTTGATTGTCTGTTTGTTTATTGACGTCGCATTGTGAAACGACACGAGATCTATTCGCGAGGGACCTCTTGATTTTGAATTTCGGTCAGACGAGGACGATACCTAAGCTAGCGCTCACTCTCTAAACTGCTACACCACATCAATGTGAGGTATTTGAGCCTCGACAGATGTAATAGGTATTAGTCTTTCTACTCAGGACTTGAACTTATGACTTGACAGAAACGACACTGCCCACGAGTTAGCAAAATAACCACTCGGCTAGCGTAGCCAATATAAAATATGGTTACATATACGATATTTCTTATGAAGCTGTACACTATGCGAATATTAAGAATTACAAGAAAAGGGATAAAAAATCCTCACAGAATGTGAAAAGAGTAAAAATTGCAATTCAAAAGCTTTTTGTTTAATAGTAGATAATATTTACTACACTTAGATACATTCTTATTTCGCAAGTTACTTTTTTCAGTAGGTTATTTTGCCTTTTGTTGTTGAAACCACGAATTGCGATTTTCACACAATACACAAAGGGATAGTTAAACTTGAATAACTTGCACCTTTTTTCCCACATCAAAAGGAATATTTCTTCGTTTACTTGTAATTGGAGAAATTAGAACTCTCCTCTCTTGTTGCATTTTCTGAATAAAGAAAGTTTAAGATCTCTTCTTTGTCGAAAAATTTTTTAGAATTATCCATTTTTTTTTTTAAAGTGGAGGTTTTTCCTGATGCATACATATGTGACATAGAAAGGGAAACTGCGGAATTATTGAATTTTATATTTCTGTATTAAACTGAAGACATAGAAATGCTTCTTACCATCTTTGTGGGTTTCAAATCATTTTAACATGGCTGATTAAATTTGTCGAATCCATTTCGAAGTAGAAATAAGTTTCAGGAAGCGTCCTCTATTTATAATTTGCGCGACTGCTTTTTCGATTAACGTTTTACTTCGTAAGTCATGACGTCATAGGCTTCTCTAGAAATTCCGAGAAGCCTCCATTAGAGAATTTTCAATTAAATGACCCCATAACCCTACGTAGGAGGGAGGGGACTTGGCAACAAAAATGATCGCCAAGCCCAAAATGATGCAACTTGTCTGTATCTTATATTTTCCCATTGAAACGTCATTATAATTTAAGAGACGGCGTTACTACAATAATTAATATTAATTTTTTGAACATGCAGATTTAAGTTATTTACACTATTGTAAGATAAAATTAAGTTCTAATTAAACCGAAATTCGCAACAATATGTTTTTATTAAAATGAGCTTCCCGGATGTTTAAGATTTTCCGTTAAGATCTCCCACTTATCATTCCATTTTTCTTTCTTTTCTTTATTTGTAATCCCTTCTTCTTAGCACCTGAGATTAGATAAAACGGACATTTTTTGATAAAGCCTCAACCCAATAAGACGAATGCAAGGGTTTTTTAGAGTAAAAAACCGTTGAGCTTTATTTCACTCTTGTTTGCTGTTTCTATGTGTATATCAAATTTTCTTTATACTTGGGTAATAGCACAATGTGTAATTTTTTTAATAAATCAATTATTAGGAGCCCCTAGCTTTGGTAAGTCAAATTTATGTGAAAAATGTTTTAAATTGGTTCTAACCGATAAAATTTGCATTAATGTGCTCGTGAATGTAAAAATATAAGCTCGTGAATGTAAATATAAGCTTGAGAATGTAAAAATATATTAATTTTTTATACCTTATTTATTTTTTTGTACAGAAAATAAAAACCTGATCGATTTACTTGTATAAATACATATAGTTTTCTATTATGAAATGTATTAGCTAGAGACAGTGGCGCACGCACACAGGAATTTTTTAAAGGGGAAAAGTCAAAAGACCATCATTCTGTTCAACCCCAATACGCCGCCAAACGTATTTTTTTTTTTGTAAAAGGAGGAACAAAAACAGTAAAATAAAAATTTTGGGAATAAAAAGGATTAAATAATAAAATTAAAAAATAACATAATTAAATTTTACTTATTATATACTTAGGATTATAATCAATCGAAAAAAAATTAAGGGCTATGGGGGAGGACCCCCGCCCCCTTGTGTGCGCTACTGGTAAGAGGCTGTATTAATAACTTTGTTAATCCTATGGAATTGCTATTTACCGTAAAATCCAGCATTTAACGTGCACTTTTAACCAAAAAAAAAAGATCGAAATTTACGCGTTCGCGTTATACACCGGATTTATAAATGATAGTTTTAAAAATAAAAAAGATGATAAGAAAATTAGACTTCTCTTCATATATTAAAGTGCTGTTTGTTTAAAAAAAATGTGACATTCTTTATGAATTTAAAGGGTTATATAGTTCTAGAAATATGCTATTTTTTTTCAAAAACTTTTGGGATAATACGAATGAATGACTTCAAAACATGAAAATACACTCGCACATTTCAGGTTTCTTTCTAAAAAGGGGAGTGCGCGTTATACGCCGGATTTTACGGTATTTTCTCAAAACTTGACTTGATTATACATTTGAATACAGTGAAACATGTTCAAACATGTAAAAACGAGGAAGATTTTTGTCCGATTCATTCAGTGCTTGCAAGTATTTTTAAAAAACTGAAAACCTCTTAGGAATCCTTAAACTAGTAAAAAAAAAAATATTAACAAAACTTTAGTGCCAAAAATAAATGTAGAAAACGTAATTCTTACTTTTTTGAATGCAGTAAAATGCATTCAAATAATTATTGCAGAAACGGTAATTAAGAAAACTCCATAATATTAACATTATTTTTAGGAATTCCAAAATGCTGTTAGACAGGTTTTAGAAATTCTCGTAGGAAACTTTTTATTAGAATTTTAAAAAATTACCCTTCATGTCTTCATTTTTTTCAAAATAAGTTCGATTAGAATCTTTATTCTCATAATATTAATATTTTATAAATTATATATTTATATATATATATTTATATATATATATATATATATATATAATATATATATATATTATATATATATATATATATATATATATATATATATATATATATATATAAACGATAGTGTGTGTTTTATAAGTGATACATTTAAACTAAAAGTTGATGGTTTATTCATGTTAATAAAATTTACAGAAATGTCCTTAAATTTCAGTTTAGAATTCAAACACCTTCTAAACTTTATTAATACTTTTCTTTTTGCTTGCTTATTTCTACTCGTAATTTGTCGCAAAGTCTCAAATGTCAATAACATTTGTAAAATTACAAAACTTAATCCCTTGTAATATAACCTAAATATTAAGTACAATTTTATTTTGTAATTGTTTAATAATTTAATTTTAAAATATTGAACAAAATTTATATAATCCTTTAGAAAGACTAACCTGAAAGGCATTAAAAAAAAATGAAGCTTCATATAAACGTTTAAAAATTAATCTTTTGTTGTTAAATATCTTTCATTGCTAAATAAACAACTAAGAATACTATTATTTTGCGACAATAAATATTAAAACGTTTCCTATACATTTATTTTTTTTCCATCTTCAACAGCTTCTGAAGATCTCTTTAGATATTTATTTCTTCTGAAATGTTTCCTGAAAGAAGATGATTGAAAAGTCTACATCGCGGTTTTTTGCGTTAAAAATTCATCGCTGAGAAGCAACGAAACAATATTTCTACTTATAGTCTGGAATCCTCCCAAACGTTTAAACATGATTAAAATTTCATTTCGGCAAACAGTAAAATACTTAATCCTGTTCGGAATTCCGAAGACTGAGAAATCCGATTATTGAGTTTATGAGATTATTTGCTCAATGAGAAAATCCTATTTATATCTCCAAAACTATTTATATCTCCGGTATTGGTGTGAAGTTTATGGAACAAAATTCTAATAGTTTTCCTCTTATATATTAATTTGAGTACTTGCATATTTGTTTGGGACGTATACAAATCTATGCCATTTATCGTATCGTTCCAAAATTTTGCAGGGAGCTTCGTTGATGTTTTTAAGCAGCTTCAAGCATATTTCTGCCGAAAGAAGCCAGTACCACTAAAGACCCGCCGTGTAGGGCAGCGATGCACGCTAAATCTGTCGAGATCTGAAACGTCCTCCTGTTGGTGTGGTGTGGTAGTTAGGAGAGGGGGGCGTCAGCTCAGGTGTCGTCCACGTCACTTGACCATGAATCAAAATTACGTGGTCCGTCGCCAAAAGCCCTCGTGCAGTTGAACAGCGCGACGTTAATATTCAATCAATCAATCAACCGGAAGAAGTTATCAAATTTATTTTTAGTGAACTTCTTTAAAACTCCCTTGCTTAAGAAAGAGTTTTTGTGTTGTGTACAAAGTCGCCAAATACCGTAATATGCAGCCAGTTATGGAAAACCGTTCTCGCTCATATGTAGAAAACGATTACTGCATTTGGCGACATCTTTTGATTTGGCAACGTTTAAAAACGGATTTTGCGGAAATCGAATCTCAAGGGAAGTTGCTGTGGTGTTATAAATAACAATTCCCGTTTTTGAACCATTAGACGTACTGATTTGAAATTTAACAAGCGTGTTTCTTTTGTTGAGTAGAGATCTGCTGCGAACGGGTTTTGCGGAAATTGACTACCCTCTCGTTTTGTTGACAAAATTACAAGGTCCGTCGCCCAAAACCCTCGAACAGCTGAATAATGCTACTTTAATATTCACTAAGAACGGATTTTGCGGAGACTCCCAAGGGATGGGGTTACGGGAGATGTGTAAAAGATAATATTTTCCATTTTAGAGAGAGAGAAATTCAAATCATGTTATTGTTAAATCAAGAGAGGAGGGCTATAAAAGTATTTTTAAATACAATCGAAAGCTGAATGCTAAGATATTCTATAACTTATATATATTGTTATACATTATCATGAAATAGCCACCGAAGCAGATATACATACATATATGGCTAGTTGTAATATAATTACCAGTTAGAGCTTCAATTTTGGATACTAAAGAAATATCAGCATCGAAATTTCTAGCAGCATTTTCCTTGCTTCTAGAAGTACTACATTTTACATTCAAGTAAACTTGTACCATCTAGGTTAGGTTAAAAACGAATTGTACCCTCTAATCCAGTAAGGACGATGATTTTTAAATTTATTTTTAAGTGAAAATGTTTATATATATTGCCGGAATACAAAGTCGTTGCATTTTAAGGTATTACATGCCATTTATTAGTCGCAAATATATGAAAGTAACGGAATTTTTCTTATCACATACGTTAATGAATTTTGTCCACACACACGAATTACAAATTTCTTATTTACAAAAGAGAAATTTAAAATCAATTGGTATAGGAATTTAAGATTAAGCGTTTCGCTTGGAAGAGGACGTTATAACAAAACCAGAACCGCATTTTACAAAAACAACTGTAATTTATAAATCTTGGTATGTCAAAACAAGGTTATATGAGGACCAAGATTTATTGTGAAACTGGAATCTTTTTTTCTTAGTTTTGCTTTTATCTCTCTTTTATCTTATCATAACTAAAAGATGTCATTGAAAAGGTCTTACGGCGCATTTCCTGCTAAAACCGATGACAGGTATTTTTTTATTATTTCATTTTATGATGATCGCTTTTGCGGTTAGAGGAAGTACTTTGTTGCAGTATGTAATGAATTAAATCATTAATTTAATTGAACTAACTAATCATTAAATTTAATTTCGAGATTTTTGAGGGGGGGGAAATGCAGTCAAACGGGCAAAATAAATCAAGCAGAGAATGCAACCTAAAGATTATTGTAATTACTGTTACTAACCTAAATAAACAGCTTTATTTATGTATAGAAATCAGTTCTTCATTTTTATATGCTACATTTCTTTTTCCTGAAACATTATTTAAATATATTTTTTTCTGTGGTTTTTGGATGAATAATTTGTTAGAGGTTTGTTAGCTTTAATTATAAAAACTAATAGATTCACAATTAATTGTTTTAATTGTTTATTTCCAACAAAATAAATAGATTATATATGACAAACGATTTTTTGTCTTCATTCATCATATGAAATGAAATGATTTATAAATGAATAGGCGAAAGTACTTACTAATTGATTTGAAAGAAAATAAAAATATTTATAATTGAGATTTGAAATAAAGTGATGTATTTAATGGATTAGAAAATGTGTTAAAGGCATACTTTTTTTCGTTTATAGCATCACTTCTGAGAAAATACTTTTTTAAAAAATATCTTAGAACATTTACTTTATAGTAATTATTACCTTGAAAGATTTTATTGAATGCCAGTTTTTTTATTGCTCTAAAGTTTTCATCTTCTATTTAATCAAATTCTTTGCATTTTCCGTTAAAAAAATTTATTATTTTTTTTTTTTATTTTCATTTTTTACAATGGTGTTCATTTGTCTCGCTTTTTGATTCTGAAAATGAAAGGAAATTCTTATTAAATTTATCTCGAAGAAAAAAGAAACCTATTAAGTAAATTAGGAGAATATTTGCTTTTTTTTTAACTCATGATTCTCAGTCGTATAAAAAAAATTCTCAGAAATGAAAACGTAGTTTAAAGTTTTTCTTCAACAAAAAATAAAATAATAGTCATAAAAGCTAGAACGATTTAAGTTAATAATGAGATATAAATCTTGATTTATATTTTTATACTTTTGACTTTCAAATCCCTTGATCTCTTAAAAATGCTTTTTTTCTATCGCTTTCCCCCCATCCATTTTGAATAAAAAGTAAATAAAGCGGGATTAAAGTTTAACTTCGCTTCTCATTTAGACTTTTTTGATAACAACTTTTAATTTTTTGATTGAATGATCTCTAGTCTTGAATTTTCCCCTTCTTTTCTTTCCTTTCTCCCTCATTGGAACGAATATTACTCATAATTAGTGAGCTCTCAAGTAGTTTAGTTTTTGTCTAATTAAGTTCATCTGGGATATATTTTTTGAGAGAAACGTTTTATTTTAATGAGATACCCTATATAATGCTATTTGAGTTATAATTTGAAAATTCTTTTTTTTTTTATCAAAATTCTAAAGACATTTGGTAACATTACATGAGTATGATTTTAAATGTTTTCAAGCGACTTTTTAATTACTTTCAATCCGTGGAGATTTATTTTTAGGGATCAGATTGATGAAATGTGTATTTATGAGAAAAACATGTGTTCTAATTTTATTCTTGTCTTTAAAACATTAAATGGTTTAAATTGTAATGCTTTTAAAATGAATTTTTTCCTTTAAATTGCCGAAATAACGAAATATTAAATTAGTATTGAAAAGTTTAAATGGTTTTTTCTTTTCGACTGACCTTTGTGGTGACCTTTAACCTTCGGGTGGTTAATATGACATTGCTTGATATCATAACCTTGAAATGTAAATAAACCGTGGCATTTATAAATTGACGTTGCTATTTAAAGAGATCTGAAATAAATTAGTAGGAGGAGTTTGTAAGTGTGTGAATCTGAATATTACGTGTTGATCGTTATCCGCTAATTAGAAATCCCCGTAATTTTAGATATAAGGTCAGGATCCTTTCACACACGAGTCAATTTGTGCCGCACATAATAGAAGAAATACAGTCGAGAACTAGTTTTAAATAGAAATATCCGGCCCCTTTATGTACACATGGTCAACTGGCATTCCCTGCTGTGCCACTCTCTCAAGCTCTCGAACACCACGTTCTCCTACCCTCTAGTTGACTGAACTAAAAGGATATTGTAAAAGCTACGCTCTTTATATACGTGACTACTTGTGTATTAAGAATGGAGAAAACTTTTTATTGCTTCTTCGAACTCAAAATCATTGTACCAATGGGATTGTGTATTTCGCTACCCTTTTCAGTCAACTTTATGTCCACGTGTGAAAGGAATTCTCTCTCCTCTTCACACTAGATATGTGTTACAGAAAACAAGTTGACTGGCATATAGTTGTCTCGTGTGAAACCGGCCTTAGACGGCTGGATTCATCTTGGAAATTGCCAAGGTCAGTAAGGCTGTTCTCAAAGCGGTCTGTTAAAGATAAATGTAATTTTATTATTTAAATAGGATTCGATTGTTGATTTCGCTCATACCGCGTATTTACATTTAGGCTTCTGTAAATTAAATTGATTAAAGTTTTAGTTTTATATATATATTGATCATTCATCTCCCAACACTAGCGCGAACTGCGGTTGGTCCTCACTCAGTGGCGTACACTGGACCTTTTGTAGGAGGAGGTTATATTCTAAAAAACACATAGACGAAAACATCATAGCGTAATCTTTAAGCTAGAAAATTAAAAATGTTTTGGTCTTAAGGGTGGGGTTAGAACCCCCACTCTTGTGTACGCTTCTGCCTCAGCTTAATTATGTTTTTTATTAGCTTATATGAAACAGAAATTCAAATGAAAGAAATTGAAAATAGGGTCAAAATACTAATATTTTTCTTCGATAAGGTTTCTTTTTCTGTATGTTTATTGATGATAAAATAATTACTTGCGTATGTATTCTGAGTGTTTTCTTTATGTATTCGATGTTAATTGTAAAACTGGCATTTTTTGTTGTTTGATTATCCATATTATAACAATTTAATAAAATTTATCGAAATATTTGTTTTGTATTTTATTTTTAATCGAAATAAAATTTAACTGAATTGTCATTTTTGAATTTTTCATCTCCCCTTCTACCTCCCAGAAATTGATTTAGTCATTGATTTTACATTTTTTTTTTTTGTTATTACTTGAACTAAGTGAATTCTTTTGAAAAAATTAACAACATTTGACTGATTTTTTTTTCACAGTTAAATCTATGCATTTTGCAAAATTGTATTGTATGAACTCTAACTTAATGTAATAATATAATGAAAAAAATTATATTAATCATTGTAATTAATTGCAGTTATTTCGTACTGTAATGTGCTGTTAATTAATGAAAATCTTAAAATTTTCATAGCAATTAATAATTTTAAAATTGAATATTTAATTTTAAAGAAGTTAACTCATTATTGCTCTGAGTATTTTTAGGAACGAAGATAACTTTTAGCTTTTATATTACATTTTGTATTAATAACTTTTGTATCTTTATTCGTTTATAAAACGACTCATTAGCTCGTAGTTAGAATCGAAAAAAATTTCATATATGTATTGTACGCCAATTAATTTATACTCCTAACCATAACATATTAAATCACTGTAAAATATTTTATTAATTACAAATGTTATAAATGGAACACTGTATTCAATACTAGTATCGTCTTTCGATTAAATTTTTTTAGAACCCTAGAACTTTCAGATCATTGAATTCTTTATAAGCAATTCACAACTTAAAAAAGTTCTTCTTGACCTAAACAAATTATCTTTCACAATTAATCATAATTTGTTCTTAATTTACATCTAACTGGCAACCTTTCCATTTTAAAAAAGAACTTTTAATGTGGCCTTTTCTGCGTCGTGTAAAACAAGAGGGACCTTAATTTTTCCCGTTTTAATTTTTTTTTAAGCGTGGATTTTGGGGGGTGTACAATTACGTAACCCGAGCTTGGCTAGAAAGTGATCGAATTAAATTCTACGTTCTAGAAACACTAAGTTGGAAAAAAAAAAAAAAGAATATTGTTTTGTGCTGAATTTCCAAAAAATCGTTTGTGTGGAAATTGCATTACATTTTTGCATTCCTATTCTAAAACTGCAGACGATAACAGACTGTTTTCCTAAATAGAAATTGTTCCATAATGAGAATAAAGCATTCGTTTTGTTCTGCATATTCGATTTTCGCCCGGAATAGTAATTTACCATTCTCTAAATGTTTGTTCGGCATACATTTCGCCACTTTTCGCAGGCAGTTCGTTTAGCTGATGCAATTCTGCGCTTCGCGAGCATTTGGAAATGTTAATTAATGCCAGAAGCTCTTGTAGAATTCCCATTTATGCGCAAATGAATGAACGTTAAATGCGTGCCTGACGTGAATTTTGTTGTCGCAAATCAGTATAATAATTGACATTAAGTTGCTTTGAATTTGGATTTTGCATGAATTGTGAAAATGTATTGAATATTTATGATTGTTGTGATGTAAAAGTCAAAAGTGAAGTTAATAAAATAGGGATGCAGTTACAAATATTGTAGTAATTGATGTCATACATTTAATTATATACTGTTTTCCGAAATTATTAACGGGTATAAGGATTTCACCAATGTTGTTACTTAAAAGTTTTGAACGAAGAAAAAAATAAAATTATAATATTCGCAAGATATTTATTTGTTTTTAACTGTTTTAATCTAATGTAACGATTAGATTTTTAAAATTAATTTTTTGAGATTTTATGATGACTACAAAATTGAACTTCTCAATAATTTATTTGGGAGTTTTTAATCAATAAACTATTTTTTACAATTTGAACTTTTTATCAATATTCTACTTGGATTTTTTGATCTACCGAGTCGCAAAGGGGGGTTTACTTCAAAGTAGAACCCACTATTGGTCCCCAGTTCGAAAAGTTTTTTTAACTCGCTGGGGCCCCTTTTTCAATTTTTGTTTAACTGTATTAATATTCTTCCTTTTATATATTTAAAATGTTATTTTAGGATTATTGTATTATGTTTCTGTTATTTATTCTTACATGTTCTTTTTGTGTCTTTGTCGTCTCATATTTTTTTCATTCATATATATATATATATATATATATATATAATATTAATAGAAGAAAATATATATTCACAAAAATAGAAGTATAACCTGACAGTATAGGTCAAAAATAAGTCAGTCACAGTTGTACAATTGCACACTCTTAGCCTTAGAAACT
The DNA here is from genome assembly GCA_019973955.1 of Trichonephila inaurata madagascariensis. Classification (NCBI taxonomy): domain Eukaryota; kingdom Metazoa; phylum Arthropoda; class Arachnida; order Araneae; family Nephilidae; genus Trichonephila; species Trichonephila inaurata. The sequence continues at coordinate 141,133 of BMAV01011924.1, read as the reverse complement.
AAAACTGCAAGTTTAAACATTGTTTTCAGGCCAGCCAACTTTCACCTGTAATTTACCTGTACTACTGGGTTGTAGAGGAAAAGAAATAAAGAGTAAGAATATAACTCATCATTAATACTAAGGATAATAATCATAACATTCGAAGATTAATATTAAATATGCTGAAACTTTGAAGAGTTACTGGTGCTAATATCAAAATTACAAAGGTATTTATTATATATACAGTCGGACCTCTAAATAACGAAGTCGCTAAATCCAGAAAAAAAGTTCGTTATATAGGGGTCCATCTCTTTCAATTTTCTTTATGTGAACCACATAAAACAAATTTTAAATTCATAAACACTATATATTAAAAAAAGTAATTATTCATACCTTTTTGTAAATTAATAATATTTATTCTAAATGTTTTATCTATCAAAAAGAGAAAGACTGTAAGAAAAGTTTCTTGACGCCTTTATCCACTTCCTGAAGAATTAATTATTTTTCTTTGATGCTCACGCACTTACGTTTTGAATTTTTCGAGCTGCAAGAAACGAAGTTACCAGTACGACTGATCAGCGCTACAAGTGAATGGAGACTCGTTCAAAGACACGGGGACACGAGACAACTTCACTGAGGGTGAAAGGGGATATCGAAGATGTTTCCAGTGAATTAGACGATGGGGGTTAAAGATTGCACTTTATTGGATAAAACGCCCAGAATTCTATAGCTCTCGGCGAGCTAGGTCCCTAATAAAACCAGTTTAAGATTTATGACCACCCTAAAATGAGTTAAAAGAAAAAATAATTTGAAATGTCCAGAAATACTTTAAAGAAAAATCGAATCAGAAGAGAAAAGTCCGTTATATAGAAAATGCATTTCGCTATTTGGAGGTTATTTTACGAATAAAATCGTGAAATATTATTGGTCCAAGGAAAAAGTTCGCTACATAGAAAATTCGCAATATAGAGGTTCGTAATATGGAGGTTCGACAGTATATATTTATATATATATGGTTTAAATTCTCTATTAATGAGAGATGAACATTCATCAAACAAAACCGAAAAAAAAATTTAGATTGTAATAAACCAGACATTGAAGGATATATGAGAAATTAAAATTATAATAGGGCTTAAAATACAAAAATTGGATGCTACAGTATAATAAACATTGCTGACTTAGGACAGTTTATATATAAAATAATTTAAATAAAAGTGGGGTTGAACATGTTTTGTGGCCAGCCATATATATATATATATATTATTTAAATAAATAATCTGTATACTATTTAAAGTGTCTAAGTATTTGATATATTTTTTAATATGATAGATTTCTGAAAAAGATTAATGTAATATTTATTTCTACTATTAATGACCGTACATTTATTATTTTCAACCCTGACAAAAGTGAATAGAAAAATGACAAATATCTTCAGATCAATAACTTCCATATTATGCGTCTCATGCTGCTTTTCAAAAGAGAGAGGAAACGTCATTTTTTTTATATGAAACTTTAAAATGAATTTCTTTTTCCCAAAAGAGCATTTGTATGTATTCAGAGCACGAAAAGCAATTTCTTCTTGTAAGTGCTTTTTGGGTTGAGGGTGTGTTTTTCTTCTTTTTTTTTAAACATCTTTTTCCCCCGTTGACTTTCAAACACAGTTATAATGATTGCATTCGCCTTGCGGTGAGAGAGAGAAAATCTGATGTGATGATGCTGTATCGGTGACATTCTTTCAAAAGGCTTGGGGCATCATCATGAATATGCATTAAGTATTACGGTTTTCGCAAATAGTGTAAAAAGATTTTAAGTGGATAGTTAAATTTTGTGTGATGTACTCTTGGTCTTTTTCTTTTCTTATACTTAAGATTAAATATTGGTACAGCGCTATCGACGAAGCATAGCCGTATGCTACCTTTTCGATTGCTTCGCGCTAATGATTTTAAAAGAGAATTTCTTTTTCTTTTACTAGTGCGAAGACAAATGTAATTTATCAAATGAGTTATCTTACTCTTATTTAAAATTTTGAAATTATTATTTTGAATTCGTGGTTTATACTCGATTGCTTTGATCATGACATCACCTAATTGTTTGGTTTACTTGTTTAAGGTAAACAGTAATTTTGATGGCGAAATATAAAAACTGTTTTAAATTCGACTCAAAGCTTAACGTGGAAGGAAGTTCTTTAAAGCATGGACAGCGAAAAAGAAATCAAGTAGAATAAAGAAAGAGGGGATGTAAAATATACCCCTCCCGTCTTAAATGGTGCAGAAAAGAAAAACATTTTTTCCGCCCTATTTTAAGTCGGAAATAAATGTTTCTATCGATTTGCCAGCTTTATATGGCAGGTATTATGCTGTAGGTTCATAAATGCTTTGGACATTCGGAATGCTAAGGGAAAATTACATGCTTTTTCCCTAAGGGATTAAATATATAGCGTGTAGGTATATTTTAATTCCTGAAATTTTAGAAAAAAAGTTCTTGAATTCCTGTATTTGTTTTATGAAGGATTTATGCCTTTATAAAAAAAAAGAGAATACTTTTTCTAAATATAAATTAAGAAACCAGAGCATCTCTAGAAAATAATACATTATGTAACTCAAAACAATTTATTTCGTTTTAAGGATAAAAGCTTATTTTATGAAATATTATTACAAAATGTTTTCAGGGGAGCTTGACTTCTATAAGTATTTTATATTTTTATATTTTGTTTTTAAACAAGCTATAAGTTTTATTATAATTGGCGAAATAAACTATGTATATGTATTAGATTTGGTGATATGTATATTCACAGAGTTCTTAAGGATAGTTCTTTCAATAATTCAAGAAAAATAATAATTGTTTTCAAAGTTAGTTTATGATTTTAGTGGCAGTATTTCGTGAATAAAATAATTTACGGAACATTCAAAAAACAACTAATAGGAAATGTTGTAAGAAAGGAGGGGAAGAATTATAAGTTGATTTATATAAAATATGGTCGACTTTTTATAAAATATTATTTTGTAGCCTTAATTAGTTGTAAAAAAATTATTTTCAAAAATTTTTCAACATTTTTTTAATTTCGAATAAGGAAATTCAGACAAGTTAAAGTTGCTGTTCTTTCAAATTTGTTAATCTATAAGAATGAGTTTTTTTTTTCTTTTGGAAAAAATAAATAAATGGGATTTCGAAATGTATTCCTCTGATTTAATGTATAGCGAACACTTTATATTCAGATTTATATTAAGAAACATATGTATTTTAAAATTAATGTAACTATGAAATTAAGATTAATTGATTTAATTTTAGATAAAGAAATAGATAAATTACTTTTAGTATATTGTTTGGGATATTTTTCAAAATAACATAGTAATTTAGCTTTAAAAATTCAACTAATTTTTCTGTTTTCAAAATCAGTTACGTTTATACGTAGTTTTCCTGCACAAAAAATGAAGAGCTAACTAAACATTTTTGTTATAGAAGTCTAGAGTAAATTGATTTTATGTGTAAAATATATTAAATAATTAAATTTATTTCGTAATCGTGGTCTTTTTTTTAAAAAAATTTAAAAAAATAATTTTAGTTTTAACAACTATTTTTCAAGCATTTTTTACATTTATTTAGATATTATAACATTTTCTTCATTAAAATATTTTATGAAGATTATTATATTTTTTGAATAAAAAATTTAAAAATGTCTCTATATTTAGAAGGCTTGCATTGTTCTATCACAGCCAAATCTTTTGACTCCTCTTATTTAACCTGATCGATTTATTTACTTGAGTATTTTTTTTGGAGGGGAGGTATGTTAAAGCTCAAAGTTTATCCATTTTTTAGCCATCCATTTTTAGAATTAACTGTTTATCAGTCAATCGTTAAAAATATTTCTCATCAATTTTAATTAATGGCTAACGACGCATTACCTCTTTGGCGTGTGCAATTACTAAGTACTTAATTTCTGAAGACCGTTTATCTTGTCGAAAATAGTATTGCTAATTACATTAAAGTGCTCGGTTAAGGGAAATTTAAAAATTATGAGAGTATTAAAGTAGGTGATGGCGTAGAATTGAAAGTATCTGGAAGGTAAGATGCGATTGAGAAATGCATGGTTGAGTGATAAATATATGTTTGCTCTTTAATCTCTTTTTAATTAACGAGTTTTTTGTATTGGAAAATTTGATCCAAAAGCTTACGTTGAGTGTTGAATTTGTTTTCTCCCCTCTCTTCTTTTCTTTATTTTTATAATTAAAACGTTTATATTTTTTCCATTCTTTTAAAAATCAGAATGTCTTTTACAGAACATCTTTTGGCCTCAGAATTAGGTAATTTGGTATTTTTTCATGGTATTATGAATCATGGGCTCTATTTAATTATTTTAAAGAGAAATTTTAAATTATCCGCCCGAAATTTGGATATTGGAGACTACTTAATTTTTTAACAGGGTAATGACGCCAAATGCACTGCTCTCAATGTACGCCACTGGTGTCTCTGTCCCCAAATTATGAAAATACCTCCTCAATCACTTTATTTAGCCCAGTAGAACATATTTGGTGAGATTTTGACGTAAAAAATCGAAAATGTGACAAATAAACACAAAATGTGAAGTAAAAACAATAATCACAGAAGAATGGAGGAAAATCGATGAAGAAATTACAAAAAACTGATTAAATCTATACTAAGACCCTTAAAAGTTGTTGTGGACACTAAAAGATATCCTAATAAGTTCTAAATTAAGAAAGAAATGCAAATATTTAAAGCTAAGTTGAGATTTTTGTTAAGTGTACGAAGACTTTTGTGGCGTAATATTTTAGTAGCTTTTTTATTATTAATTGTTTTAAAAAATAGTTATTCTATTTTTAAAAAATGAATTATGTCATTCCATTAAGAACAAGTTGCAGATATCATAAAAAAATTACAATTACAATATATTAATTTTTATTAGTCGAAAACATTAAATTTTATAAGAAATTGCAAGTGTATGAACACTTGTGGCCCACTGTTACTGTAATTGTAGCTAAACTCGCATTTGATTCTTGATAAGGTGTTTCGGTTTCACCAAAATTTATTTATGTTTTATTTATTCAAAATTATTACGAAGTATCTATTTGCTTTTGCATACTTTGAATTAGAAAAATGCTTTCAGTTATATCGCATCTATCGTTAATTTTTTCATTAATTGTGTACTTTTTTAATATTATTCTCTCGATGTATTATTTGTCTGTTACAGTCGTTGAATTGGCGAAAATCATCTAAAAATAACAGAATCAGAAATTATTAAATTATTTTAAATTGCTTTTCTTTTATATTTTAGTCGTCTGCTAGAGAGAAGGAGAACAATATATGTTAAAAAGTTTTATTTTATTCAATGTTCAGTCTTACTTTATTTTGCACATTTCATGCTATCTTAATTATGTAGTTCAATTTTTCTGGAATTTTATTAGATTTTAAAATGTTCTTCGTTTGGTCTTTGCAGCTAGAAGCCGGGGATATCATATTGGAAGTGAATGATAAGGACGTCGTCTCTTTGACAACAAAGGAAGGTATGGCGTTTAAATTAATGCTGTATTACTCTTTTTTTCTCCTTTCTTGGTTTTATTTCAGCCATTAATTTTCTGAATAATTCTTATCATCTATCTTTTTCAAGATAGCATAAAAAATATTGAAAATGTTATCTGCATTATCAGTAAATATTTAATCTCATGACCAAATCTCTTTTATTTTCATAAATGACTAAGAAATGTAACACTGTCAGCGGTGTGTAAGACTTCTTTTATGGGGGAGAGTGTAGATGAATGTGCCAGGGAATGATCTGTATGCTAAAAATTATAAATCTGTTTGTCCCCAAGGGTGGGTTTTTAACCTTCCCCCTCTCCCTAACCCCACCTTGTGTACAATACTGAAAACAGAAGAAGCAAGCGGAAATGTTGTTGTTGTTCATGCCACCTGTCTCACATAGTCAGATCGAGGCCCACGAAATTCATCGTGGCAATGGGATAGATGTACACCTGTCGTTGGCCTCAGCCTTGAGCACCATACAGGTGACGGTACGATTTAGCTCGGAGACATTCCCAAAGGGACGATAGAACATTACGATAGATGGCGCCACCATCTATCTCCACCTCTACAATTTAGGCATGGAACTGAAGTGGAGGGAAATTTTCTCCTATACCCTGCACTCGTGATTCAGCCCACAAGACTTTCGGACCCACTGATTTAACGAGCACGTATTCCGTGTGTTCTCGGAGAGTATTTGGCGGTGCGGGCATCGAATCCAGGCCTTCCGGTCCGGAGTCCGGTGCTCTAACCACTAGGCTACCCACGACCTAGCGGAAATGTTAATCCGGCACGACTCATCCATTAATATCAGGAACTGGTACTGATAATAGGTAGTACCATGCTCTTTTATAAAGTCTCCATCGTAGTCCCTGAACAAATTCTGAAAAAAGGTTTTGAATCGGAAACATGTTTTTAAAAAAAATATTGAATAATTAACAAGCATTTATATAATCAAAACTACTCCCTCCCCCTATTTGTTTAAGTGGGATTTTTTTAAAGATTTAAACAAAGTGTGCATTTTTTTAAAAAATAATTTTACAGGCTCATTTTCTTGTCAAATTTATGATCCCAGATTTCAGCCTCTACTACTCTCTGTATAGCAGATTCTCACTGCCTACATTTGAGAATATTATTCTTACTAATTTATATATATATATATACTTCATGAAATAATTTGGATTCTTATTACTCAAATCCAGCAAATATGTGAAAATTATAGGGGAAACATTCTGTTGTATCATGAAACTTTTTAGAACTTTTTGATTAATTAAATTTATTTCTCGAATATCAAGGTCTCAGCATGAGATTCACAGCATTTGTTTTGTAAATGATGGAAGTAAATTTAAATATCCTCTCTTTACAATGTAATACACAAATGGTTTGAAAATTATTTAAACACTTTATTTATAGTAGTTACTTGCTTAATATGTTTTATTAAACAGTTACAGTGAAATCAACAATAGTTTCTATAAATAATAATAAAGAAAAAATCTCTCATTCTTTACATTCTCTTTCTCTCTCTCTTTTTATTCCTCATTCTTTACATTTTATTTTCTTTTTGGCATGCATTCTTGTGTTATATTTTCTTTTGCTTTGTTTTTCGTGAGAGTTCTTTAATTTTGAAAAAACTTATAGGAAAATTTCAAATTATATTTATAAAATTTTCACCCTTCTCTTTCTTGTGAATAATTACACATTATTTGATAAAATATTTACTTGCCTAATTTTATTTTCTGGGCATTCAGCTTCAGTGAGTAATTCTTCGGAGTTTTATTAATCATTGTCCTTATGTTTTTGAAGTTTCAAACGAGGGATATTGTTTTTGAACAGATTACTTATTTCAGGCTACTAGCCATGTATTGTCTTATCTTCTACAGAAAATGAGTATTTTTACCTTTTCTTTTGGTATCTGATCTATAGATTTTCTTCTTGCTATCTTTTTGTTTACTTTCAATTGTATTGATTTGGCAAATACATAAATAAAGTAGTCAGTTTCTAAAGAGAATTAGTTTCTCTAAAATGAATGTCAAAATTCGTTTACATAACTAAGAATAATCTGTGTTGTTCATTATCTGTTGTTTATTGCTGAAGAAAATTCTTTATGCAGTTCGTATTTTTTCCTATATAAGTATCAATCAGATTCTAGATCTATCTTAAATTTCTGGATTTTTCAATTTTTTATTTGCTATTAATTCTTTAATTTGATGAGGCATTATGTGCTATGGTCAATTTGCTATGCTCGGTTTATTATAATCAGTTGAATACATTATATCATGTATGTATGTGGGTTTCATTGGTCAAAATATTTTGTATATTGTGTATTTCTTTTATTATAAAACATATAGTTCCCAAATGACATTCATTTTTCTTATCCATTGTATTTTTTACATTGATATTCTTTTATATTGTATTATAAAATCTAAAGACAACAATTTATTTTAGAATCAATAAGCATGGTTTTTTTTAAGGATTATTATTTTTTCTTTGCATGAAATTATTTCTTGTTTCTTTGGTTTTCTTTAAATTTGAAAGGAGTTTTTGTTTATTTATTAATTTTTATGTACATTTATGAACATTTTAGTGCTCAAGTGCCTGAGATTATCCAAAGATGTAGTCACACTGAAAGTGAAGAAAGGTATGGTTTTATTTATGTTCCCAGCTGAATCTTGTGTGTGTGAATTACGTATTTATAAATATTACAGTTTATTTCAAGCTCCACTATCTATATACTAAACATTTCTTTTGGCATTGGAAAATGATGTTATATTTTTTAACAATTATTAGGAAACGATTCTCTTTTGAAGTTGGAATTAATTTTTGTTTTCCTCACATAAATTGTGATAAATTTTAATTGTATATATTATTTACTTCTCTTTCAATATATTTGTATTTTGAAATTTAAAAAATTATGTAAATTTTAGAAAGTGGTGTTGTAAAACTAAGTTATTTTTTTCATTTAGTTTTATGAAATTTAACTGTGCATGTGTAATTTAATGGAGGAAGAAAGAAATGCCCCCTGCTAATCAGTTTTTAAACTTTTTAAAAGTATTTCTATCTTCTGTTACATATAAAATGAAAACCTTACTCTTTTTTTATTAATAAATTGATTTTAATCCATAATTATCATTTTTTGTTTTTATTTATTTTTGTCATACCCTTTAGTTTGTAAGGAAAGTCAAACTTATTATCAAAATAGGATATTCGAAAGCTATTTGCATTGATTTCTTCAACTATTGTTATTTTATTTTCATTCAAGATATTCAAATATTTTGTAAAACTGTTTGAAACCTCAGATTAAAAATTCAAGATTTTGAATAATATTCTTATTTATTTTAGTTATATATTCATATAATAATTTCTTAAATTAGATGACACTAAATAGTACCATATAATTGTGAAAACAGTTTTTATTAATGTTCTCGGGATTAGAGTGCTGATACAATAAATATAAGTGGTTTTACAAATTAGATATCATGTTACATAACATCTAAATAAAATACATTGTAATTAAAAATGGACGTTGAAATGTTATGAAATTGATGTAAAAGATTCTCTTTAGAATTGGAAAAGTTTTATGATTATTGAAAAACGTAAGATTGCAATTTCATAATGATTCTGTTTAACTAAATTATAGTTTCCCAAGTAATTTATTTTTTAGTATGTCAACATTATATATATATTATGTGTTATTTTTGTAATAAATCTGGATTCTATTTGAATTTGGAGAATATGTAAATTGTTTGAAAGTTTCTTTTTTGTTCTTAAAATTATTTTTTAAAAAGTTGCTTGAGAAAGTTTTTCATTTAACCTTAATTTTCAAAAATGATTGAAGAAACTTGGAAAGTAATTAATAAGTTTAATCGAATGGTTGTGAGGATGAAATGTCTTTAAAATTTTGGAAACAATTTTGGCTTTAAAAAAAAAATAATAATCTTGCTGTGTTTAATAATTTTTTAAACCATTAAATTTTTAAAGTTATATTATATATATTTCTTTGAATTTGGTTTAACAGCAATATTTGTTCCAAAACGTTCATATCATTATTCACCCCTTTTTCCCTAGATTTCTTTTGAAAGTATGATTGAATGTTAATGATCCCCCCAGACTACTATAGCTATAATTAAACTTCGATTACATCGGTTTTTCAGCTTTAAAATTTGAAATACCTTCTTACTAATTTTAAAATATTGCTATACAGTCATTTCTCTGTTATGTAATTATTTACTGTTTTTTTTTAGACGCCACTGTTAAGGAGCGGGTTCACAATCACATGGCGGCATCGAGTGAATTAGAAGCACTACGACGATCCTATGCGAAAGAAAACTCCTCTAGCAACGGTCACATCGACTCACAACACAAATCTGAAAAATTCGAATCTAACGGCGATGTCCGAGAAAATGGCGAAAACATACCTCCATCCCCCACGCAGCACATCAAGCCTCACACTAGGCAATCTGCTCAACCTAAGTTTGAGACATTTATGATGACTGGAGAGCTTATAATAAAAACCAAAAGCAGCAATACTGGTTTCATTTCATCTAAAAATAATTTTAAGCAGCATGATGAGATTAAACCTGCTTCTACAACCACAGTCAGTTCTAATTTTTGTAAAGGTAATTATTAAAAGTCCCTTTTTTTTATGGGCTTTCTTGAGTTATAATGCATAGATTTTTTTTTTTAGAAAGAGAAGCACATAAACAATGTTAAATTCTGATTTTAAATGACACACCATCTTACAAAAAAAAAAAAAAGACAAGGCGGGAATTTTTTATTAAAAATCAAATCAAATAGAATGTTCAGGTATTCTTTTTTGTCCTATGTGTGAATACATTTTTACAATTTTTAATATATACTCTAGTTGAGCGACAAAATAAAATGTCTTATCTAGTCTTATCTAAATTATCCATTTTAATATTAAAGATTAAAATAGATAATTTAATTTTTGTAAAGAAGAAAAAGGTATGGATACTGCTATATATAATTGTTCCACAGTAAATTATTGAATTTTAAATAGCAGACTATTTCTTTAAGACAAAAGATACACAGTTGGAATACGTGAAAAAAAATATTGGTGTTAATTGAACATTCATATGATTTATATGTGTACACTAATAATTTTCTTTCTATTACTATTTTTAAGGATATCAATTATTGTTGTTTAAAAACTTAAAACTTTTTAAAAAACTTTTGAAATTTATTTATTTTTTTAAATAAATGTTGAAAATCAAATCCCCTAGATTCTGGTCAGTTTTCTTCTTTGATTTGTTATATTCTCTAGCTAAATTTACATTCTATTTTGCTAATATTTATTGATGTTATCAAAATAATAATATAAAGGATTATCAAAAAATCCTTTCTATTATTATTTTTTCAAAAAATGAGCTAATTTGCTTTATTTGTAATTTTTTTTTTTTACTTCCATGAAGAGATTGGTATATAGTGTTACAGATGAGTTACACTTACATTGAAAACTAATATATAGAGTTTAGTTAACATCAGATTATTAGAAGGTATTTATTGATTAATTCAGGAAAGTCCCCTAAATAATGTTCATTCAGTTTTCGTCACTCATTTGAAAACAATCTTAAATTAAGGTAGTACTATAAAATCTGGTGTGTTACATGCACTTTTAACACAAAAAATAACATTGAAACTTAAGGATGCATGTTGTATGCCATTTGTAAAAACAATAGTTAAAATAACAAAATAGATGAATATAAATTTTTTTTTACTTCTACACATATTGATGTACTATTTATTTAAAAGAAATTTGATGCCTTATGAGCTAAAAGAGTTGTAGCTCTAGAAGTGTACTACTTTTTCAAAAGTTTTGTATAATACCTGGAATAAATGACTTCAAACCATAAGAAAATTGTATACGAACATTTCAATTTTTTTTGCAAAGATGGGGTGTTTGTTATATGGTAAATATGCCTAAAAATTTAAAAATGAAGCTTAAAAGTATAAGTGGGCTTTACATACCGTATTTTACGGTGAGCATTTTTTACATATCCAGGTTCTGTGTATGTGCATATATATGTATATAAATATACATACATACACATAAGTATGTATTTCAAGTTTAATGCAATTGTGTATGTGTGACAAAAAGTTCTTGAAATACTTGCAAGGTTTATGCAAAAATGTTAGTTATTTTAATTGTTATTGTTTTGCTATATTTACAAAATACACTGGTGTGCAAAACTTAAGGAACAATGTAAAAATTTAGCAGATAGATATGAAATTGCAGAAAAGGAGGTCTGGAGATCAGTACAGTGAACACGTAAGTCAGTAGAAACGTCATGCGTATGCAAATATCAGGAAAAAACGCCAGAAGCGATGTGAGCGCATCGAAAACGCTGATGTCGGTGCGCCGCTGCTCAACAGTAGAATAAAATGAAGGACGGAGACGCAATTCAACATATTCGCTGCAAGTGCCAGTGAGTCAGTTCGTGAAATATGGCTAGAAGAAATCACCTGAACAACTTTACACGTGGAAGAATGATCGGAAAGCTGGAGGAGGGGCGTACTGACACCAGTGTAGCTGCAGAGTTCAGAATCAACAAAAGTGTCATTTCAGCCTTGAAAAGCGTTCCAAGTCACTGGTACAGCTGTTGAAAGGTTGGTGGTAGCCGAGGCGACAACCGCAGGGATGACCGATATATCATCCTGCGGGCTAAAAGAGGTTGACAGCAGTCAGCAAGCGCCATTGCTCTGAAACTCTGTACAGCAACGGGTTGACAAGTGGTGGCCAGACGCCTTCACAAAGGGAGCCTGTTCGCCCGCTGTCATGAACGCTGCCTCCCGTGAAAGTTGGCCACCAAAGCCACCGCTTACAGTGGGCCAGAGAGCACAAAAACTGGACAACTGATCAATGGAGTCATGTCCTTTTACAGATGAGAGTCGGTTCAGTACCAGAAGTTGTATTCTCAAGCGTTTGATTTGGAGAGAGATCGGGACCCGGTTTTATCCCAGTAACATCAAGGAAAACACCGTTACTGTGGTCCTGGAGTTCTTGTCTGGGGAGGCATTATGCTGAACGGGCAACTGAGCTTCACATTTTCGACAGAGGGTCTGTAACCGGGATCGCTATTTGCAGGAGGTACTTCTTCCCCATGTGATCTTCTCTGAGGTGCCATTGGCCCAGACTTCATTTTATGGATGACAATGCACAGCCACATCGCACTCTTGCTGTTGAGGAGCTGCTGGAAAGTGAAGATATCACTCGAATGGATTGGCCAGCTGCTCCCAGATTTAAATCCCATCGAACATGTGTGGGATGCTTTGGGGAGAACATATTGCCACACGCTTACATTATCCGGAGAACAACCAACAACTCAAACAGATGTTGATTGAGGAATGGGCACTCCTACCTCAAGAAATGTTGCACCAACTGGTTCTGAGTATGCGAGACGGTCGCAAAGCAAACCATTGTAGTAAGGGGAGGGCATATACCATATTAAGGAACATCTGCTTGTTGTTCTTCCTGTTGGATAGACAATCATGAGTCACGATATTATGCGTTCAATAAAGCTTGTTTTTGTTTGATTAAATACCATATGCGTTGTATTCCTTTTTCACCGCCGATGCTTTCATCATCCTTTAAGTACATAATACTCTCCCTCATTTCAGAACTTCATGTCTCTCAGATGATTTTTCTTGAAGTTTGGCAATAAATCCCCCTGTTGCTTAAGTTTTGCACACCAGTGTATAACTATATCATTTGCTTCAAAGTGTTTGAAGCAGAGATAGAATGAATTTTGCTATGTAGAATTCATATATATTTGATACAACTTATTTAAATAAGTATGAGTATATAGCAGTAGCGCACACAAAGGGGGGGCTCAGGTCCGGACTTCTCACAAAGAGCCCTTGATTTTTTCTTCGATTTATTATAATCCTATGTATATAGTATGTATTTGTTACTACTAATTATTTTTATAAATTAAGGCTAATTATTCATTCAATTCAATTTTTTACTGTTTTTTGTTCCTGAAAATCGATAAAATTCAAAGAATATGTTGGGCAGCATATTGGAACATGATACGAGAATAGAGGATTTTCAACCCTCGACCCCCAACCTCCCCTCCTGAAAAATTCCTTTGTGCGCTACTGGTATATAGTAACTATGTCCACAATTGATTTGTAATGTCCAGAGCTTGTACAAAATATTATTTTAAGCAATTGTACTCAGTTAAAATTCTTGAAACAATTGCTTGTTAAGCTTCTGAGCTATTTTGCTATAATATTTCTTTTATGTTCTACTTTTTTACTCCTCTGTTACTTTTAAAAATTATCATTAAATTGAATTTTATAAAATTTTCTCTCTAGTGGAGAATGATGTGAAAAGCCGAGGAAGACAACAAAGCGAGAATCACCCGACTCTCATAGTCCAATAGCAGAAAAGAAAGGCAGTTTTAGTTATGGTGGTAACTTTGTAAGGACTTCTCGAAGTGAAGATTACCTCCAGAAAAACTCAGTGTCAACTGTGAACATTGAAGTTGAGGAAGAATTAGCTACTTCCCTCAATAATTTACTGGACACAAACAAAGACAATCCTTCATCAGACCAAGAAAACTGGTCTAGCAACTCTCCTGTCAGTGCACCAGAAACCATTACTCAGACTAGTCCAACTGAACTGAATGATGAAAGTTTTTTTGTAAACACTGTGAATGATATTCGAACTGGTCAATTTATACACATTCCTAATTCTAACAATCGTGAACAAAACGAAAAACTAGTCAGTGAAACAAGTAATATGATTACAACACATAATCGACAGAGGTACGCTCCACGTACCATCCAGCCAAAACAAGATGGTGTTACTAACATTATGATTGATGAAAATAAGATTTATGTTAAAGTTTTACCTGACCAAACACTATCTGATGAAAATACCATATCTTCTATAAATAATAAACTTCAGTGCAATGCTAATAGTGAGTCACCAAGGAACTTAAAGAATATGGAAGATAGCAGAACTGAGGAATTCTCTTATGAGGAGACTATGACATTGATATACCCCTGAAGATGAATCAGATGTTGAAAGTTTAAGCAGCTTCCACTACAGTCCTAAAGCTGTAGATATGCCATCAGCAAGCAGGCTTGCAAAAAGACTTTATAACTTAGAGGGTTTCAAAAAATCTGATGTTTCACGGCATTTATGTAAAAAGTGAGTGTTAATATCAATTTTCTTTCCTCTGAAAAAATCTTTTGAATATAGATCACATCCAAAAATTAGAAATTTTAATGTTTTCACTTTCAAATACGTTAGAATTAGGTTCGCATTCTAAGTTAAAAAGTAATGATATTATTGAATACTTAGTGAAAGTTGGAATAATTTTGTGGGCTGTATTTAAGACTTCAGTTCAAAAATTGAAATTGTCCAAATCATTATAAATTTTGTGTTGACAGTAGTGTTTATCGAATAATAAAAAGTAATCGTAAGTAAAATAGCAGTCATAAGAAAAACTTATTTTACAAAACTACTTGAAATATTTAATGCAGAACTTCACCATAATTTTCTTAAAATCAACATTAATAGATTAAAAAGTTGGGTAGAATTGTTTTCAAAATTTACTGTAATTTGGGTAGGGTGTAATCATACTTAATATCAAAAGTTGCAATATTTTTTTATGTTAATGGATTATTATGTATCCAACTCTTGTTTAATATTATATATGTCTTTGGATTTTTTAAAAATCAAAACATACTCTAGGTAATAGATTAAATGCCCACTTGACAGTTTTTTTAAAATAAATTATTGCATCACTTTGTTGCTTCTAGGGGAATAGATTAGTATAAAAAAGGAAACTGAATGAGTGAATATGTTGGGAAATACTAGATTTGGCAGACTGAACATGGGATGGTAATAAAAGTTTCAGTACATAGAGCAATTATTAGCAAAACCACCATGCTTGTGAAATGATCAAAAGGAGCTGTAGTTAATCACATCTTCTAATACATGTTCTAAAATTTATTATTTTTACTAATTAGTACTAAATAACTAATAGTACTAATTTCACTTAATTAGTACTAAATATTAATATTAAATGTTATCATTATCTTTTGTAATTCAAAATAATGTAAGTTAATTTATATTGCCTTATATATAGTTAATTCTATTATCCTTTTATTATATTTAAAATGCCATCAGTGATGTAACAGAGCATAGCCCCCCTTACAAAGTCAGTTTATAAACCCTAAATTGGATCATACAAATGATTGCAAAACCATAACATAACATAGGTTTTGGGCCCCTAAAATCCTGGCCATCACACCACTGAATGCTATACTACTTTATTTCATATTGAGAAGTCGATTCAAAGGTTTTCTAAATAAACGACTGACCAAGAGCCAATTTAGAATTTGTTGTTTAGTGTTTGAATTTGGTTGTTAGTTCATTTTGGACTGTGGTTAGGAAAATTAGTTATTACATTTTGTACTTTAATTACTACAATTTTATTGTCCCCCTTTTTTAACAGTAATGATTTTAGCAGAGTGGTAGCTGAAGAATATTTGAAATTCTTTGATTTCCATGGAGAGACATTGGATGTAGCTTTGAGAAAATTTTTGAAACAATTTTGCCTTATTGGAGAGACACAAGAACGAGAGCGTGTATTGGTCCATTTTTCTAAGAGATTTCTGGATTGTAATGAGGGAGCTTTCAAGTCACAAGGTAAGAAAAAAAATTAATCTGTATAATATTGAAGTTGAATTATATTTTTAAATGTTTTAAGTTCTATACAGCATTAACAGATTTTATTAGATACATTTACCTTTGTGATAGTGAACACAAAACCATAAAAGTTATGATTATTTTTCACCTTTTTAATTATATATTTGATATTATCTTAAAAATATTCAGATTTATTCCTTATTATATCTAATGAGTTAATTTACAACATTCTGCAACTAATTAGATTCTAGATGAGAATGTAACTAAAATTATGTACTGTTTTTTAGATGCTGTTCATACCCTTACTTGTGCCCTGATGCTCCTAAACACTGATTTACATGGCGAGGTAAAAATTAAACCATATTCTATTTAACATATTATATAATTTATAATAATAATGGTTTGTCATTTGCGAATTTAAAAAGAATCTCAAGCTTTAATGATTTATCTATGCAATCTTAGTTTTCAAAAATTTTGTATTGTGGCTATAGTTTAGTATTATAATTGTTATTTCATGCTATTTTCATTATCCTTATTTAATTTATGTAACAATTCTACTGTTTATTGATGAATGATCAGATGACACATTTATTGTGCAAGAATTTTAATTTCATTGTTATCTGTATATCATTTCTTTACATTTTTTGTATGCACTCAATCGTGATTAGATTATTAAATATGATCAGCATTATGTAACTATTTATTCCTTATTTACTGCATTTAATTTTTTGTTATTGTAAAGAGATATTTTGCATTTTAGTGAAATTATTTTTTATATAATTCACTCCACTCATATTATTGTACTAAGTGCTATTCTCTTGATTATTTACAGTTTATTTACAGTGAGAACTGTTTAAATATATCTCTCTCTTACTTTCTTCTTTTTTAAGAATTAGTTTTTCATTTAGATTCTTAATAATCATCTCTTTCACTCTTTTTCTTATAGCTTCATAAAGTTCTTTGGAAACCAATTTCTTTAATCTTTTTTGTAACAACACATTATTTAATATTTTTAAAGTGATTCTTATTTAAATA
This sequence comes from Trichonephila inaurata madagascariensis, assembly GCA_019973955.1. Taxonomy (NCBI): domain Eukaryota; kingdom Metazoa; phylum Arthropoda; class Arachnida; order Araneae; family Nephilidae; genus Trichonephila; species Trichonephila inaurata. Next base: position 123,906 of record BMAV01011924.1, on the reverse strand, counting down.
CTTCTATTTCATCATGTAATTAATTCCTGTTTCATACTATAAATGCCTAATTAATTGATTGAAATTCAATTTTTCTGTGAAGAAACACAAATTTCTTATGATTTCTAATAATAATTACATGTTAAGTTATGTTTTATTATTCAAGTTGAATGCACGAGTAAAATTAAATTTGAATAATTCCTTGATTTCATTTTGTTGTACAGTGTTTAGTTAATTTGATTAAATTGTAATATGTATATTTTTAATAGTGAGCTATATATTTTTATTTTTAGAATGTGGGTCGCCGCATGGCATGTGCTGAATTCATTGAGAATTTATCAGAGCTGAATGAAGGGGAAAATTTCTCTAAAGAAGTATTAAAAGTTTTATATCATTCCATCAAAACAACTCCATTAGAATGGGCTGTGTTAGTATAATTGCTCTTTCCATTTTTTTCCTTATCAAATCTTAAACATACTTTTATGAATAGTTTTATTGAAAAAAAATAATGTAGAAATGTATTTTAAGTCTTAAAGATTTTTAAAAAGTAAAACTAATTAATTAACCATAATGAATGCATTGAGTATGTTGTTTAGGTTTACAGAAACACAAAAATGTTTGATACAGAGTCTTCTATTGGTACAATTGTAGACAGATATATTCATTGAACTTGCATTTACAGAATTGTTTAATTTTACTATTGTGTTGTATCCCATTTTCAATTGCTTATAACCTTATTTCATTGAAGTAATTTGTGTGTGTGTGTTTTTTTGCAAATTTAAAAATTAATTTTTGACTGACAGTGAGATTTTTTAAATTTTGATGATTTGAACCATGTTCCACAATGACTTTTGTTGTTCTGACAAAAAATACTGTACTCAGGGTTAGAAAGATTTTATTGTCATTGTGTATCATCTCCAAACTATAATTGTATGCATGATTATCTGGGAAAATTACGAAAGTAGAACCAAATTCTCATTTCTTGGGAGGAGGAGGGCAGTTTATTTGTTCCATATTTGAATACCACAGGCTGAGATAAGCAGCAAATGTATTTAAAATGACATTATTGGATTGGAATTATATTTTGTGATTTATCACTGGCTGAAGAAAAAAATAACAACTGTTTTATATATCAACAGCAAATTATTCATAATTTTTTCCATATAAGTTCTGCTTTCTTTCATAATTTCTATTATTAAATATATCTGCAGTTTTTATGCATTTAAATTTATGTATGTCAATGTAGAAATATCAACTGAAAATAATTTTGATGTTTTTCGGAATCTTAAAAGGGTTTGAGATTATACTTTTACAATATTATGAATGAAAATTAACTCTCCTTTCTGTTAATATATAGGCTTTAGCTATCCATGAATGAATCACCATCTCCAAATACAATTTTTAATATAACTAAGTTAAAATTCTGTTTTAAATATATTTTTATAAAATATTTATGGAAAACAATAGAGTCAAACTGGAAGATTGAACCATCTTTCAAAATATAGCTTTTCCTACTGATTTAGATTGATACTCTTTGACATTTTTTATGATTTTAATGAAAAATTGAGTAAAAGTAGTCCATTTAATCTTTTTAATTTCCTTATTTTCGGAAAGTAATTCAATTGTAAATCAAGGAATCCTTGTATATATAAACCCAAATATTTTTTTGACAGGTATGAAATAACACAGTCCAAGACGAAAGTACCTTTCAATTTTTAAGTGATTGATTTGCTTCTGATGTGAATTAGAATTGGTGTTTGTCATAATCACTGATCAGTTTGTCAAAGCTCTTTTCAGCATGCATCAATTCTTAAAGGTGCTGTCTTAGAATCAGCTATTTAGTGAAGTGGATTGCTATGGAGAGGATATAATATGGTCACTGTCAGGGATTAATCCTCTTCCTAATTATTATCTTTGTTTTGGATTAGTCAAAGAAACTTAAAATTGCTAATGACTACAGCGAAGTTTTTGTGTGTTGTACTAATTAAAGTTAGAATAAAAATAGCTTTAAGCTGTTCTCAAATTTTTCAGAATTAATTAATACTAAATAATTAGGGAATTTATATTTATCAGAGTTTTATGCCATTTATACTTTTTGAGATATTTTTGAGAAGTTGAAATAAGAGATTAAACACTAATTATGAGTTCTTCTGATTCAATATTCCAAATGGAACAGTCACATGATATTTTCAGATATTTCATCGGGGCAAAGCGAGTAGTGCCATCTACCAAGTGTGTAAAAGGTTGAAAAATTTCTCTTTTGTTCAAATTTTTAATGTTTTTGTTAAATTGTCTACCCCTGGTTATAAAGGAAATATCTAAAAATGGCTAATAGGAGTTTTGAAAAGAAATATGTTTCACTATGTAAAAATAGAAGAAATTACATCTGCAAACAAAATTCCTGTAACACAATTTCTTCAAACTTTCTTTTCAAGTATTTAAAGATTGGATTATATGCTTTTGTATTTTGCAGCAATGCTTTTGGTGACCAAATTGTTCAGCTAGCTGCAAAAACTATGAAAGACTGGAACAAAATTAAACAGTTCTTAGTCTACTATATATCTTATAAAAAAAAGTAGTAATGCCAGCAAGTCTATTTACAGAATGGTTTATTAAATGCTTTGTTCCTGATGATGAAAACATTTATAAGAAATAGAACTTAACATATGAATACTTTTAATTATTGATAATGTGCCTAATTATTCAATATTCGAGTACCAATGTTCAATTTTTTTTAACCATCTAATATTATTTTCTTTATTTAAGCATTGGATAATGGTATAATCGCTGCATTTAAGCTTTATTACGTAATATAGCATTCATACGTATTTTAAATGCCATTGAAAAGGACAGCATGGTGTTTATATGGAAAAATTATTAAATTTTTGATTGCTTTACTAATGCTCTTGTGGTTATATATTCATCAAGCTATCTATATTTTAAATACTTGCAAAAAAGTAATTTAGACAGAGTGTATTAATAATGGTATCTCAATGCCACAAACATGGAAGGAGTCTTCTGAAATAAGGGTGTTGACACATGTTATTGGTTGAGAAATATTTGAGGTAATTGATGATTGATAAATTCATAGATTATAATGATTTAAATGACCTAATAAAGGTGATTATAAAAAGTAATCATGAGGATGTAAGCAAAATTCAACAAATGACTGCTGTGTAAAGTTTTGAGGGCTTGGAACTTGCAGCAGGTTGGAAAATCATGTGATGGCTTCTAATGAAATCTGAAGATTTGGGTATTAAGAATCATATAAAAAGAAATTAAAAAACCAACAGAGATTGGAAAAATTAATGATTTTGTCATAAAGAAATGAATGCTACAAACTACTTTGCTATACAGTTTATCTACTCAAAGTATCATTATTAGATGAAATTTTTCCTTGGACTAAAGCATAGCAAATTTGATAGAACTCTCGAATAAAGACAGTGATTTTGATTCATTTTCCTGTAAACAGATACATTTGCTATCAACAAGTGGAAATTAATTATTAATATTGTTTCTAGTATTTTAATTAATTTTATTCTTTTTTGAAATAATATACATATTTTCCCAATTTTTATTATTATTAATTGAAACATCTGTGGATTTATTATGATTTTTTTAAATATATAAATGCAGATTGTTAAATATATAAATAAAATACACACAACTAAAAATTGATAAAGTAAAATTTTCATAAATTTTAAATTGATTTTTGAGAAACATGGAATGTATCCTATTTTTTAATGTTGAAGTCATACCTTTTTTACACATAGTAAAAAATGATATAATTTATTTTTTCCATATCATAGTTTTTTTGGGAAATGTATCTGCAGTGTAAGAAAAAGAAGTTTGGTGTATACATATGTGTGTATATATATGGTACTCTCATTTGTGAAATTCATTTATATCTTTTTTAAATTTAACTTTTTTAGAGATGATGAGGAAGAACCAGCAACGGAAGAGCGCCCACCTAACCAGCCAGAACAAAGACAAAGTTTTATTGGTCACAATCCTTTCTTAGAGGTTAGTTAGTTGAAATATAACAGTTAATAAAACAATAAAATATTTTATAGCTTTTTTAATTTTTTTATGAAATATTTTTGTTATATTTCTAATTTTAAAAACTTTTTAGATTAATGTTTATAAAATATTGTTTAGTTGAATTCCATTGTAGCTTAGTTTTTTTTGTTGGGGAACTTGAACTTAAACACAGAAATGAAGGAATTATGAAAGTTAATTTTGAATGGATATTTGAAAAATCAGTATTTAAATGGAAAAAAAAAAAAATGTGCTAGTAAATTTAAAGGTGGATAGTTTTGCTTTGTTAATTGGTTTGGTCAATTAATGTTATATTATACTTCAATTTATAAATAATTTACCTCCTGAAAATGCTTTATTTTTAATGTCATTTATTTGATTTTCAGGTGCCAAATCCCAACTGTCAAACAGAATATAAAAAAGGATATGTGATGAGAAAATGTTGTGTTGATCCTAATGGAAAGAAAAGTACAAATTAATTCTTATTGTGTGATATTTCTTTATCATACAAGTTCACATATTGCACTTAATATTCATTTAATTAAAGTTGATTTTATGTGTGTGTAATGTATTTTTATCTCATGCTACTTAGTTAACAGATTTTATAAGCAGTAAGAATTGAAATTTATGGGAATTGACTATAAATAACTCCTTCAATGGGTGAATTTGTTAAAGAAAGAAGTCTTTTAACAATTGTTCTGTATGATATAAATATTTTTGTTTAAATTCGCAATTTATTTTCATCATGCCAGTTTATATTTAATGTAATAGGTCATTGATCTGTTTATTTATTTTAATTTAAGGGGACACAGTACAATTCAAATGACAAATGTTGGTAAAAAATTCAAATAAAATTATTTTAGCCTAAATTATTCTTTATAAAAGTTTTCTATAACCTCACAAAATTTGAAAGCTTAAGGTTAAAAAAAAATAATGTTGAGTTATGATAACTTTTTTTGTTAGTTTTTATTCACATCTCAATGGCAAATAAAAACTTACATTGATTCGTCTCAGAAAGAAAAAAACTGTTTATCTTCATTTAAAATGTTAAGACTTTTTTTCTTCTATTGTGCAAAATGTTTTGATACTTTTTCTAGCTATTGCTACCAACAATTGGTACTCATTTTTAAATCAAAGCAATACTTATTTTTTAAAAAATAATTGAATTTAGAATTTATACATTTTTTATGGTATTTTCAATAAGTATTCATAAAAATTTTATTTTGCAAATATCAATCATCTCAGTAGAAAACCCATACTAACTTTTGTTAGACTTAGTTTGACGTACTTGTAAATCAAATTTGATGTGTGTGCATCAATTCGTCAATTATTGTATAGGAGAAGTAGCATTTAAAATTCCTTCATAAATAGTTAAAATTTTCTTTATATAAATAAAATGGTTTACTTTTTGTAGTATTTTGAGCATATAAAATCTGTTTTACATAATACATATACATAGGGTGCAAGCAAAAAAATTATAGAAACCATTAAATCAAAGATTTTTATAAATTGTACTTTTTAACCTTACATATAATTTTAGTTTTCTAAATTTATAATTATATTTTGGGATACTATACAGAATATATACATTTTTTATTTAAAAATATATTTAAATACTTAAAAAAAATTAAATTTCAATGATTTTATTGAATTACAGTTTTTTTATACCTTATTTTAAAGCTGTTTTATATCTAACTAAAATTATATAAATAGTCTAGTTCAATTATGTTTGATCTGATGTTATGAAAGCTAAATTGCAGTGCTAAAAATTTATATTATTTCTGCATAAGTACAAATTAAATTTATTTTTTAAGCACAATTATATTTGTTTTTAGCTCCCATTGGTAAGAGAGGATGGAAAATGTTTTATGCTGATTTGCGTGATCTAGTATTATATTTACATAAAGTAAGTAAACTACAAAATTTTTATCTCTTATTTCATAGAATTTTGAAAAGTATAATAGGCTCTTATTTGGAAAAGCATGTAATTAACCCTTTCCTATAACTTCAGCTTAGTATTAAATTTATTGTGAAATTTTTTCACTTGAGAGTGAGAATGAATTCTTTCTTGGATATTCGTTATGATATTTATAGTGAACAAAAAGGGATTATGTTAGAAAAATTTATAAGTATATATTTACCCTTTCGTTATATATATGTACTAGCCGTTACCCACCCGCTTCACTGGGCATTTCACGATGTTGTATAAATATATACTGTTTTACATGCCGTAAAATCCGGCGTATAACGCGCACTGTGTATAATGCGCACCTATACTTTCAAGCTAAATTTTCAATTTTTAGGTATATTCGCCGTATAACGCGCACCCCTTTTAACAAAGAAATCTGAAGTATTAATATACATTGTTTTCATGTTTTGAAGTATTTTATTCGAGGTATTATCCCAGACTTTTGAAAAAATAGTATACCTCTAGAATAACAACTATTCTTGTTCATAAGGCAAGTCGTTTCTTTTAAATAAACTGTGTTTCAATACTTCTAGAAGTTAATTTTTTATGCCCATCCTTTTTGTTATTTTTAAAGCTATCGTTTTTATACCCGGCGTATAACGCGCACCCTTAATTTTCGATCTTATTTTTGTGTTCAAAGTGCGCGTTATACGCCGGATTTTACGGTATATATAAATTATTGATATCTAGCATTAAGAATTCGATTGTATTGAAAAATATATTTATAGCTGTAACTCTCACCTCTTGATATATAAAGGACAAATTATAATTTCTAATTTCTATTAATATCAAAAATAGAAGTAGAAAGATTTTTTACACTCACTTAACCCAATAATCAAGTGGATTTCCTCCAAAACAACTTTCAGTGGATCTCTGCTCCATAAAATAAGCATGCATACTAAATTTCAAGTCTAAATCTAACAGAGCAAAAACACTTAATTTTTATCATCAATACACCCTGTAACCCCGTTGAGAGCATTCTTAGTGGATTCCAATTCAATAAAAGAAACATGCAAACCAAATTTTATTATTATAGTCCTAGTAGTTCGAAAACGAGAATTTTGTCTATCAATACGCCCCAGTAACTCCCCCCACTTCTTCCTGGAGTTGATTTTCGTAAAATCCATTCTTAGTGGAACTCTATTTAACTAAAGAAACATGGTCAACAAATTTCAAGTAAATGGGTTAAATTCAAAAACAGGAATTTTTCTATAACTCTCCTTAACCCCTCGCAACCCCACTCTTTTGGGAGTCGGTTTTCATAAAACTCTTTGTTAGAGGAACTCTATTCCATGAAAGGAGCATACTTTCTAATTTTCAAGCAGGAGGGTCTAATAGTTGAAAAACGGAAATATTTATCTATTATGCCCCTTAATCCCCCTTAGTGCCCCTTGGGGGTCAATTTTTCCCAAACCTATTTTGTAGCGGATCTCTACACCATGAAAGGAATCTGCTTATCGAATTTCGACTGTATGTCTAATAGTTTAAAAATGGAAATAATTATCTATAATATCCCTTAAGCCCCAGCAAACACCACTTAGGAAGTGATTTTCACAAAACCCATCTTATAGCGGATCTCTACTCAATGAATAGAATCTGCTTACTCAATTTCAAGATTTTACATCAAATAGTTTTAAAAAGGAGATAATTACCTATAACACCCCTTAATTCTCTATAATGCCACTTGGAGGTCGATTTTCACAAAACCCATTTTGTAGCGGATCTCTACTGTATGAAAGGAATCCGCTTACCAAATTTCAAGACTGTATGTCTAATAGTTTAAAAATGGAAATAATTAGGCATAAGGCCCCTTAAGCGCCCTCAACACCCTTTGGAGGTCGAGTTTGGTAAAAATCATTTTGTAGGGGATCTCTACTCTATGAAAGGAATCTGTGTACCAAGTTTCAAGACTGTACATCTAATAGTTTAATGATGGAAATAATTATCTATAACATTCCTTGGGGTCCGATCTTTGCGAAATCCGTTCTTAGCTGATGTCTACTCCATGAAAGGAACCTGCCTACCAAATTTCAAGTCTGTAGGTTTAATAGTTCTGGAGATATCGTGATTAGTCAGTGAGTGAGTTGCTTTTCTCCTTTATATATATAGATATTAGTTTTTAATTCTCCCCCCCCCTTTTTGCTATATATTTTTAATTAACACTGTTTGAAAACTTAAATTATGGACTAATTGGAATAACACATTTTCTTTTTAAGCAATCCATATAAATTCAGTTTAGAAATTTCAATAATTGCTATTGGAGTTAATTATGTTTAAAATAATTTAAGTTTCTTATTAATACTTATTGAACATAAAAGAAACCGCAATTATTGGCTATTACCTGTCATTGAAATTTTTACTTTTCTAGCCTACTCTTCATTATTAACTTTCAGTTTTCTCTTTAACGTGTAATGTATGACTGGTGCCTTTTTGCTGCAGCACTGACTGCATATAATCTTCTGGTTATGTTTTATTTTTTACAATGAAAGAATCATAATAAAGCATTAAAAAAGTCCATGTTTGTAACATGCATCAATAATCTGCTTTGCTTATAAGTAAAAACTCATGTTTTTCTTTGTATTGTTATGTTATTACATTACTTTTTATTAAGGTATAATCAAACAAAAGAAAAATTTGTTAAAATAATTAATAAAATTTTTTAGTATTAAATTTTAGCTGATGTATGAAAGTATAATATAGTATTATATTTACGCATAATTTTTTAACCAATTGACTAATGTTTATTGAGATTCTTTGAAGAAGCTGATAAATCAGAGATGTTTTTTTCTTTTTTAATATTTTTCATTGAACATACTGAAATTGATCATTTCATTATGCTTAAATTGTTCAATAAATTTATATATTTTCTTCTAGGATGAGAATGGATTAATAAAAAACCAGTGTTATGACAGTCTTCATAATTCCATTCGAATCCATCATGCATTAGCAACGAGAGCTACAGATTATACAAAGAAGCAACACGTGTTTCGCCTCCAAACTGCAGACCAAGCTGTATATCTTTTCCAAACAAGGTACCTAAAGGATGCTAAGCAAGAGTACGTTTTTTTAAATGATGAGAACAAAGTAGTGGTGGTGGAGGTGATGAAGTCTAGGATTATTGTGACTGCCTTTTGTCTGCTTTCCTTTGTTCATTTGGTTGAGGGTCTGCATTTTCTTCATTGTTTGGATTTGTATTTGATCAATGTTTGTTTATTTTTGGCTGGGATGCATTTTTTAAGCAGCTGCATGGTTGTGAATACATGCCTTCAGTTTATGTTTTTGCTTCAGAAAGTTTGTTGAGATGTATATAACGCTTTGTGTTTTATTTTCTATTGTTTTATTTTACTCATTATGAACAATCTCATTAATTATGGTTTTTGTCTTGTATATATATTAATTTTTATTAAAATCATTAATAGTCCGTACTTCAACTATGTAAGGATGCAAAATCAATTTAAGTAATATTAATTTTGTTATCCTTAAATGCCCTTTTTTGTTCAAATAAGAAATGAATACAATTTCTTAAAATAATAAATCAATATTGCTGTTTAATGTTTAATTAATTTTATTTACTAGTTTAAGATTAAACCTATTTGGCTTAACTGAATGCAAATGTTTAAAATTTTCTATGAATTTTTTTAATAGTAGAAAGAAAAATTAGTTTGAAGTTTTTGAAGAATTGAAAAAAATATCACAATTAAATAAATGCTTAAATTATATCAGATTTTTTTGGCAGGCTGGCATTTTTAAATGCAAAATGTAATTTCTTAGAGAATTGCATTAAAACACAAAAACATTTAATGAAAACTAAATGTCAATACAATTAAAAATATTAAAAGATTTTCAAATGAAAAAATACTTTTAATTTATATAAATTAATTACACTTTTAATAAACACTTCTCCTTCCAATGCCATTTTGTTTTAAATTGCTATGTGTATAATTTGATTTGAGTGCAGTTATTCCTCAGTATTCCTCTTTTTGTTTTACTTATCTTTTGTTCCCCTGTTTCATTTGTTGCAAAGAAATGTGAATTGTTTTTCATGTTCAAGTTTATATTGAATACATTGTATTAATTTATTTATATATGCATTTAAATTCTCTTTTAGTTATACCTTGATTTTAGATGAATACAATATTGCCATCTGATATTATTACTCTGAAAAAAATTTATAAAAAATGAACTTCAAAGAGGAAAAATAAATCTCCAAAAAAGCACTGGATATTGAACTTCTTATGCATTATTTTAGCGGCATAATTTTTTTAATGCGTGCCTGGAATTTCATACTTCTAATAATAACCTTATTTAGCTAGTTTTTAAAATTTTTCTAATGTGTATTCTGTAATGAGATGGAATTTTTCATCTGCATTCACATACACAATGCAGATATTATCAGAGGTCATTTTAAAGTTTTATACTTTAATTTGAAACAAGATGAACATTTTATAATCCATAAACCAATTAAATTAATTGGGTTGTGGAGAACAAACAAATTGCTTTTAATTTAAGGTAATGATCTAATGAGATAAGTTTTTGTTACATGACTTTTTTATCAGATGGCAATAAATTACATCTGTACTTGATTTAACATTAAACCTACTAACATTTTATATATACTTAGTTCTACTGCAGGAAGTCAAATGACCTCTTTTGAAATGAGCATATTCTTTTCCAATTGATTATAAATAATGCAAAATTTATTATGAGCAATGAAACACAAAGTAATTGTCATGTAATAATTTAAAAAACTTTTATTTTGATTTTAGGCATATATAATTTTAAAAAAGAAGGATAGAAATTGAAGAATTATATTTTAGTTCAAACTCTCTCAGAAGCTTCTTGAATTTTTTTCCAAACAGTTGCATAAAATGAAATTATAATAATCTGATCGTTCTTTCACTTCACATTTGTCTTAAGAACTAGAGAACAATCTTGTACTTTTTTGTCCCCTACAAATATTCTCAATACTTCAGTATCTGTGTTAAATTACTCAGAGTCACAGTGTCCAACAGATCATGTATACTATCCTCACTCTCACGATTTTCTTCTTCTATTTCTGAGCACCCAGTTTGGTTATATTATTTATTTCTTCAATAATATTTCAACAATATCCTTTTAACTGACATTTTAGAATTTATGCTTGAGCTTTCAACTAATAAAAAATATGTATACAAACATTACTACTAAACTTCACTATTTTTGTTTATTTATTACTTAAAGTTTGTAACTGTAATTACAAATAGAACTGACTATGTCACAAATATTTGTCTTGAACTGACTATGTATATTTGCCTCATGGGTTACCAGCAGCTAGTGCTCTTTACCCAGCATAAAATAAACGGTACATAAGCACAAACCATATATAAACACAATCACACACTCTGGGAAACCTTGGAAGTTTGAGATTTCTATGCAAATAACTCTAAAATTTCATCCATTTTCCAATGGTCAAAAGACTGCTCACACTAAATAACAGTAGACTAGATATGACTATCAAGAAAAAGGGAAGAAAAGAGATATATATTGAAAAATAAGTTTTATATATATATATAAAAAAAGAAGTCCTGCAATAAGTTGAAGAAAAATAAAAACCTGAAATTTAACAATTTTGATTAAATCTTAAAACAGTCATTTTTTTTTTATTGAAAACAATTATAAAATCCCTGTGCACCACAAAGTATCACACAGGGCTTACAAAAGTAAGTATAAACACATATTACAATGGAAAGGAAAAAAACTTAAAAGTCAGAAAAGATTACAAATATTTAGAATAAATGTACAGAACTTAAAGTGGTCATTTGACAGTACTTGTAGGTTGTGTTAAAGGAAATTCATGGTTTATGTATCAAAATTAAAAGAGAGAGAAGAGTACATAAATCATGCAACCAAGAGGTTGAAAACAGTGTTATGATGCCCCTTCTCCACTTCCTTCTGTTTGAGCATTTGAAAACTTTTTTATTAGGAAGAAATCCCTTAACACTTTGAGGATGGAAAGAATTAATAAAAATTTCTTTACTATCAAAAATTATTCTTTCAAAAAATAAAAGTGGCATGAAAATTTGCTGTAATTTAGTTAATTTTAAAATATATGAATATTCATTATTCTAATTCAACAATTTAACAACATTTTTAATGTCTTCTAGCAGAAAATTCATGTGTTTTTATTAAAGTTCTCCAGCTCATAGTTATATGTGCCAGTTTCCCATGTAAAACAACATAATGAAATCCTGTCTAACACATGAAAGGATTTTATTTTAATTAAAGCTTTAATGTTACATAACATTAATTTTTAAAATATATTTCTTGATATTGTTACAATTTTTATTAGGGAGGGGGGACAGCCCTGTATGATTTTTACCCTTAAAAAATTCTCACTTGCTGTATTCTTTTTTAAAAAAAATATTAATAAATATAATCATGTTTTCTGTGTTATAAGTGTTTTGTTATAAAGATTGAGATTTTCAATTTTTTGCTTGATTTAATGCTTTTAATTTTTATCTAGCATTTCATCCATGAGAAAAAAATTATAAAAACAAAAGAAAATCATAAAATTTTGCTTAGTTATTTAATTACTTTTAAAACTAATTGTATAAATTCCTATTCATAGTATATTTAGATTTTTTAAAATATATTATACAAGAATATAAACAATATTAATGCAAAATTTAAGGTATTTTTCTATGAGGCTGAGGATATGATTTGTATTATAACAAGTAACATAAAAAAAAAATTAAGTCAATTCCTACTTAGACCAACAAAGAAAAATTTTATTTTAGCTACTTTTTATTTAATAGTTACAATTAATATAAATATGTATATACATATGACAGCATCACAACATTAAGTGGTAATGAATTTTTATTAATTATCATTCAAGTATTGTATTGTCATCCAAAACAATCGTGTGTATAAAATTTCAGTTCAAATGAATGCTTTAAAACATGAGAAAGAAACCTTTTCAAGTTTTGACACAATTCACAAAAAAGGTCGCTAAGTCGCCAAAAATGATGCCAACATGGCTGTATTTCTAATTCTTCAAATAATTAGTTTTAATCAATTAATTCTTATTAATTTTAATTCAATTATTGTATTGCCATCCAAAATAATCATGTATATAAAATTTCAGCTCAATTGAGCACTTTAAAATGTATTTTATTTACGATTGAAAATTCCACCAAGATGAATAAATAAATAAATATATAGAGAGTGCGAACTAATAGTAGGAATTGAAAAAGATATAATTTAGCATGTGATGCAGAGTATATGATGGCAAAAGAGTTCCTGTGATAAAAAATAATAAATAAAATTCTTTTATCATGAGAAACTTTTTTTTAATATGTGAAATATTTTCACTATGTATTCCCCATGTAGGATCATGGATTTATGTGCTTAAAAGTAAATGAAATATTACTCTTTTATACTCATTTACATTTAAGTTTAGATTTTCAAAGAAAAGATTCTAATCTGCAATTATCTACATTTTACCCGATTTCTTCTTTTGTTTTATGAATATTACAATGTTCAAAAGTAGCATTTTATTTCAGGTTAATTTGATGGGTGTTTTAGTATTATTTTTTGTTTGTCTTTAAATAATAAATTAGGATATTTGTGTTTAATAAAAACAAATAAATTTTAAATCACCCTTGCATCTGTTACATATACTATAAAATCATTGCTTAAAAATTGCAAAAATTTCTTTCATTTGTTTTCAAGCATAAACTTTTAAAAAATAGTTCTATGAAACATTTATCTTCCATTTTCACAATTATAGTTACACTGTGCTTATTTTAATTAATTCGTTGTTGAATGATTTGTTGCATTTTATTTGAGGAATTATTATGTATTATTATTTTCATAATGTAAACATTAATTAATGTTAAAATTTTATTTTGTGTATTATGCATATTAAATTTTGGGCTCAATATTTTAGTGATTCAAAAGAGCTGCAGAGTTGGATTGACACTATAAATTATGTCGCTGCTTGTTTTTCTGCACCTTCATTAGCTCCTGCAGTAGGAGCTCAGAAAAAGTTTCAGAGACCATTGCTACCTGTAGCTCCAACAAAGCTAAATTTTGTGAGTTTTTTTAAGTGGCTTTGTATAATAATTAAAACTTTATCATCTGAATGTTGTTTACATATGCTTATTATAGAAAAATCGACATTAATATTACCAAACAAATTTACCTCAAATTAGGAAAAATTTTATGGAGATATTTGAGCAAATTTTTTTTCTATTCACTAAAACTAAATTTTTTTTTTAAATGCATGTTAACCTTCTTAAGTATTCGAAATCATTTCCAATAATAATAATTGTACTTAGTATTAAAGAATATTATGTTTTATATATATATATATTTTATTTAGTTAACTAGGAATATTTAAAATAAGAAAATTATTAGTCTTTAATTTTAAAGGACTATAAAGTGTTTAACACGATTAGATCGAATAATATTAATATCTGCAAGAATGTTATTGTAATGAGTTATTTGAATTATATATACATGTGTAAATATTTATTTTAGTTAATGAAAAATAACTATTTTCAAGATATTTGTTTTTGAATGTGCTATATAAATTCTTATACTTTTATTCAAAATTTTATCCTTTGGTCAGTATTAATAATTCGCATTTAATAGAATTCTATATTGTGTAGTGGTTTGTAAGTTTCACTTATCAATATAATTGTTTTTTCAGTAAATTTAATAAATAATTTATCTATAGCAGGGGTGGGCAGACTTTTCCAGGGTGCGGGCTACTTCTAATTTTTTAAGGTGTTGCGGTCCACCCAGTCGTATAGGTGTGGTGAGATAAGAAAAAGTTCTACAATATTTGTTATAACTTAATAATAAATACAGAATATGCACTTACCTACATAGGCTACAATAAAATAAATTTGCACTTTTAAGACCACATTTAAAACAAAAAGCAAGATACAAACATAATAATAATAGCCACAAATAAAATAATATCAAGTGATGTATTTGTTATGCAAAAATTCAAAATAAATTAAAAAATAAAACATGTATATCTAAAGTTAGTGCTCTCACACATAGTTATAATCGGTAGAAAATTTAGTCTGCATACTGTCAGCTAATCTTAAATGTTTCGGTATATATTTACTAGCTGCTTATCTTCAGGTGGTCATCCTGAAAATGTCTTGGCGGTCCACCGGTTGATTGTGATTGACTTAATGCCCACCCCCGATCTATAGGTTTTACTTTTGCAAATTAAATCTATAAATATCAGAGAGAGATTACATGCAAATCTAGATAGTATCTATTAATTTATTTTGAAAATATAGATATATTTTTTGCATACAGGGAACATATAACAGAAAAGGTACAAAAATTGAATAGACACCCCTGCTCATTCTTGTTAATAGTTTCTGTAGCATTCGTTATTTATAGTTATTGTAGAATACAAAATTTTGTAAATTCTTTGTGATATATACACCTGTATGCCTTGTTCAACTGTAATGTATCAATCTTCTATCATTTTATAAATGTTTACGTAAAGTAAAGATTACATTTGAGAATATTTGGCTTTGTAACACAGTCTATATTTTCTTTCTCTGCAAATATTGCTATATAAAATACTTCAAATACATGAATTGTGACTTATAATTTTCATGGCAATTTTATTGCTAAGGTGCAGATTTTGTGTACATTTATTATTATTGCTTCATTCAGCACTTTGCAAAAATTCCTTTTTTATGAGGAGATTTTTACATTTGAACTAAAAATTAACATGTTATGTTTATTCATCTCTTTCAAGTTAAATATCTCTTTTATAATTTATGCTTTTTTATTCAGTTAGTACTTCATTTAAATATTGTTCAATAGTATCTATCATTTACATGCACTGGACCATAAATATATTACATTTTTTCATGGTTTTCATTATCAAAAACTTCAACTATTTTCATTTAAGTACATATTTTTATTTTTTGAAGTTTATTAAATGTTTTACACATTTAAACTGTAGGTGGAATTTAGCAAAAGATTTTCTTCTTTGCAAAGTTCCGTTCCAAGCATTTGCACGTAAATTATATTTTCTGCAATTTTTTTTGTACAAAAAACTTTGCTCCCATAATTGCACATTTACATTGAAAAAATGTATATTAGTATTTGCATTGTGAATATATGTTACCAGTGTCAAATTAATTAACCTTTTTATTTTTATTTTATTAGAATGTTATTTTTGGTATTTGTAAGCTTTGTTCTTAAATTCTAATGCTTTACATAACATGTAGAAAATGAAAAAAAAACTATGTTATACTTTTAATACTGTATTGATTGAATTGGCTGTATTTACTATTTAATATTTTAAAGCATTTTTTTATTAAAGAATTTTAATATGTTTTGTAACATAAATTTTGAGTTATAATTAAATATATCATTAATTCAGACATAAACAATTGTTTGTGTTTACTCAAATTAAAAAGATAACATTTTTTGAAGTATTGAAATTAAAAAAAATAATGGTCTTATTTCAGCGAGAGCAGCTTCTTGAATTAGAGAGTAGAGTTATGAAGCTAGAGAAGGAAATTGAAGAACATTTATCACATCCTCCTGACCGAAGTGCCAAATCTCGAGTTGTTAATGAGTTTGTTGAGAAAGAGAATTTCCTACAGTATGAAGTAAGTTATTGATTCAAATATTTAGTTCTTTTAATGTCTTATTTCCAAGAACAATGAATCTATTATTTTCATTTAATGTAAAATCCGGTGTATAATGCGCACTTTGAACACAAAAAATAAGATTGAAAATTAAGGGTGCACTTTACACTCCAGGTATAAAAACGATAGCTTTAAAATTAACAAAAATGATGGGCATAAATAAAATTTACTTCTAGATGTATTGAAACGCTGTTTATTTAAAAGAAACGACTTGCCTTATGAACAAGAACACTTGCAGTTCTAGAAGTGTATTAATTTTTCAAAAGTCTGGGATAATACCTCGAATAAATTACTTTAAAACATAAAAAAATGTATATTAATATTTCAGATTCCTTCGTTAAAAAGGGCGTGTGTGTGATACAGCGAATATACCTAAAAATTAAAAGATTTAGCTTGAAAGTATAGGTGTGCCTTATGCGCCAGATTTTATAGTATATTTTGTAATTAAGAAACATTTGTAATTTTTTATAAGAATATTCAAATAACTAATTTCCCCTTAAATAACATAATGATTTTTAGTGAAATAACATGATGAATATTAGTGCTTTTAATAGTAAATTTTTTATTATTTATGTGTGAAAATCTTATATTTAAAAATAGTAAATATTCTTTTTAGTAAATAGATAAAAGCCATAACAGAAAATATATTATAACTATAGTAATTAAAATAAGTTATAAATATTGACCTTTGAAATCTTAAAAATTTAACTTCATTTCTTTCAAAAAAGTTATTGTCACATGAAATAAAATAATATTTTTATTTGGGAATATTACATTATGAAATATAACATAGCTACATAAATTTAATCCATAAATTATGATCTATCTCATTCTACATAACTTTTACAAAATAGTTACATAATTATGAAATTAGTTAAACATACCTTGATAAAATAATATTTACTGTGAATATGATATTTATGTCAAAAGGTGGTTGGAAGAATTTATAAAAATTGAGTGAATACTTTAAATTATTTGTGCATGGCAAGCTGTTTCAATTTTTTCATCAGCCATACATGATATATAACATTTTCTAAGTTTGTGATATGTCTAAATCTTTGAATGATTGATATGCCTGGAAAATAAAAGATTAATTTTAAATGCTCTTTCATTCTCGTAACATATAGAAAAGTTGTAATATGAATATACTATATATATATATATATATTATTTAAAAGCTCTAAATGACAATATAGTGTGCAAGATTGAAATGATTTTTAGTCCCATGTCGTAGAAATTAAAGCTTGATCAGAAAGATTACCAATAAAATGATTTCAATGTTTTATTTTCCAATAAACATCATGCTTTTAGAATGAAGCACTGATAATATTTAATCTAAGTAACCTTATTGTGGCATATTTGTTATTAATATGTCTATTTTTTCCACAGTTAAAGCGATACCGAACCTACACTTATCTTCTTCGTTCAAAGGCTGCACAATTTCCTGAACTAGAACCTCCTCTTGTTGAAACATCAATTGGAGAAGTAGATGAACAATTAGAGAAGAATGACCAAACACATGCACCTGCATCATCTACAGAGAATTCCAATTCCGTTAAACGTAGCCTATCAGATCGATTCAGTTACAGAGCTGCCATTTACAAAACAGGTCCAACAGATGATGGTGCATAATTCGACCAAAAGAAACATTTTTCTTCTTTCTTTCGCGGTCTACCTGGTGCTCTTTGCCAAACTTTCAGGCCAAAAACTCAATCCACGCATCTGCCGAACTAAATCTAGCAAACATGCGATGCTGGGATTTTTATCCTAGTATCATTTATTTAAAATACTGAAAGAAGTGTGAAATGCTGAACTCTCATGTTGCACTCTTATATTTGATGAATAATTATGTAAAACAGAATCAAATGGTTTTATATTGTAATGAACTCAATGTGTCCTCTTTGAAGTAAAGGTTGCGTTTTTAATTATGTATAATGAATGCTGTTAAGATCCTTTTAAAATATTTGTTTCATTTTCTTTAAAAATATTTTAGCGTGATTTGTTCTAAAATGTTAATTATTCTTATGCATTACATACATAAAGTCCCACAGTCGTGAAATATTTCTTTGTTTTATTTTTATTCAAATGAAATTTGTTGCTATGTATGTTATGTTCTATTTATTAAAATTATATGTGTATAAATATTAAAGGATTTTCATGTCAGATTTATATTTAGTTCTTCATTACTGAAATTAGCTATTTTGGAATTTCAAGATTTAACTTCATTTAGAGTTAGATGATTAAAATTCTTTATTCTAGCTTTAAATTTTCACTTAAGTATGGAAATAGTATAAAGGCTATGCTTACTGATATGATGGTGCATTGCAAAACTGCTTGTTTTTGTACTGTTTTTGTAGCAAGTCGTATTGAAATTTTTTCTGATTCTTCACTAACACTGAGCATTTAGTGTATTGAACTCATAGGTCATTTGTGATGTAGACTAACTGCTATTTTTCTACTGAAATATCTAAAATGGGATTTTCTTCTACTGTTCTCGCACATCATGGAAAGTTTTTGGATCTTGTGCTTTACTAATGGCTGAAACAGTTATAGAGGATTTGTATTTTCCTAATAGTTGAAAAGTTCCAATTTTTAATAGAATTATAAATTAAAGTTCATGAACATTCCTTTTTATTTTGTATCAAAAATGCTCAAAAAGTACCTTCAGTATTTAATATGATTGTATTGCAGATAGAACAAAGGCAAATTGTGCATTCTGCTGTATTTTTTTAAAATCGTAATATATATGTATATCTAAGGGATTCACAAGGGAAATACAATTGTTTAGTTAGTTATTACTTATTTTATAAGATTGCTTCACTTCTATTCTAAGATTTATTTTAAATGAAAGAAATAATTCAAGTATTGTTGAATATTTAGATTTGTATAAATCTATATCATACATACTTATATCGTATAAATTTGTAAAAATCTATATGGTATAAATTTCTAACATTTTCTTTCATTATTTTATGCTGGATGATGTAGGTTTTATACAATTTTTTTTTCTTCTTTTCAAGGCAGTAGAGAAATTAGCATTTTCTTTTTATGCAGTTTTTTTAGTTCAAGCATGATTAAAATTAGTTTTAGAATGCTGAAAGAAATATCAACATTTTACCATTATAATGGTAAAAGTGTGCCAAATAAATATTAATTACTTATTATATTTATTCACTCATCTGAAAATATTTTCGAGCAATTAATTTTTTAAATTAAAGTTGTGGAGTTACTGTCTCCTCTCCAGATGTTGTGATCTAGAAGCATATAATAAAGCTTTGTAATAAACAGGATTTTTTTTACATATAAATTGTTTGATTAGTTAAAATAATTATTTATTTAGATTGCTTTTCTTCATGGTTGATTATTATGAATGTTTTTGTACTATAGTATTTTTATAGCTGGTTCTCGAGTATTGAAAAGTAATTTAAAATGTGAGATTTTAGACTTGTAAAAAGCAGAATAAAGTTCATACGAAAAAGCGATGCAAAAGAGTTTCGCTTGTTGCTAGTTCCTTACATCGTTTTGGTAAACATATCTGTATGCTTTTTATATGTATGAAATGTGAATAGATATTGTATATTTAAAGCTTTTTTCCATACTCCTTAATTGCTTTATAATATAAATTGCTATATTTTGTATTTATCTTCATTAAAAATTTTTTAATGCTTTTGGTTTTAGAAAATAATTCATTGTGTAAATTATTTTGTAGTGTGTATAAAAATCTAAAATTTAGCCTACTATTTTTCAAGCTTTCAAAAGGCTTAGCTATTTATTTTTGTTAAGTAATATAGCTTTCTATTTTGGTACTGGCAGCTAAGTATAGCTTTTTGCATTCCAATTTAATTAATCTTCATGTTCTTAAAATTTTTATTTTGCCAAGAAACTTTTGTAATGCCTAATTTTTACTAGTCAATGCAGAAATCAAAGATTTCAAAAGTCAACAGTTCTGTAATATTTTATTATGAAATATTACATGAATGAAAGAATTCATTTATTATGACTGTACTTAATGCTCTAATGTTTATTATACATGCATTTCTGCAACTTTTTGATACAAAAAAAGCTTATGTTGTGTACAGATATTTAAAATTGTACATATTTGTGTCGTATATTAATACTATAATTTACAAACTAAAGCAATAAAATGTTTTGCTATGAACTACTGGAGACCTATCTGTAAATGTTTTATTAGAAATAAATAAATGTGTGTGTGGTATTAATTTGAGTTATTTCAAATTATCTATATAAAACTGTGTAACATAATTTTCTAAGCAAATTTTGCTGAAATCAATGTATTTTTTTTTAAATTTTTAAATTTTATTTTAAATATTTGATCATTTGTGTTTATTTGAAAATGAAAATTTTTTTGTTTTAGCAAAAATGGTAATATAGTTTATATATATTACAATAAATGTGTATTTTTTATTTGATTAAGTTGTAGAATATTTTTCATTTATAAATTATTTGTTTGGAAAAAAACAAATTGAAGAACAAATTTACTATAAACAACTAAATTTTTGGATTTTTTTTTCTTTTATTTTTTGGCATTTGAAATAAAATTGGGTGCAGACTTTAATATTTGTACTAAGTATGCTTTTGTATTGTGTAATACTAATATTCATTCATTATTCTTGTTTCTGCTCTTGTTCTTAAATTCTTCATAAAATATGAAGTTAGAATTTCTCATTCATAATTTTAGAATTAATTATAAACATTATTTCATTTGTAAGTAATTAGCAATTATTCTAAAATATCAAACAAAAAATTGGTTGTTTTTTTAAATTTCTGAATGAAAATTTCTATTTCAAGGATTTATTTTTATTTGATGTTTCCAAATTCAAAAATATTTGTGTAGCAAGGTGTATATGTATTACTTTTCTTTGTAAGGATGAATATATTGTATTTTTATTTTAGCTAACTTTTTATTAACTATCCTTTTTTTATTATTATTATAGAAAGTATAATTTCAAACTTTTTCTGGAAAAAAAATTCTCTGAATATTATTTTAAAATTCTGAATTTAAACTATCTTTTTACCCATGAGACAAATTAATTTTAAAGGAAATTCATTTAATCTTATTTATATTTATAATATTTATTTCGTTCATTTAGAGTTTTCAGTACTTGAATATTACAAACTGAGTGCTTCTGAATGAAGTTCAGTATTAGTTTTTCAAATGATAGAATCTTTTTCTTTTACCAAAATTTGCTAAGTATGAAAATAATGCTTTTGGAATGAGTTGTAAAATATTTAATGCTTTATGGAATTGTAAAAAAATATATATATATATAAATAACAATCTATATCTGTTTGTCACTGTGCTCAGATGCAATAATGAATTTACAATCATTTTAAAAATAAGAAATAATCTTTCATTTTTTAAGAATATTCCACTATTCTGGGGGACCATCTTGATTTCATTGACAATTTTTAGTAAATGTAAAACTCATTTTGTTTCATTCCATTTTTTAACAAGTTTTGAACTATAAATTAACACAACTATATATTATTTTATTTCTAATTGCATATTTTTCTGTTTTTGTCTGATTTTTTTTCTTAACATCTTCAGAATTCAGCTACTCTTACATGTTCTATTTAGGGCTACTCTCTCTGTATGCCTATTATGCTCCTTAGTTGTTGGTTTTATGAATTTTTGATAAGTTATTAGAGAAAAAATAATTTTTTCTGTTTGAAATATAAAATATTAAAAATTGATTGCATCTGTTTCACTACATTTTATGTTTTATTAATTAAATTTCTAATGATTTTTTATTTTTGATAAGTTTTAAAACGAACATTGAAGCCGTTTGAGATAAATATTCAAAAGTACTAAAGAGAAATTTTAACTTTTATTTCATTTTGTACTTTAAATGAAGTATTAAATTACTTTTAAGAGCAATTTTTGATTAACTTTTATATTTATTAGAAATTTTGCATGTATATATTGTATAGTATAGTTCTTAGCTATTTATTTTAAAATGTAATGTAAATTAACATAAAAAAATATAGAATTCTGTTTTAAACAGGCCTATTAAATAAAAGAAAAACTGATAATTTTTTATAAGTAACAAAATATACTTTAACAAAAGAAAAAAATTCTAAAATAAGTTTTTCTGAATGAATTTTGGAATTTTTTCTCTAGAAAGTAAATTTTGTTGAAGAAATATTTCAAATAAAAATTTGAATATTTCATTCTTTGCAGTTAATCAAAATAACAGAAAACCATTCTTGCTATTCTTAGTAAATATATGTTTGGTTCTATTTTGTCTCATTTTATTAATAATAGCTAATTAAGGTAAATATTCAAGAATAAGATATTTAGTAGAACATTGTTAGTAATACAAGTAATATTTGTTTTTGTTTAGTAATGTGTGCCAAATTCTATAATTTATTTTTAAATTTTGAATTGAATGAAAAGTTTTATAGCTCAAATCTTGATTGGGGAAAAAAAAAACTATATCAAATATATGAAATGATTTTGAAATCCTCTATTTATTTAAAGTTTTCTGTGTGGGAAATTTTTGTGCCATTTTTTAGAAAAAAATATGTTCCTATAAAAAGCTATGGACATGTAATACTATTGTTTCTGTTTTGTTAAGTTTTAGAATTCATGCATCTTTTTTCTTGTATTGTAAAACTTTGGTTTCAAATTGAACTGTTGTTTATATATATTTTGAAATGACTAAGTATAATTGTGCAATTTCCAAAAATTCTTTTCAATCAGATATCATCCATTTAAATTGTTGTTAAAAGTTAGTTTTTTAGGGGGGGAAAAAGCATGTATTATTCATTTTTGATGTCAAACATTTTAAAAATTGTTTTAATATTATTTAAAAAATCAATTTCAGTTATTTAAGGAAATCAGTTTGTATTTACTGTAATTTAGATAATTCCAGATTTAAATTGTATGATGAAGTAAAAAAGGTGTTTCATTTTTTAAAAATTATGTATACTACTTTTGTTTTCATATTTTACAATGAATTCATTTTGATTAAGTATTGGAATAGTAAATTTTCCTGTCAATACTAATAAACACAGTACTTTTTAAAAATATTTATATAGATATATTTCTAACAATAGAAAATACTTGTTGCTAATTTCTCTTTCTAATGTTGATAAAATAATACTTTATTGAAAAAATAATTCTGCTAGATAATTTTCTTCAATAAATTTCAAATCTTAAAAAAATATATGCATTATGGATTTTATTTAAACTTTATTTATTTTTTAAATCCAACTATTCTTGAAGTAAGAACTTTTTCAATATTTATTTACCTTTTGTCTTTTTAGTGACTTTTATTAGATTTCTATTTATGTGTATTAGATGTTCTCTCTTTTTTTTAATTAAAGAACTTTGTTTTTGTACTTGATTGTCTATTTTAACAGTCTAGTATATGTGAGTATTGTAAATAATTCAGATTATATAAATGAATTGATTATGTACTTTATAAAAAACTTCATTTTCTTTGCTCTTGTAAAATGTGTAAAGCTTTTAATGTAAAGAAATCAAAAACATATTTCATGACTTTCGAATCAATTGCCAAAAGATAAGTCAAGCAGCAGTGTCACAATGCTGTTATATTTTTGGTGTCTGTAAAATTGTCTGAAGTTTTCTTATGAAGGGTATATAATATTTAGTCAGCGATGATTCTTACTGATCTAAATATGGTGTGTAAATACTATTGTAGAAACTGTAATTTTCATGAAATATGTAGCCAATAAATGCTACTAGGATCTTTTCTTTTGTTTCTTTCATTGAAATTAAATTTCATTCTTTGAGATTTTTTTTTTTTTTCTGGTTTGTAATTAAACTGTTCAAATATACAAATATTAGGATTTGATACATGCAAATACAAATATAAGGAATTGAAACTACACAAATATTATATGTTATACTATACAATTATATTATTTTATATTTGATTTTTTTCTTGCTTCTATATCTAAATTATTTCAAAATTTATTTCTAAGGATTTTTAATTTTCTCGATATTTAAATGTGTTAACATAAATCAATCCTGAAAATCTTGAATTTTTAAAAATGAGTATTTTTTCTTTTGGTATGGCTTGCAATCTTTGCTAACAAAGGAAGCTACATTCCTCCTATTGAGTATACTTCATATAATAACTGAACAAAAACACTTATATAGGAAAAAAAATAAGGAATCTTGCTAAGAAGGAACTATGATTTTGATGAATTTTAGCATGCATCTTTTGAGACATGTATCAAATTTGGTGACAATCTGCTCACCCACTTTTGCCACAGGATGCTGTTTATAGGGGAAGTTTAATTATAACCACCCTCTATATTCTGAACTTGAAGTAGAAATAAAAATGTAATATGAACATGAAACGTTTGGTTTATGCAGTCGTTAAGCGATTATTTATAATTCTTTTTACATATTTTTTATGTTTTTGAGTCTAGAGAGTCAGGCATACTACCTTTTTTTATTTTATTATTATTTTTTCGTTTGTTCAAAATTGTTCATTGGAAGTGGTTCTGAAAAACAATAAATATGTTTTAAGTTTCAATATATGTGTGTAAAGAAAACAACAACAAAAAGTAAGACCATAATTACCAGGAGGAATGACATTTTAATTTCATTTTTCTTTATGGCAATTCGTTTAGTAATATGACTGTTAAGTCAAATGGACCAATTTAATAGTCGGATGCTTAGAATTATAAAACCTCACTCGATCGCAATGGGAAACATGTTGCAATAATTTTTTTTTATAGCTACAATTTTTTTTTGTTGAGAAATTACTCGTTTGTGAATTATTTAATATGGTTGTGAACAAAGTGTGCTTACTACTAAGATATCTCTATCATTCCATTATGGCTGAAAAACTCCATATGAAAAACACTTTTTTAATTTAACCGATTAAAATCAAAATCATGCACACACATCCACTTACATGGAATTTTATCCTATTTTACTGAACTTAATAATATATACAGTGGGCCACAAAAGTGTTTGTACACTTGCAATTTCGTATAAAATTTAATGTTTTCGACAAATAAAAATTAATATATCGTGATTGTAATTTTTTTATGTGTGATATCTGCAACTTGTTCTTAATAGAATGATACACTATTTTTAATAAATTAATTAGGTATAGCTATTTTTTTAAAAATTAATAATCAAAATCTACTAAAAAATTACGCCACAAAAGTCTTCGTACACTTAACAAAAATCGCAACTTAGCTTTAAATATTGTATTTCTTTCTTAATTTAGTACTTAGTAGGATATCTTTTAGTGTTCACAACAGCTTTTAAGCGTCTTGGTATAGATTTAATCAGTTTTTTGTAATTTCTGCATCGATTTTCCTCCATTCTTCTGTGATTATTGTTTTTACTTCACATTTTGTGTTTATTTGTAATGTTTTTTTTTTACATCAAAATCTCCCCAAATATGTTCTACTGGGCTAAACAAAGGGATTGAGGAGGTGTCTTCATAATTTGGGGACAGTTATAGAGACACCAGTGGCGTACATTGAGAGCAGTGTGCTTGGCTACATTACCCTGTTAAAAAATTAAGTCGTCTCCAATATCCAAATTTCAGGCGGATAATTTAAAATTTCTCTTTAAAATATTTAAATAGAGCACATGATTCACAATACCATCAAAAAATACCAAATTACCTAATTTTGAAGCCAATTTACACCCCCACGCCAGGGTACCTTCACTTCCATGCTGAAGCATGGAGGTGGAGGAGTTCTTGTTTCGCATAAATTAATGCA
>BMAV01011924.1:0-92500 GCA_019973955.1 Trichonephila inaurata madagascariensis | reverse complement strand
ATTAATATTTATAAAAAATACATGTACTAATAATAGTATTATAAGCACCATATAATAAGCTCATATTATTTTATCGTTTTATGTAATATTCATATAGTACGATCATATAACGGTTATTAGAAACAATAATCATAATATAATTAAATAGTAATTATTAAAAGAATAATATCAATTGTAAAAAAATAAAATAATGTATAAGAGAACTCGTAATACAGAACTATAAATAAATAACATAAGAATAGCTATAAACAAAACAAAATGTTATAAATGAATAAGATAATAATTATAATTAAATATATAATAATTAAATAATATAATTATAATTAAATCACATAATTATAATTAAATCATAATATTATAAATAAATAACAATATTATAATTATAAATAAATAACAAAGTATGTAGTAATATTTATAAATAATGCTAAAGAATCTTACCTACCAGTAGCTTATTTTACACATAAATATTATAAGGTTAAAGTCACTTTGTTATACAGAAGCCAGTCGGTCAGTTGTGAGAAATGTTAAATTGAAATCGTCAAAATTTCTCGAATTTCATCTTGCTATGTGCCTAAGCTGATGGTCAACAGATCCACATCTTTTGCAAAAAGCTACATACAATCACCGTAGGTAGACGAACTTTCATATCCGATTTTCATTTTGGCGATCTTAAAGTAGCCATCGATGAAAGACGAATGACATAGAAATAACTAACATATTGGTTGAATTGTTAACGGATAATTAAATATTTGGGTAAAAAACGATATAGTATCGAAGGTCGTGAAAATCCCTTTAATCGATACAATTTGTTTTCGGCTAATACAGTAGTTACTTTTCAAGATTGTTCCTTTGAAGCAGGGAATAACACACGCACCCTAGCGGGGCCCAAAGCCTACGTTAAGTTATGGTTTTGCAATCCTTTGTAAGATCCGGCTTGAGGCCTAAAACATGACTTTGCAGAGGGGTCCTAATATTCTTCGTTACGCCACTGTCAGGACTCGAACCTATGATTTGACTGACAGAAGCAAAATAAGCGACGAGTTCCCACGTTTTCAAAACGTAATCCCCAATCAGAGCAGTGGCGTAACGTATATCCCCGCAACTCTAACATCGCGTCGCCCAAAGCGTGACTGACGCCATGTACACATAGTTTTGCAATCTTTTGTAAGATCCAGCTTGGGGCCTAAACCCTGGTTTTAAGGAGGCCCTAATATTCTTCGTTACACCACTGCTTTGAAGTGATCACAGTCCAATCATTATGGAGCTTCCTCTGTTCGAGACGCATAAAAGACCTTTAAAGAAAATTATAAACTGGAAATAAGAGATGAAATAAGCACAGATTATACTAAGCAGCCCAGATGAAAATATAGTCGATCTCACTTGTACAATTTCGAAAATTATTAATAGCAATATTAGAGAAGTTGAAGTATCTAAAAAATCCTCCCCTTCCCCCCATGGCAGAACTATACTAGTCATAAGTTCTATAAATTAAAAAAAAATTAGAAAAAGAAGGCTACACGTAACATTTTCCATATTTTATGGATCAAGTACAAGCAATATGCGTGTAAATTCAGATTTCATAAGAAAAATGCTAAAAGAATATACTAGGACAGAATATGTAGCGATGTTTCGAATCCAAAGATGTTTTTTCGTATTCTGAAAAAACTCTTTACTACTGACTCAGATCCTTAAGAAAAAAGTTTGATATTCTTCAATTCAATAATAGATTTACCACTCGAACTGAAATACATGCCAATATTTTTGTAGACTTTTTTTTTATCTAAAAGCATTTTGTCATGAACCAATTCTCTTGGAGTTTCTCCACCAAGAGGATAATTTACTTAATAAACCATTTCTATTTTTTGAAATTCACAGACCAACAAAACTTTGCAAAAGTACAGCTCCCGTGGCAGATCATATTATAGCATCTTCCGTTAAAAAGCTTGAATATAATGGATGTGATGTAATTTTGAGATACTTTCAAAAATTATCTGATAACGCTATTTTCATGAAGTTATCCTTTCGATTGCCAAACCATGCAAAGACAAAACTCAAATTTTATCCTACAGGCCAATAGCACTGACTGCATAGAATATCCTACTTTTCTTAAATGCAGAACGAAAACTTCAACATTACGGTTTTTTGCACCTTTTAAAGATAGCAGAAATGCTACCTATCTTGTTTACAAAGCAACAGGAGATGCAAAAAACACAATATATTTTTTTTATTTCCGTAGAAATATGCTTAGATATTCAAAAATATATATGATTCAGTTTATGTCAGGGATGGCGAATCAGTGGCACGCGTGCCATTGATGGCACGCGATACAATATTTTAGGCACTCCACCGATCAAAACGGTTTGCATTTTAGTCCAAAATAAAAAAAGTTAACTGTGAAGTATACGAACAAACGCGAGAGATTGGTCGTAGTGCAGTGGCCATCACACTCGTTTGTTATTGTCTTGCCTTAGTTACGTCGTGATTACAACTTCTAATGATGCGAAGTTTATGTAAACATAACATAATAAATTTAGTTGACACAACTGTATTTTAAAGTTTATTAGTGTTATATTTACTATTTTTAGCCGTTATTTAACATGTCTATTTAAAAACAACAATAAGTGCTAGATAATAAGTGTAACAGAGAATTTCAAACTTGGTATACTGAGAAACATGGCATATGATAAGTAAAGGCAACAAAGCGGTGTTTGTTTTATGTTTTGGAACAGTTTTATGTAGAATATAGTCTGTATAATGGATTCTAGATGCACATTTAACTGTTTGAAGAAGCTGGCTCATGCTATTTTAACCATATTTTCATCAACCTATGCCTGCGAGTTATTATTTTCAGAGATGAATAATATTAAAGACTCGCTTACGGGGGTATTCTCAATCGCGAGTTATTGAAAAGAAAACTCACACGGATTGGGTAACCCTTGCTCGCCGATAACTCGTGGATAATTCTCCTTTCTTATTCTCGAACTGAGTTATGCGTGAGCAAGATGTTACAGTCGTTGTGATTGGACACTGATAATCACGTGACATATTCTTTGTTACGTCCACTTTGCTTACAAACAGATTCGCGTGATCGAAATCCGCGAGTTACCTTTGGATGAATAATCCGTGGATTTGGCGTGATACGCAATTGAGAATAATGATGTTTCGCCAATCTGCGAGTTACCTCCGGTTCGGGGATAACCCGAGGTTAACTCGCGATTGAGAATACCACTATTAGAAACCGTTTGGCGGATAACTCCAGCATGAATTCTGTGTGCTAAAAGTAACATCTTACAACCCTAGTATAAGTTATTTGTCATCAAAACTGCAACAACAGAAGTCACGCTAATGTTACTTTACAATTTGAACTACACATATAACTAAAACATTTTCTACTATAAAGTGCAAAATGTATTTTTTCGTTGTAAATAAAAAATTTGAATTGTAAGTATTTAGTTTTATTTTTTCCCAATAATCACAAATAAAAATTATTTGACGGCACGTCTATACCTCATTAAACCTTTCTTAAGAAAAAATGGCACGTTGATCTATAAAGGTTCGCAACCCCTGGTTTATGTGAATGGTCTTCTATATAAATGTCTACAAATCGGTACACAACCGGAAAAGCAGTTACATGGATCCATAAATTTCTCACATATCGATATTTTCAAAGCTGGAAGGGTTGTCTTTCTTCCAAAATTTAGTTCCATGAGGTCTTCCTGAGACTTGAATCTAAAAATTATGGAAGAAGATAAAAATAATATTTTTAGTACACTTTATACTTTGAATGTTGGTAGTGATCAAATTTTCCCCAGACTAACATCTTTTTCTATTCTTCCATGTAAAATTCATATCAACGATTTCAAATCTCAAGACAAAAATTTACCGATTCAAATTATTAGTGGTTCATTCGACGAAACCGTCAATCACGATTTCCAGGACTTTTTTATAATGGCTACTAATGCTTCAAAAAATGAGCATACTACATCTATTGCAGGAATTAAAGATAAATCCTCTTTTGCTTATAGAAAAACTTTGGCTATATACAGTCCCTCAAAAAAGTATTGAAACACACTACCAATTCATAGATTTTTATCGTAATATTTTATTTAAACATACAAATGAAACCAAAAAAGAAGTTAATATTATTTTGGTAAATACAAATAATAATAATTTGAACAAAACTCATACATTAATGCAATTATGGTTAAAATTGATAATAAAAGAAATCGCGCGAGTTAAGAAACGTGCTCAAAAAAGTATTGGGGGACACTTCCCAATAAATTAAGAAAAACAATTCAAACTTAGAAATTAATATCTTGTTGGGACACTCTTGATTCTTATGACCCCTCGAAGTCTATTTGGCATGGATTGGATCAATTTTTTGCAGAACGATCTATCGATTTTGGTCCACTCTTCGACCAAATATTTTCTTAACTCCTGCTTGTTAGAAATTTGGTGCTCATATAATTTTTGCTGCAAATAATCTCACACATAATTCAATGGGATTAAGGTCTGGACATTGTGCAGGAGTCTTAATAACATTAGGACAGTGGTAGAGGAACCATAACTAGCAAATATCTGCAGTATGTTTCGGATCATTATCTTGGTACAATTTAAAATGTCCTGAAATTCCCAGCTTGCTCGCACTTTGCCTTAAATTTCGTTAATTAAGATAGACATATTTATTCATTATATCATCAAAAAAATTGTTCCCGACCCCAGAGTTTTCCCATGAAACCCCCAGACAATTTGGTTACCCCCCCCATTTTTGATAGTAGGCAGAAAATTTTTGGGCATGCATTGCTGTATTTAATTTCCCCCAAAAAGTTTTGTTTTGGATCCGATCCAAAAAAAGTTATATTTGCTTTTAACAAATATTACTTTTCCCCCAAATATTCTGTTGGCTGCTTTACAAACATTTTAGCAAATGCCAGCATAGCTTGTTTTTTTTGTTTTGCTGATGTGGATTTCTTTGAGGTACTTTTACCATGATAGTTATTTTTTTTAAAAAACTTTTTGACATTTTCCCAGGATTTACTGATTTTCCAAACCCCTACTTTTACATTGAAAAAGTCTTTTTTCTGCACTAGTTTTTGGGTTTAAAACTTTTTCCTTTTTTCAAAATTTTCCACCCTTTTTTTTTTTAAAACATTTTCAAATTTGGAAAAAAATTCTTTTTGGAAAAACCCCCCTTTTTGTTTTCCCTTTTTTTTGTTTTTGGTTTTCAAAAAAAATTTTTTGGTTTTCCCCTTTTTTAAAAACCTGTTTTTTTTCCCAGTGGGATTTTAAAAAATTAAACCAATTTTTTGAAATTTTACTTTCCAATTTTTAAAGGGGGAATTTTTTCCTAAAAAAACAAACCCCCCCCTGAAATTTTTCCCCTTTTTTTTTTTCCAAAAAAAATTTTTAAAAGGATTTTGCTCACCCCAATATTTTTGGTTTTCTCCCCCCCCATTTTTTTTAAAAAAAATTTTTTAAATTTTTGAAACCATTTTTGTTTAAAAAATTTTTCCCAAAAACCCCAAAAAGGGATGTAAGTTTAAATTTTTTTAATTGTGCCTTTTTATATTTGGTTTAAAAATTTTTCTCATTTCAAAATTTGTTCCAAAAAAAATTTTAAAATTCCAGGGGGGTTTTGGGTTATTTTTAAAAAAGGCGGTTGGTTTCTTAAATTTAATTTAAAATTTTTTTAAAATATTTAACCTTTTAAATTTTTTAAAAATTTAAATTTTGTTTTTTGTTTTTAATTATAAAAATTTTTTAAAAAGGAAAAATTTTTTGGGATTTTCATTTTCCAAAAAAGGGGGAGTTTTTTTTCCCAAAAAAACCCGGGGCGATGACTGCTTTTTTCCCAAAAAAATTTCCCCTTAATTTTCCCAAAAATTTTGGAAAAAAATTTGCTTTTAAAATTACTTGTTATACCCCTTAACTCACAGATTAGCGAGCAAGATTTATATACAATCCCGTAAATAACTATCAGTTGATTCTACTTGGAAGATTCTGGAACAAAAAATATTTTGGAATGAAAAGGTGGATTACCTTGCACGATCGGTATCGAAGTTGAATGTATATATCGAATGGATTGCTTCAGATGACATCAATAAGAGAAAATACATCAAAAGATAGTTAAAAAAAATAATGGTAATTTTTATTCAAGCAAATATTTTGAAAATTTGGATAATACTCCGAACATAAGCAACATTTATAAATAGACAAATATAATAGAAGTGAAGAAATTCTGTGTACTCGAATCTTCAGTAAAATGATCATAACTCCACAGGACTTAAGCATGAATTCAATTTACTAGATTTACTCAAACTTTCAATATTTGCGACCAAATTTTCATTCATAATTTTTATCACATCTCTCATACAATAGTAATGTATTGAATGCAATAAAATAATGTACTTTGACGCTAAAGCTACAACAGACTTTAATTATAAACTATACAAATTATCAAGATAAATATTAAATTTTGTATGTTACTTTTAAGTAATAGATAATGTTTTGCTTCATTTAGGTGAATTAATAAATTCTTAAAATTTAAACTTTTTATTTTTTAATTTTTTTTGATTTTTTTCCTTTCGTAGGTTTCACCCCCTTAGGGGGCTTTTCCCCAAATTTGAAAATAGATGCTGTAGAAGATATACATATAATCGAAATAAATATTTTATCAAAATTGATCCTCATTGTACCATCACTTTCAAAGATTTATTGGAACAAGCTGCTCCAAATACATCAACATTTAGAATTTTTGTTCAGAAAATAAAACTGTTAATATCTGTTAACTTGCAAATTTTTATTTTACGGGGATAATAGCTTATGTTGTTTTACATCCGTTGAAGAAAAGGCGTTTTTGGTATAGTACATAAACTTTGGCTACTACTATTCGCAATAACAGCATTTGGCAACGTTTTCTTGATTTGGCGAAATAGCTCCATACTAGAACACGTAAGCGCCAGATTTTGGTTCGAAGTGTCATCGCATACGATTAGCCTTTTAGCTGGTGTTATTTCTGATTTTCAGCGCCAAAGCTAATATTTTCAAATGAAATGGCGTGTATCAACTAAATCCAACATCAAAAAATGTTTGCCAAAATCCCAAACTGTATTTTTATTTTTTTTTTAAATTCGTGCAAAACATTATCATGGAAAGCATTTTTACTGAAATCGCATGGTTAACTTTATATCGATTTGAAAATGTGTCGAAAACTTTTTGTCATCCATTAGTTATATTCCAACTGAAGATTTTCTTATAATGGCGTGGGGGCTTTTTAAATACTTTCACAGTAACATCCTGGGAACTCGACAGAAAAAAATCAAGGTAAGAAGTTTAATTTATTACTGTATTTAGAACGGATAGCTTATGTTTAAAACAAATATGCTTCAAATAACACTCAGCTGGTAACAATCTTTGAATTTAAGTATAAGATTTCTAGGAGGGGAGGGAAGCCATATCCCAGTTTAGCATTATTGATTCGATGTACCCTATATTCTAATTATTAAAATCTAATTTAAGATGAATTTCCTTATTGAACATTAGTAACTTGTCATATGAATTCGGTTAACTAAGATTAAATATCACGATACTAAATATTATAGAGGAATATTCCAAACACTTTCGGATACAATAATGGCTACACAAAAACAGTTTTACTCGTACTTGTTCATACGTAAGTATTTCAAGATTGAGTTGATTTTCTTGGGATGTCCGAATATTATGTACAAGGATTTATTTGGAAATTAATAATATTCTTATAGATTAAATGTAGATATCTTGTTACGCGTTTAATTTGCTATGCAATTAAATAATTGATAGCTGTGAAGCTTGTTGTAATTAAGACTGTTTTAACATATGTACGACAGAGTGAACTTAACGCGAAGCACTTTTTCGGACAAAAATTCAACTTTTATGAAATTTGTGACATTGTAACTCATGCATTTGTTTATAGTATAGTGTTTTTAAAATTTCAAAATATTTCGTAAATAATTAATTTTTAACAGTGAAGGGGTAGCTCATTTAGCATTGCGGTATAGGAGAAAAAAGGCGAAACAAGTTTTATAAAAGAAAAAATGTTTCAACTCGGATAAAAATTAGTATGATAAAATAAGTCATTCTTACAGGATATTGAAAAAGATAAATAATGTTTGGTACTTTTTTTATTGAAAAATTTTCCGAATTTGGTTCCTATTCTTTAACATTAGTCGAAGACAGCCTTAAGAACTATTAATTCCTATTATATTACATTACATTTACAGCTATTTAGTTTTCCAGACATTTCTATTATCCATGCTGAAAATTCAGTGTGAAAATATATAATTTGTTTGGCCAAGCCTCTTTTTAACTAATGAATACTAAATATTTGTTTCATTTGATATAATAGTTTCAAATGCGCAAGTATCTCAGTTCGGACTGATCACACTTCGATTGATGACTGACTTGCTTGTTGAGAGGTGGTAAATATAATGCTGTGTATGAAACCTGTTTACTTATAGATGCTAGAGTAGTAGTAATGGAGGATAATGTCATTAAATCTTCCGCTAACTACAACTTATTTTGGATTTAAATTCTTACAAGATTTACAAGAGGTTTTTTGTATTTTTATCGCGCGATTTTACCTCTTATTGCTAGTTTGGTTTAAATAAACTTTGAGAAATTTCGTAGATAACATATGTATAGTATATTCTCCTGGGGCTGCGGTAGCCCAGTGGGCAAGGTATCGGATCATGGCAGGCATGTCATGAGTTCGAGCCCAGTACCACTAAAGACCCACCTTGTAGGGGCAGCGATGCACGTTAAATCTGTCGAGAGCTGAAATGTCCTCCCGTTGGTGTGGTAGTTAGGAGAGGGGAGTGCCAGCTCAGGTGTCGTCCACGTCACTTGACCATGGTTCAAAATTACGTGGTCCGTCGCCAAAAGCCCTGGTGTAGCTGAACATTGCGACGTTAATATTCGCTCACTCACCCAGTATATTCTCCTGCTCCCTTTCAGAAACTTCATTTATGAAAATGAATTACTTCAATTTTGAAGAATATTTATTAAGTAGGTGATAAGAGCAAACAATAATATCTACGGAATAAATCTCTCTCTCTCTATATATAAAGAAGAAAAGCGATTCACTCACTCATCGCGATATATTGGGAGTAATTGATCTACAAACTTGAAATTTGGCTGGCATGTTTCTTTCATAGAGCAGAGATAAGTTAAGAATGGGTTTTGCAAAAATCAACCTTCAGCGATTGCTTGTGAGGATTTAAAAGACGTGATAAATTCCTATTTTTGAACTGTTAAACCTGTATCTTGAAATCTGGTGAACACATTTCTTTTGTTGAATAGAGATCCAACGAATTTTACGGAAATCGACTCCAATAGGGTTGCGGATACAAGAAAAAAATATCCCATTTTCGAGCTACTAGACCTACAGTAATGAAATTTCGGTACGTATGTGTCTTTAATTGAGTTGAAATCCACTAAGAATAGGTCTTTCGAAATCCAACTCTTAAGGGTGGTTACGGGGCAGATCGATATACAAAAAAATTAGGTTTTTGAACTATTAAATTTATACTTGAAATTTGGCAAGCATATTTATTTTTTTGAGTAGAGATCTATTAAAAATGGGTTTTTTGGAGAGCCACTTGGGTAAGGGAGTCACGGGGGCTACCCCTACTAAAAGATAATTCTGCTTCAGTTTTAGAAATTTCCGTCCTTTTTAAATCAAGAGGTGGTGAGGGTTATAAGAATGTTTTTCAATGAAATTGAAAGCTTAATGCCAAGACTTAGATATCAATAGATTATATATATTTTTATAATCATTCAATATCATGAACTATATCCAGCGAAACGGGTGCGAGTTATGGCTAGTAAAAATAAACATATATCTGCTTTAAATAATGAATAATTTTTTTAAGCATGATCCTCAAAAGTGAAATTGCAATATCTTGTAGCTAAATGTAAGTTATGTGGTGGGTAGAGGCGAAAAGATAAGCATGCGCATCTGGTCACATAATATCCAGATTCGGTACACAAACTCAGTGGAAGGCTAATTCTGCATACGGTCCCAGCGCCGGATTTCAGCTTCGGAATTATTGAAGGAACGTAATATATGCCTTGAAGACGTCGGTGAGATGAATACCAGAAGCTATCCATTCGGAACGAGACCTTACCTCAGGGACGTAGCTACCGCCGTTTCAATGATACGGAGCCCCTAGTTGCAGGGGACCTAAAATGCATAAATGAAAACCCACCAAATATTAGGGGACTTAAAAGAGCCCCCAAGAGTTTTGATGCAGGGTCCACTCAGGTCTTACGCCAGTGCTTTACCCTGTAACTTCATGACCTTGATTTCTTCAACTGCCACTCGTGTTGGACGGCAAGTGAATACAATTTAATGTTTGGTGTAACAAAATAGAAGCAGGATCATCCCAGGCAATGGATCAGATGGAGATACATAATAGAGCATCCGCAAATAAGTTGCGTGAGGGATGGCTGCTCACATGATTGGCAGCCGCAGAAGATTCTTTAAGCAACCAGCACAATGACACATGCTTGACTGGAACCGAAATTAACGAATGGTATCTAATGTTTTGTCAGATGAATTCTGATTTTACTTATGAAGAAATAACGGGGTCGTGAACGGAGAGAGAGGATGGCTATACCCGGCAAACGTCACCAGACTACCTATATCAGGGATGGCAAACCAGTGGCACGCGACACAATCTTTTGGGCACGTCAGCGATCAAAATGGTTTGCATTTTATTTCAAAATAAGAAAGTTAACTATGAAGTATTACGAACAAACTTGAATGATCGGTCGCGGGCGGCGGGGAACACACTCTTTTGTTATTGACACAAGTGTATTTTAAATTTTGTGTTATTTACGATTTTTAACTGTTTTTAATATAGTGGTTCAGGAAAAGTAAAGTGAAGATGTAAGTGTAACAGAGAACTTCAAACTTGGCGAATGTAGAAATATGGTATTATTAGTAACGGCAACAAAGTAGCTTGTGTTTTGAGTTCTGGAACAGTGGTATGCAGAACATCATCTGTAAAGTGGCAGTTTGAAATAAATCATAAATCCTTTTTGTCAAAAGTGAACCACAGAAAAAATATAATAAGCTTAGAAACCATTTGAAGAATTCAGCATGAATTCTACTAAAAGTAACATCTTTATAATCTAAAAAGTTATTGTCCTTCATACCAACAACATAAGTCACGCTAAAGTTATTTTAATTTGAAACACACACGTATAACTAAAACATTTACAACTATAGAGTGCAAAAGGTATTTTTTCGTAGTAAATAAAGAGTTTTGAGTTGTTAGCATTTAGGTTTTTTTCATTTTCAATAATCACAACTGAAAATTGTTTGAGGGCACGTCTATACCTCATTAAACACTTCTTTAGAAAAAAATTGGCACGTGGATCCATAACGGTTCGCCATGCATGACCTATATCGTTGAGCATCACATCTTTCCTACACCAGGCTTCATAGTTGGGCGTAAGATTACTTTCAGATAACTGAAATCCGTTGTGTGCACATTAAGGTTAATTAACATCAGACAGGCGTGCTAAATAA
Source organism: Trichonephila inaurata madagascariensis (assembly GCA_019973955.1). Taxonomy (NCBI): domain Eukaryota; kingdom Metazoa; phylum Arthropoda; class Arachnida; order Araneae; family Nephilidae; genus Trichonephila; species Trichonephila inaurata. The sequence goes on along the minus strand of BMAV01011924.1, from coordinate 80,928 downwards.
GTTTCTTTGCCATTTGTGCAGGCCACATCGGCACATTATTCCAGCAGGACAATGCCTGCCCTCATGTCGCATGACGAACTCTCTGTAGCCTGGGTGGGAATGACATCCTTTTCAGACCGGCAGCCTCACAGACTGGACGACATTCTCCGCACAAATTTTGAGAGTAAGATCAGTTTTTGACCCAAATGGAAGTCAGTTCCCCAGAGACTTCAAATAGGTCTCGCACTAGATCTATTATAACCGCCGCCCTAGGCTAGGGGTGGTGAACCTTTATGGATCAACGTGCCATTTTTTCTAAAAAAATGTTTAATTAGGTATAGACGTGCCGTCAAATAATTTCGACTAGTGATTATTGGGAAAATAATAAAATTAAATATACTAACAACACAAAACTCTATTTGCACTGAAAAAATACCTTTTGCACTGTTTATACGTGTAATTCAAATTAAAGTAACATTAGTGGGACTTCTGTTGTTGCAGATTGATGGCAAATAACTTATATTAGGATCGTAAGATATTTTTCGAAGAATACTTGCTGCATTTAAGTCATCTGCCAAACGATTTCTAAGAATTAATTATTTTTGCTGTGGTTCACTTTTTTTGATGGAGAGGGTTTGTGTGATTTGTTTCAAAATACAGTTTTACAGGCGATGTTCTGCACACCACTATTTCCAGAACATTAAACACACACCGCTTTGTCGAATTCAATAATAATGCCATGTTTCTTTTGGTCCACCGAATTTGAAATTATATCTGTTACACTTACTATCTTGTACATTTTGTTCTTTTGCTGAAATCGTAAATATAACACAGATAAACTAAAATACAGTTGTGTCAATGAAATCGACTATACCATGCTTAGAAAAACTTTACCTCTAGAGCAATAGTAGTCTACGACGTAACTAAGGTAAGATAATAACAAACGAGTGTGCTCCTCACCGCCCACGAGTGTTCGTAATACTTCATAGTAAACTTTGAAATTTTGAAATAAAATGCAAACCATTTTGATCATTGGCGTGCCAGAAATATTGTGTCACGTGCCATCAATGGCACGCGTGCCTCTGGTTCGCCATTCCTGCCCCAGGCACTTAAAATTGTTGCGCCCCTGCACTGTTCCCAGGGCACTCCCTCCTTACCTTGCCAGTTTTGGTTCGAGAGGGATTTTCTCTTAATTCTTTTTCCCTTTCTTTGTTTCTGCTGTTTGGAGACTTTCCTCTATCCACCACTATAATGACCCACAGTATCCCGGACTGGCAACCGAAAGGAAAGAATAAGTGGCATGGTCTGTCTAATCTTGTTCATTTCTTACAACAACATGGGCCAACCGCCCACCTTTTTGTAAATTAGTACCGTTAATTAATGAAATCGTTTGTAATTTCAGTATAGAGCAAGGGTGACGAACCTTCTTGGATTAGCATGCCATTTTTTTAAAATTGTTTAATGGGGTATAGACGTGCCGTCAAATAATTTTGAGTTGTGATTTTTAAGAAAATAATAAAACTAAATACTAACAACTCAAAGCTCTTTATTTACTATTAAAAAATACATTTTGTACTGTACAGCTGTAAATATTTTAGATATACGCATAATTCAAATTAAAGTAACATTAGTGTGACTTCTTTTGTTGCCGATTAGATGACAAATAACTTACATTAGGATTGTAAGATGTTACTTTTAGCATACAGAACGCATGCTGAATTAAAGTATTCTGTTAAATGGTTTCTAAGTGAGTCTTAAATGTGTTATTCAATTTTTAAAAGGGGGCTTTTCGGGCATAGGTAGATGAAAATATGGCTATAAAATAGCAGGAGTCAGCTTCTTCAAACAATTAAATGTGTCTGGAATTGAATTGTTTCCAAAATTTCGTAACTGGCATTTTTACTCATATTGCTTGTTAATTTTTCTCTTTCAATCTATTCGAACATTTTCCTTGTTTCATTAAATTTTTGAATCCGTATTGAACTAGACTGGAAATCATTCAGAGTTGCATTTCAAATTCTTCAATTTCCAACCAATCGAATTGGGACAAGTACAGTTTATCAAATGAAGTCCCATCAGGGTACATGATAATTTTGGAAATAAGTTCTTTAATAACTTTTTCTTCGTCTGGTTCTTTCAAGTTTGGGAAATACTTGTAACTTCTTGTAATAATATCGTTTCTGAAAACATGTAATTTAGCGTCAAAAGCGTTGAGATCCCTCTTGAAGATAATTTTTTTTATTTGTGTCTTGAAGCCTTACGTTCAATATTTTGAAATGTTGGCATATGTTTGTAAAAACGTGACTGATCACTCGAGTTTATTTGTAATACTTTATAGTGAACTTAATTATTTTGAACTAAAATACACAAACCATTTTGATCGGTGACCTGTCCAAAATATTGTGTTGCGTGCCATTGGTTCGCCATCCCTGGTATAGAGTATACATCAGTGACGTAACGAAGAACACTAAGGCTCCCCTGCAAAGTCAGGTTTTGGGTCCCAAGCCGGATCTTATAAAGGGCTGCAAAACCATAACTTTTGGTCCCCCTAGAATCCTGCCCCTACCCAGGATGCGGGGATGTACATTATGCCACAGGTATACATTATTGGATAAACTGTTTTCAATTTGTTAATTATCTTTCATCATTTATCGTTTTACTATCCTATACTTTTAGACATCCTTATTCTTTTTGAATCACTGTATTGCACTGGTACAACTAGGGGGTTTTCTTGCGATCTTTAGTTATTACAAAATCATTAATAACTTCATTGTGTAATCAGTTTCCACGGTAATATCATTTTGAGTGCATAGCAACATCAAACTGTTTAACTTTTCATTTTCCGTAGTAGATCTGTAATATTAATATTTTCTCGTTTTTCACTCTCCAAATTTTGGCGCCTTAGGCACGTGCCTAGTGTGCCTAAGCGGAAAAGCGGCCCTGATTATGATTCCCAAATTTGTTTAATTTCCCAATCTAGATACCCAGACCAATAGCTGAAATTATTATTTCAGTCATAACAAATCAAGTGAGAATTTTGAAGAAGTATGACCAGATCCACATTATATATATATACATACATTCAAAAATTCAGAATAACAAGACAGCCATATCTCATACGTTCACGAGAATGGTTTTGTTCAGACTATGAATGTAGTTGCAATTGTCCACAGACAGCTTATTCAATAAGTGCGACTCTAGTACCCAAACAATATTAATTTACATTTTAAATTAAAAGTGCAACCGCAGCGCTGTTAATCTGTTTTTCTTAAAATACAGTCAGACCTCTGTTAAACAAAGTCGCTACATCCCCCAAGTTCATTATGTGGAAAATTTGTTATATAGAGGTTCATCTTACAATATACTTTATAAACCACATAAAATGAATTTTAAATTCATAAATGCTATAAATTAAAAAAATAATCATTAGCACCTTTTTGTAAATTTTTTTTTGATACCAATTTATTTTACATATCTTACCCATAAAAAAATATCGAGAAATAATAGTATATTTTCAACATTTATGTTGCAATTAATGAATTTTAAGACATTTTCTAATTTAAAGCATACAAGTAATTTTAAACAAACATACATTAGGCCGTCCATCCGGTGTAGTGGTTAGTGACGCTGACTGCGGTGCCGTAGGGCCTGGGTGTGAATCCCGGAGAAGGCATGGATATTTGTAAATGTATAGTGCCCTCGCGGCATGCGGGTACTCTAATTAGCTGTAGAGCCGCAAGCCCTCTCATTCTCCCTCAAATTGGGGTGGAACCGAGCCAAATTGTACTGTCACCTGCATGGTGCTCAAAGCTAAGGCGAACGACAGGCGTACAATCTAGCCCTTAGCCGCGATGAATTTCGTGGGCCCTGATCTGATGTTACTGTCGATTAGGTAGCATAAGTAACAACAAACATACATTATTTTATTACTAGAAATTCAAAAATATAATTAAAACCCTTAAACCCTTTAAATTCCCTTTTAAAAAAATCTTTTAAATTTTTTGGTTTAAAAAAATATTTTGTTTCATAAAACCCGATTTTTTACAAATTCCCCAAAAAAACCCCTTCCCAGGCGTTTTTTTTTGTGCCTTTTTTTAAATTTTTTCCATCCTTCATTGCCCCCCATTAACTTTTTTACCCCCAAATGCCTTCGAAAATTTAAGGGGTTTTTCCTATTACAAAAAAGTCGGAGCTTTTTTATCTCACATTGTTTTATCCACTTCAAAACTGCATTGTCAATCTTCATAGCCCACCCCGTTCTTAAACTTTTGAACAAGAATTCGATGAATAAAAATTTTTTTGTAACTTACCCTCGACTTTTTTTAAATATTTGGGATAACCCTTTTTGGGAAAAAAAATACCAAATTTTAAAAAAATACCCTTTTTTACTTGACCCCTTTTTATACACCCCCCCGAAAAATTTAAATTTTTTTTTTTTGATGCTCAAGCACTTACGTTCGGGGACATTTTCGAGATAAAGAAACGAAGTTACCCGTACGACTGATAAAACTACAAATGAAGGAGACTATTTAGGAAAACGGGATAACCCCCATTTTGGGGGGAAAGGGGGTATCGAAGATGTTTCTAGGGAACCAGACAATGGGGGGTTTAAAAGGGGGACTTTTGGATGAAATGCCCGAACCATTGCCCCGGGGTAGGGATCTAATAAAACCAATTCCCAAAAATTAAAGACCCCTTTTAAAAAGTTTAAAAGAAAGGAAAAATTTTTTAAAAGTCTGAAGTACCTTTTTAAAAAAGGGAAAAAATTTAATCAAAGAAAAAAAGTTCATTATATAGAAAAAAGCACTTTGCTATTGGGGGGTTATTTTAGAAGAAAAAAACTGAAATGTTCCCGTTCCCCCGGAAAATTCCATAGAGAAAGATTCTCAAAAAAAGGAATTTAAAAATTAAGGTTTGATTTTTTGTAAATTTTTTTCCAACCCTTTTTAAAATTAAGGCTACAACCCCCATTTCCCCCTCCCCCAATAAAAACTTTGGGGGTTTTCAATCTTTGAAAAATTTTAAAACCTCCCTTGGCTGAAAGGGGTTTTTTACTGGGGGAAATGGTTACAAAACCCCAAAACCGAACCTATAATTACCAAAATTTAATTATTAAAATTAGGGTTATTTAAAAATTTACCCAAAACACCCAACGGTTTGGGAATTTTATCTTTTAAAAAATTTTAAAACGCCCAAATTTGGGGAAAAATTTTAAAAACTTTTTAAAAGGGTTTTTCCCCAAATTTAAAAAAAAGGATTTCAGTTAACCGAAATTTTTATTTGGGCCCCGATTGTTTTGGAAAAAGCTACGTTTTAAAAATTTTAATGAAATTTTTTAAAAAAATTTTTCAAAAGTTTTGAAAAAATTTTAAGGGGGATTTTTAATTTTTAAAAATTTTTTATTAATTGTAAAATATTTAATAAAAAAAAGCTAAAATAAAAATTTTTTTTTTGTTGATTTAAAATTTTTTTTGACCTTTTAATTTTTTAATTACTTGTTTATTTTAATATGAATGTCGTAAATATTTCAAATGCTAACTGTATAATAATGTCCATTTAATTAACGCAAACTTCCCAACAAAGGCGGACTGAATTAATTATACAATAAGTTAACTTAAATTTAACTGTATAATATTAAAGTTAACTACATAATATAGTTTAAAATTAATATAGAAAATATCCAGTTCTTACATTTTATATTGTGCGTTTTCTAAAATATATTACCTAAAAGTCATGTGTTACCTAAATTTAGAAAAGAAGTTTTGAAATTATAACGTATAATCAAATGGCAAAGATGTCAAAATTGTACAATTATTTTTTTCCCTGTGTGGGGGCAAATATGATCCTAACTATTTCATTATTTGCTAGTGGCAACGTGTTGCTTGGAATGTTCGAGTGTCATGAAAAAGAGATGTCGGGGTAAAGTTTCGGGATTTTGAAAAGATTATTTGTCTCTTTAATTAAATTTACCAGCCACAGTAGTTAGTTTTTGGGGTTTAAATTTAAAAATTTCTTCCATTTTGAAAAATTTGGGTGGAAAAAACGTATTACTGGCGTCTGCTTAACAGTAAAGAACACTAAAATCTAAGTTAGATGATGACTAACTTTTGATGAGTTTTAGCAATAAGAAACTAGAGACAAAAATAAGTGCATAAAACATTTGATAGGATAAAAGATTTGATAGGCTAATTTTCAGTTATGTTGAGTAAATTCAAGCAAAGCTAAAAGTAAAAGGGGAAATTTATTCTCGTAGAAGCTGCATTATTTAGACCAGAGGTACCCAACACGTGGCCCACCAGTACGTAAGTTGCGGCCCACCGACTCTTTTTTAAAAAATTTAAATATCAGATTTTTAAAGTTTTTTCATTTTAAAATTTATTTGAGGTGAAATTTATATATATATATATATATATATATATATATATATATATATATATATATATATATATATATATATATATATATATATATATATATAATTAAATTCCCATCTAGTAATTCAATCTTTTATATTACCTCCTCACCTCTTCCAAGTATCCAAACTAATGACCCATTTATTTCTTCCGAACATATGGCCCTTTTGCCAATAAAATTTGTTCTAATTCCAGATCGTTATATTTAATAGCCCTATATGTCAGCATTAACTTTCAAGAGCACTCATGGACACCACGATCGGTGTTTTAAGTGTTTAACTCGCTTAAGATTATTCGGTGGCGTTCTTTCTCTCTCTGCCTCTTGCGACAGATGTGTAACTTTGATCAAATAAAGACCTTGTTATAAACTAAGTCTGTTTCTGACTCTAAAATCATCATAATATTTATATATATATATATATATATATACACGATGTATTTGCCTTTTACTTGTTCTTGTTTTAAAATAAATCATTTTTGATAATAGAAATATCCTTTAGATTAAAATAGATTTATATTTTATCAAACAGTTACATTTGATTTTACTATAGTAAATTAGTCATTTAATAAATTTCGAATTGCATTATGCGTATCCTTTACTATGGATGGTACATGATTCTCTGTGAGTGCGACTTTCGTTTCTCTTCCTCCTTTTTTGTTTGGAGTGCCCAAAAAGCAAGAGGCAGTCAGAGATGTTTTTTAAAGTTAAAAAAAATATTCAGGACGGTTAAGATAAAGGACAGTGTATACTTAATTGTTTGCGAATGACAACGCTATCAAATTTCAACGATGAGTAAAGAAAGATCAATTCAATAGGAACACCATAATTTTAAAGAAAATGGCAACTGTGATATTTTGAACATTATTTGATCATTGCATTATTATATTATATATATGTAAACATTATTACATTATTATATTATCTATGTCTGTATACATGAAAAATAATGAAAACAATAATAGTTCATTCTGTTTTAAATTTTCACTCCAATAAATGTTTTTTTTTTGTTTCCAAATCTGATATAAAGGTAAATATTTTTATGTACTGCCCGCGGGATTATAATATTTTTTCCGAAGTGGCCCACAAGGTCATTTGGGTTGGACACCTCTGATTTAGACTTTGTAAAAAAAAATTTGAATCTTTAACTTTTTAATCAATGAATATTCTTAAGCTTTTTTTCATTCTAACAAAAATATTGCATCCCAACTCTTGTTAGGAATTTCGAAATGGGGTTTGGGTTTTAGGAAATTTTTAATCATCCCATTAATTCACAATGTCTTTCTTATGTGCTGGTGACATATATTCTAACATAGAAAAATTTCGTATGAAGCAATATTATTTGTTTAAAAAATTCGTTTTGTTGTTTGTTATAGTTTTAGTGTTTAATATTGAAGCATTATTGGATCGCGCGGATTTACCATTCTAAAATAAATTAGATCACAAAAGAATGACTATGTTCACGGTAATACAGTCAGTAGTTTCTTCATATAATTTGAGAGCTCTTTTGCGGTCACATATTTTTTTGTATGGTCGTAGTACAAACCAAAGACATTTTTACGGAATAACAGGACATTTAGACTTTGAATCGAGTTCAATTTTAAATATCCAGATAGCGTGAAGTTACAGCTTGAAGAGTCACCTTCATTGCTGTTTTTATCATTCGACAATGACTTACATTTGCGAGATCCGTCACCAGTAACCCATTCTGATATTCTAGTACAAAATTAAGGTATCCGACTACGTTCGGAGCCGTGATTTTGCAAAAGCGAATAAATGAACAATTTTCATGATATTTAGTGTCACTTAGATTAAAATACATGTATAAAATTGTTTTAAGGACATTTTAACAAAAAAAAATTTATTTAAATACAATATTTCGGCAAAAAAATTAACTTAGAATAACCTTTTTCAAAATGTTCTCCTTTTGTGAAAAATGCTTCTATTACAATAATATTTTGCCTGTATATAGCTCAGACCTCTGTACAGAAGCTCAACTATGATTTCTGAAAAATTCACATTATTTTCAGAGTTGCCACCAATTGAAATAATTATTGGCATTTTTTTCTTAAAATTGCTTCCCTCTGTTGTCGTAAAATATGGATAAACCCACTTCTAAGTTATATATTTCAAAAACTCTAGTTGAGCCTCTGTAGAGAGGTTTGAGCTATATACAGGCAAAGTATTATTATAATACAAGCATTTTTCATAGAAGGAGAACATTGTGAAAAAGGTTATTCTAAGTGAAATTTTTTGATAAAATATTGTATTTAAATAATTTTTTTTGTCAAAATGTGTCCTCTTGAAACAATTTTATACATGTATTCTAATCTAAGTGACATTTAATATCATGGAAATTATCCATTTATGCGCTTTTACAAAATCACGGTTACGAACGTAGTCGGATACCTTAATATAAAAGAGGTGCGCGTTTTCAAAATGACTTTACGCCGAATGCATTATCGCTCCTTTGTCCCAAAATTGCTCGCTTTGGAACCTAAACCACAGTTTTAAAACCACTTGCACTTTGGTACAAGTTATGTTTGATTGAAATTGCTTTCAATGAAGTTTCTGTATGAAGTCAATATATATATATATATATTATATTGACATCAATTATACATTCATTATACATCAAGAACAATGTAAAATATTATATGTTGTATTGGATTATTTAAAGTTTTGTGTGTTAGAGGCAATTATAGAGTTTCTATGGGTGAACCCTTAGTCAAATGGAGGCGGTAATTCATTTCTGCCGAAACGATTGTTAAAGTATCTGAATCAAGACCATTGATACGCTGTTTCGGCTTCGCCAAATCAACAGAAAGGAGAGAGAAGAATACTTTGTCTCTATTATGTACTACCACAAGAAGAAATCAAAAGGTGTCAAAGCTTAGACTTTTGGGTGTTCATTGGGTGAGTGACGTGTAGTCCACGACTCATCAAATTAATCAGTGATCGAGATGTTCATCGTGGCAATCTCACACATAGGCCGAACAGTATGTGTGGTGCACCATCCAACTGAAGAATGAAGTTGTCGATGCGTCCTGCAACTGTGACTTCAACCAAAAAATCAACATATCCAAAAATTCGGCTACATTGACTATTTGCTCACGAAAAAGGAGCCATCCACTTTCTTTCTGAATACTGCTTAGGGGAATCTCACATGTGTTGCACCACGTCTATTGGCTGAGTCACTCCCCTCAGGGTCGAGACACAATCTTTATGAGTACATCTATCTCACGCTTTGCTGACGTGGTACGTGTCTTTGACGATTACTGTTTTACAGCAACATAAAAGTGTATATTTCTTTATGAATCATCCTGTATATTGTGTTTATATATGTTTATACAGGATGATCCCAAATTCATGGTACAAACTTTAAGGGTAAGTACAGGACATTGTAACAATCGTTTTTTCGAATGCATGGGCGCAAGTGACGCGGTGAGGCACAAACACAAAAAATAAGAGACGAAATGAAAGACAAAGTGTTTATTGAAAGCATTGTCGAAAAGTGTAATGTTTATAATAACTGTTTAGCACATGAGCTATGAAGTCCAGCTGCAGTACACATTGCTGTACCACCCACTGGTAATCGGAAAAGATAGTGTGCTTTGTTCAAAGCTTGTACTTGCTGAAAATGTGTAAGTGATTTTCGTTAAACACTCTACAAACGGTCTGACGACTCACAATTACGTGATGAGCAACAGTTCATGTACTTGACTCTGGTCTATCAGCCACAACATTCAAGATGCTTTTTTCCAGGCTTGGACTGCGTACAGCTCTTCGTCGAACAGCATCATGTCTGGTGACGTGGAATAAACGTGTTTTACGAAGTTTACGGTGTAACAGCTGAAAAATTCTCTTCCACTTTAAATCATCGATCAGATCGATTTAAAGATGCATTCGTAGCGCAGCTCTGCCGTTACCATTTGTACGGCTGTATATGTAATGCATGTCTGCATTTTCGGCATACGTAAAGTCTTCCATCGTAGACGTCAGCACAATTGCGAATGGTGCTTTCCCCTCTGAATGCATCATGTTGAACGGCAGCTAAATATCTATTACCCCGTACCGACAACGCAACAAACCGACAACTCCATTTCTCTTTTCTTTTATTTCCCTTGTTTGCATGTGGCCGCGAAAGCCGAGTGGTATAGGTATCGGATCGTCACGAGATCGAGCCCAGTACCACCAAAGACCCGCCGTGTAGGGCAGCGATGCAAGTTAAATCTGTCGAGAGCTGAAACGTCCTCCCGTTGGTGTGGTGTGGTAGTTAGGAGAGGGGGGTGCCAGCTCAGGTGTCGTCCACGTCACTTGACCATGGTTCAAAATTACGTGGTCCGTCGCCAAAAGCCCTCGTGTAGCTGAACAATGCGACGTTAATATTCAGTCAAAGTCCCTTGTTTGCACCTCACTGAGTCACTTGCGCTCATACATTCGTATACAATAAATGATTGTTACACAATGTCCTATGTCTAACCTTAAAGTTTGTACCATGAATTCGGGACCACCCCGTATAAATAGACTTTTTCTAGCATTATTTTGGCCGCGGTAGCCGAGTGGTATAGGTATCGGACCGTGGCTTGCCTTGTCACGAGTTCGAGTCCAGTACCACTAAAGACCCACCGTGTAGGGCAGCGATGCACGTTAAATCTGTCGAGAGCTGAAACGTCCTCTCGTTGGTGTGGTAGTTAGAGAGGGGGTGCCAGCTCAGGTGTCGTCCTCGTCACTTGACCATGGTTCAAAATTACGTTGTCCGTCGCCAAAAGCCCTCGTGCAGCTGAACAGTGCGACGTTAATATTCAATCAATCAATCTAGCATTATTTCTCTTTCCTTTATCTCAGAAGTGTAGGTAAATATAGGGAAGTTTGTAAGAGTTCGTTATTGTACTACTATGTCATTTATGTATCTTTCTGTTTTTTCATCTATTTATAGTTTAGCTTTACATTAGACTTATGGCAATTATAGTATATGAATGATAACACAAGCACGCACGCACACATTCACATCGAAGTTAGGGATGTTTAAAAATCCTCAATATAAATAAAACAAGTACACATAAACAGAAAAAAGACATTTATTTTTATGAATTTTCTACATAAACAGATTTCATAGATACTGCAATGAATACATTAAGTTTTCTCAAAATGGAAAAGAAAAACATCTCCGAGTAAAAACTTTGCCACATATTTTGAATGATTGGTTCCCATTGGAGAGTTCTCAACAAAAAATACTTTATTTACAACATTAAAGTGTACTTTTCTGAAACCTGTAAAACACCTTAGAAGTTAGTGTACCTCTTGCAGCATCAAGTTCCACTTTCAACCTCTCAATCACTATGCCAACCATTCCATTTTAGCAAAAATTCTTCGTGTAAATTATTTCACTACAAAAAATTTATACGCTTCTATGAACAAGCACAGGTGGGTTCCGTAAAATAGAGGCTTTTCTAGTTTCCGTTATATATAATGCTATGATAGTGTCTTCCCATAACAGTTCTCGGTACACTAACTTACAAGATCAAGTTCCGTAGCTTTGATAAACTCAGATACATGTACATGCATTGGCATATCGAGTGAACATATAAATAGGATATATTTCCATTTATGTAAGTGATAACTATAATATTTACAGTACACAACATATTACAAGTATACGTTTCCTTGTGATTGTTTTTTTGCACAGCCATAATTTATATATAAATATATATAAAGTACATGTATTTACATTTTTGGTTGGAATGATTTGCATATCACCATTCATATTTGATAAATAATATTGAGAAATATTTATTCTATCCAACAATAAGCTTTAATTTAAATTTAATATTGAAAATGGGAAATATATAAATGTAGTATGTTTTTTACATAGGGAGAGAATAAAATACATTGAGCAGCAAATACTAATTTTGCTTTATTCGTCATAATTATAAAATTTGTATTATGAATGTTTAGGTGCTCAAATTTTGTGCACATTTAGTATGGGCAGTGGATTTTGGTTTTTGAAAGATATATTCTTTGTAGAAAGAATTAGTACCACTTGTTCCAGTTGTTTTTAGTCTTACTCATTCTAACTTATAATAAATTTAAATGTTAAGTAAAATATGCTGCTAACTTTTTTAAAATTTAGGAAATTTTATCACAATGTATGTTTGATTTTTCAACAAAATGAGAATATCACTTAAACTTTTCGTAGTGGAGTAAAAAAATTATTTAAAAGATTAAAATAATTCAAAGTAGCGCCAATTGGCGTGTTTTCTGTTCTAAGCAAGCCAAGGAGAATCGAGTTGAGAAAGGATTTGTGAGTAAAATCGCATGATAAAAATTAGAGGTTTACCTTTGACTTATTTTTCTAACATAATATTTTGATAATTTTTTTTTGAAATCTAGTTAAGTAAAAGTTATTATGATACATAAATCGTTATAAGAGAGAGAGAGAGTTTATAAAAATTCTGAATTTTAGTTACATGTTTCGTTACAATTATCGAAACTTTTTAGAGAAGTTTTCTAAAAAATTAATTTTCTATACATAAACGAGCAATTATTAAGAGATTTATATATTAAAATTTGCCAAGCATTACGTAGTTACGAAACAATGATAATAGCAAATAATAATAGTGTTCTGATCTTTCCAAAAACTGTACAATGTTACAGTTTATTGTGTATGGTCATGTGTTACAAAATATGTATTTTAATTTAATCCCATTTTTCTTTAAATTAAGTTTGATTGACGACTATGTAACAGTCATCAACTGAAACTCTTAATATTCATCGGATAAGCTTCCCCTATTTTTTGGTGAAATATTCTCATTATCGAACTCTGTGTACGCTATTTAATGCAAATATTTGTTTAAAATTTGAGTTGCTGTAAATTAATGATCATAATTTGCGGCAGCTCAATTAATTAATTCAAAAGAGCTCATGTACTTACAAATAGCTCCATCATTAATAATTTATTATGATTTTTAACGATTTCTTGTCCACATGCCATTTGCTTTTACTTGATATTAAGGAAAATCAATAATGACCCATTAATGACAAACAAAGAAATTGGAATTAATTTTTTTCATTAATGGTTTCTTAGCTCATTTAAATTTGTCTTCATTGAATATAATAAAAATATCAAAAACTTCTAACCTTTTATCACTAATAAATGCTTTCATAATAATATATTTTGATTTCAAATGTGATTTTGAAAATGCAATGCATTTTAAGATACTAATTCATGTTTGGGGAAATCAATTTTTCTTCTACTTATGTATTTCATATTTCAATTCTTGAATTTTATAGATCGTACACTTTATGTTTGAATAAAGAAGTTATGTATTTTTTGGACGTTTCTACGTTTTAGACTCTGATAAATGGATATATTTGTTCTAATAATTCGAATTTACATTAATAACATTATATTTTCATATGTGAAAACTGTTTCCTATCTGTCTCAATTCTTCATTACCTGAAGTAAAAAAGGCTTAAAAACTTCGAAATTGATGCCATCAATATTTAACGAAAGAGAGCTCTAGTAAAAAATAAATAACAAAAATGAAATATATAAAACCAACTCTTTTTTTCCCTTCCTTTTCTATGACTAGTAGTAATTGAAGATTTTCATAAAACTATCAATATATTTTAAAGCTTTGCGTTAAATCTATTTTTATAGAAAATAGGAAAAATTATTTCTTTCAGATTTTTCATTTGTAGATTTATTTACGCGAAAAAGAATTCAAATATAAGCACAAAGTGACTTTTTCAAAAAATAGATAAATCTAACATGCGTATCTTTTTATGTGCCTATCTTTATCTTTAGGTAAGAAGGAAAAGGCCACATGTATATGTAGAAAGAGAACTAAAGGGGGAAAAAATAAATGTGTGTCTGGGATATTTTTCATTCCATACCATATGACATTTCAAGAATCCAAAACCTTTCCAACTCATCGAAATATTTCGCATTCTATTTCGAAAATACAACGTGCTTGAAATTTTGAAAGAATATTTACAATTGTGAAGCAATAACATTTCTCTACGTTTTCTCCGACCAGAGATATAACAGAATTTGCTTCGTAAATTATGTTAAATTTTGAGAAACAATACAAAAAAGAATGGAATTTTCTTTGTAAATATTGATGGAAAATTGTTTATATTTTTACATTGCATTATTAAAATTTATTTGTACTGAGTTTGATCAATATAAATTTTTCTTTAGGTAATTCTTCTTACGTCTTATTTATTATTACTAACAACGCAAATTTAAGTAATCGAAGAGGTATCTTTAACAAAAACGTTTATATAGAACAAGTTTGTTTATTTTTTAAAAAAAGAATACATAACTGTTCTAAAAATATGCCTATATATAAATGTATTTTATACTAGATTTAAAAGTTTTTCTGTTTTTTTTTTAAATTTACACACATGTATAAACAAGTCTTTTTCCTCATAAAAAAAAAAACCATGAGTTTAAAAATACATTTTTCTATCGCATTGAAAAGTTATTCGACAATTAAATTTCATTCCATTGATAAATTTACCCATGCCCGTCAAGCACTTTTTTGACATTACGTTCTGATTAACGTTCTGTGATGTTTGAGATAAATAACACGATAGCGTAATATTAATTAATTTAAACATTTATTTTATTTACGTCACAGCTATTACTTACAGAATATACATTGATGTTATTGAACTTATGAATGAAATTATTAAAGTTCAAATGATGTGGTTTGTGAGGGAGGAGTTTCTTTGGGGTCCACTCGCAACGAAGGTTGTCAGACCACATTTCCCGTTTCCTCTCTCTCTAGCTTGGGGATCAGCGGTCGGCGTCTTTAGCTTCCAGTTACATCCGGCTAGAGGGCGGAGAAAAGGGTCCCTCGTGGTGTCAAAGGTTGCCGGCCTATTCAAGACAGAACCACGCAATAATTTTAAAGTTTCAGCTGCCAATGCACGTGGGGTGATCCTCAAAAAAGCGGATTCCCAGCTGTGAGGCGGAAAATTCACAGCTCGTCACAGTTCTTAATATTTATACACCTTAAATATATATCACGTGGAAAATAATATACAATGGGAAATTTTATCTTATTTTTGTTATTTATTTTTTAAAGTATCGTTTTATTCTGTTGTATCAATTGTGCTCTTAGTAATCTGTCGGTTTTCCCCAACGGTTTTTATTCCGAAGTGAAATGAATTTTTTATTTTAGTACATAACGGTGTTCTTAGAAGTATTCTAGAATACGATTAATGTTTATGACTTCTTCCTAAAAAAAGATAAATGCCACAACAGGAATTAGAGATTAAGTTATAACTTTAAATACGACGAATTTAAGATTTGGGATGATTTCTAGCTTCGTGAATAATTTATTTGCATAATTTTAGAATGTTCAATTAAAGTTTTTCAATTATTCAACTTTTTCTAGCTTACATTAGAGAGTTTATTGCTGTTTAACCTCTCAAGTTGAATTTACTTAGTCAAATGAAATTTAATAGCTATATATTTTAATGAATAAATTGTAGGGATTAGAAAGGATGCAATATTACATGATAAAGTTTCATGAAAATGGCTCAAAATTTGTTTCATTATATGGAATAAAGAGGTTTCATTGGAATAAAATTAACTGGATTTTAGTTATGGAAATTTTTCATAAGCTTCATTTAGGTTAAATAACAAAATTCACTTAACTGAGCACAGCCTTTCTTTGCTTAAAATATTTTTTTAAAAATAAGGATGATTTGACATTTATGTTGAAAAGCAGCAAGGCGGAATATACAAAGCTAAATTATGAAATGAAAAAAACAACGAACTCACTAAAAAAAATGCCAGAATATGGAAATACTTGAATCGTATTGCTCAAATGAAAGATAAAATTTCTAAAATATTTTTCTGTTTTTTACGTATTGTAATACAATAATACCTCAAACTTACACGATGTGTGTGACTAAGTGATAATTACGTTAGTCGAAATCGCATAAGTCGGGCTATAATTTCTCATATAAATACATATAAATTATTTTTAGTTAGGGCCGGAGTCAAAAGATAATAATAATTAGAAAAAAAATGTTTAATAAAATCTTAAATAACACAGACCGAAGTTGTTTTGAAGTAGAAGGTACCTTAAAATCTAATAAAGTAGTTTGCATGCTCAGATTTTTTCCTCCCACAAAATTTCCTCGAAGCATGTTAATAATTTTTATTTCTTGTTTTGTAGAAAAAATAAACTCTTCGTTGGAGTTTATATTTTCTAAAATTTTACTCTCTCTCTCTCTACCCCTTTTTCAATTAAACTGAGGCCTTCAGTCAAATTCCCAACCGTCATTCGATCTTCTGATTGAACTGGGTCTGAAGACTTAAGTTATACGTCTTACTTTGCTCATGCATTTCTATGAGCCCGTCAACTCCTGATTGTGGGAGAATCCAGTAGTTCTTGAACGTCATTACTATTCACTTCATTTATTTGCATGGCACAAGATTGATAACTTCTTGAATCACATTATCAATTTCATCAGGCCCTGGTATTGATTCGAACACAGTTTCAGAGATGAAGAAGGAAAAAGACAGTTTTTTTTCCAAACGCCATTTAAAGTTTTTTGTAAAACTTCATTCCAAACATTTGTTGATTCTTACTGGATCTAAGATATTGAATTGTTTTCAAAAGTCTTTAACAGTGAGCTAGCTCGTTGTTGCTCAAACAAAAGACGAATAGACTAAATTTGAAAATCGGGTAACTCCAGGTTCGCTAAGTCGAGGTATTAATGTATTAAAAAAAATAGTGGCATTTTTGCATAAAGTAAAATATATCGTTGGCCTAGTTATCAGACTGCGTAACTCCACTGGTGTTACTGATTTGATATAGGAGTGCAACGCGCCAAGCGCTTTTTGGCGGGATTCCTTAATCCTTTTGTTTTGTCTACGCCATGCCTCAGTGCGCGCTCCGCTTTTAATTTATTCCTCGATCAGTGTAATCACTACTATTTTTTATTTCATAATAAAACTAGATTTCGAAGGGAGAGGTGGTGGCAAGATTTTAACATAAAATAAATACAACAGAAAGTAATATTAATGTGTTACACTTCCAGATATAAATTATTTACACTACTTTAAGCGTTCATTACATAAAATTTGTAACACTTTTGCTGAGCAGAGATCCCGCGGGGAAAAAAAAAACCAAAACAAAAAACTAACACTAATATAATTTTATCCCCATAGCAACCACATTATCGCACGATAAAAATATCAAAGTAAACCATATTGTAATATTATCGCCTATCTTGGCGAACGTAAACAACAACTTGGCGCCTAGCCCTACTGTATCAAATTAGCATCCCAGATGGAGTTACGCAGTTTGATAATTAGACCGACGATATATTATATGCGCTAAATATGTATGTTATTTTACAGCTTCATTAACCATTTTTAAACTTCCAGATTAAATTTTGTAGGGTTTTCCAAATTTTTTTTAGTGTTATTAAATGGGAATTAGGAACAACTGGATACAAGTGGTGAACTATTCCTCAAATTTTGAAGATTTACATTACGCGCCACAACTTATAATATCTTCGTTCAAAGATTTGTTTAAATAATAAACAAATTTAAAATTCTTAATATTTATTAAACACATTTTTTCAGTTAAATTCCAAGGATGTTAATTGAAAAGAAAAAATATACATATAAATAGCACTTTAAGTTCTTAACAATTCGAAAAAGTAACAAAAAATTATTTAAAAGAAAAGAATTAGTTTTCCGTTTAACAATTCAAACACACATGAAAATTTTTGTTAAAAATTCAGGAATAGAATTAAAAGCAAAACATTCATACTTTAAAATTTCTTTTAGTGTAGATTTTATAAAATTCGTTTCCAGAAATTCTAAAATTGCGCAGTTTTAAAAATTTACACCTTAGTACTTCTTTTTTCTTTACAGCATAATAATCAGATTCATCATTATCAATATATCTGACTAAATCGTATAATTATATAATTCTTAAAACTTTTAATAAAATTTATGAGCTGTAATTTTTTGAAATGAGACTTAAAGAATATACACTGATGAAGCAAATAGAATTATCGATGTATCTAAAAGAGTAAGATACATTCGACTCAACAGTAGAGTATATCCTTATTATTGTACAGTATAACCATATTTCTTCCTTTTAAATGTATTAAAAGAACAAAAAATTAAAAATGAAATAAAATGTGACTATGCAATTAAAAATTAAGTTGGAGTCATTAAAATGTTCTAACATTATAATAAAGATATGATGAGATAATTATTATGCCCTTATATATAGGAATGAAATCACACAAAAGTATTCTAAAATACATATTGTAATATTTACATTATGATTCTTGTGAGTTGATCAGCATTTCAATATGTATTTATTTCTCGTCTACTAATCCTTTTGAATTTTTTTAAAACTCATTATTAACGTGAATTAACTCATTCCCCACATTTAGGGAGTATTTGTTATACAAAATTATACATAAAACCTCAAAACAAAATTATGGATGAAACTTGTTTAGGTTAAATAAATTCAAACTAAAACTTATTTTATTATGCATTCATTTTATTAAAAAAACATAACGAACATATGAATACAATTACTCTAACCGTATTCGGTTGATATTGCTGAGATATTCGATTTTAAGTGTTATAAATTTTAATTTTCCATCCATAAAGAAAATGCTGAAAAAAACTTTTTTTATAAAGTTTTTGCACATGTTTGCTTTACTATGTGTGTATCAAGCTGAAACGAGTTTCTTAATAATGTTGTTAAACTAGAACAGTACTAAAATTAATCAACTGTACATACTTAACGTAACAAATACGAAATACATCATTATACCACGTGCACACCCAAAGTGTTTAGACACGGAAGACACGAGAATACAATTATTAAATCTCTTACACTTAAGTATGAGCTAAAAGTTCATGCACTATGATATCTACAAAAATGCAACAACACTTTTCCGAATTCTCAGCTTTAAAAGACAATCTCGTTTCTGTGTAATTTTTTAAACATTCATTTAATTTGTTTTCCTCAATATGTTTCAAAAGTCATTCACACATATGTTCAAACATATTACACATATCATGCTTTCTACAAGTAATTATGTTGTATAAACATAATTGGAAAAAACCGGGACATGTGTAAATCCATTGCTAAACTAGGAAAAATGTCGCTATATGAAGCGATATTCTGCCAGTAATGTTAGTTTGACTGGAATTGTGCCAAAATTCATTGTCGTTGCGATTTTACCATAAGCTGAAAAAATTAATCCAAACATTATATCTGAAATCACAACAAAAATCAACCGTTCTACGGTTGTAGACTTTAACCTACAACTCTACTTGTGCTCCACAGAAATGTGTACGAGGTTTACGCTAACAGCTGAATTATCTCTCTTCTTTCTATAATATACACAAAAAAAACACTGTTTTGTTTTGTCTGACTTAGTGTCTTAAAGTTGGCGATGTTTTCAATATATGCAAATTTTTTTATATCACTCCAGCATAGTTCCAAATTTATTTTCGAGTCATCGTATATGTTTTCTTTAATTTAAAATTATGAAGCTGAAACATATTGAACTTCTAACATAATTTATTTAGCTTTTGGGGTTCAATTAAATTTTACAAAGCATCATCGTATATTTAAAAAACTTTAAATCACAGTAAATTAAAAAAGAAATCGCAAGTCGGTTAATATTTGTTTAAATAATGTCGTGTAACTATATAAATGAAAGATGTGATAAAACTGTTTTTGATAATTCAGTTCATAAAATGTAGAATTATCTATGTCAAAGAAATTTTCGATTTGCAAATATACTTATATTTAACTTTTGATATTTATCAGTTTCAATTAAAAAATTTCTTTTCATATGAAATGTGTTAACAAACCTATTTTAATCTTCTGAAGCGTTTTTGATAAAAATTTCATTTGAACCAATTATAAAGAATTTCTTAATCTTTTTTCTCTTTAAACAATGATTTTATATTACTTATATTTTAAATTCAATTTATAATTTGTTTTCCAAAAATATTTCAGGAAATATTTTGAGGGAATAAAATTATAAGCCAATTTCCTCTATTTCAGGCTTGAAAATGTGAATATTTTATGAGCATGTATTTTTTTCATTAAGGAACGTTTATATATATTTTTTTTTTTGATGAATGAAAGAGTATATTAAATATCTGGATATATCGAAGCATATTTTTAAAATATTGGCAATCGTCGGGCTCAATATACATTGTTACCTTAAAAAATTGATGTTTAGATATGTCTTCATGTTGAAAAGACTCGAAATTCATCTTTTCCTGGAAATTTCTCAAACTAATGTAACTCACTTCAATTAAAATTCTGCTCTAAAAACTTTCTTTGGCAAACACTTGTTCATTCATCCTTTTATAGCTTCGTCATTATACACCAACAACTCTGATCTGACTCACACCAGCAACTGACTTTTCCCTTGCACATCAAAATAAATATTAAAAACTACAGAAAAAACGTTGTCACATAACTTTTATAGGATACTCAAATTTTAGTGTGTGAAGATACGGCGGTTGAAATTTCTATAATTAGGTCAGTGAGGATTTAGTAAACTACACAATGATTTTGAAAAAATACTGTCTCTTACAATAACAAATCAAGCAGATGGAAATTCATCGCACTCATCACTGTATGAAATATAGAATAAATTTAAATGTTGATTTTTCGAAGCATCTATATGATCTTCTAAAAATAACGTTAATTTAAAAAAATGTACATCAAGAACTTATACTATACTAAGTTTTTTTTAAGTATATTTCCATCTTGTAACTATATAATAATAATATTTTTAAGAAAGCACTGAAGAAAATTAAAATTTTTACAAATCTTTTAAAAAGTAGCCTTTTTTTTGTTAACAATTTATGCACATCAAATACTTGTACCTTTTAACTAATACAACAAGCAATATATATATATTAGAAAGTTTGGTCATTTATGTATCACGGAAAATTTATCCATATCTCCACTTTGAGTCTCGACTAGAAAACATAATCTGAAAATTTCTCAAGACTGAAAAAAAAGTAAGTACTTGCTTGACAGAAAAGTGAACACTTTTTACAAAGCTTACTATATATCAACACAACTCCTATCTTTTCAAAGAGAAAAGAAAGTTAAAAAAAAAGGTTTCAAAAAATCGTACTACTTGGACATCACATATCGATGAAATATTACAGTGATAGAACTGACTAGACAACCATACGACCCGTTTTCAGTCGTGGAGAAAAAATGGCGGTTTCACAGTCGTATATCTCCTACAACATTTTCCCTTCTTACAAGCCGCTGTGCCTTCGATTCCAAAAAGTGCTTTTCTGATTCCACGAATCTGCAACGCAAAGAATTCGAGGATCACTTCACCCATTTCTTTCGGAAGGAGCACGCCATAAATTTGAGCTGCTCCTAACCAGTTCTATTTGAAATCCACTTCATTCGAAACCATGGTGCTTTTTTTTTGTTTGAAAATTCTTTTTTTTTTATTTGGGGTGCAGTGTGGAGGCTCTTCATACCTTTTCTGAAACCAGCTCTGCAGCTGGAGATATTCTGGAGCCTGGTGAATCGGTGCTTTCGAATTTCATGTAGATGTTTTTGATTACGGGACTCTGGTTGGTGGTGGGTTGGCTGAAGAATCCGCCATGTTTCGGCTTCAGGTGTCGATTATTAACTTCCATGTGGACTATTTTCATGAATTCGATCTGGGAAGCTAACTTTTGTACCTCTTCCTGGAAAAGAATATAAAAATTCGTTTACTACATATTCAGTCTGAAAAATCAAATCTTAAAGCATGCCAATGAATGACGCAAGTTAATCTATTTAAGTACAGTAAGAAATTGATAGGAAGAAACCAATTTAAGAATAAAAGGTTTTTTCTAAACGATGTAACGTCGGCTCATTAGTAGAACCTCTCCAACAATGCTTGCAAGATTGACCTACGAGGTGACCAAGATGTCCAGATGGGACATTGTATCGTCCAAAAAAGATCGGATATTCTTTTCTCATGCCTGGGGATAACAGATGTGAGCCGATTCGAAAAACGGTTTTGGTGTTGCCACACCTTTTCTTTCTCCGACATCCAGACGATTTTAGTCTAAGTTCTATAGGAAGAAGGGGGGGGGGTGCCCCGTTTAAGGGGGCCCCCGTAGAGCGACCCCCTTAATAAAGACCCCCCTTGGGGGGCAGCACTTAAATTTCGTCGAAGCAAAGTCCCCCCCCGGGTTTTGGGGTGGTTTGGGGGGGTCCCGCCGGGCGTCCAAGCACCGTGGCAAAATTAGGGTCCGGGGCCCGCCCCCTTTGCTAACAAAGGGTTTTGGGGGCCCCCCCCCTAAATTAAGGGAAAAGGGGAACTATCCATTGTGGGGTTTTTAAGGGCCCGAACGCTTGAAAAAGAAAAATGTGAGCGGCAAAACATACAGTTTTGAACAGGGGATTTTTAAGAGTGGGAAAAGATAACGCGGAGGGGCAACCGGCCCGTTTTTTACACCAAGGGGTGGTAAAAAACTGGTTTCCTGAATAAGTTTTTGTCGGGGATCCCCAAAAAAATTTAAAGGGAAAAGACAGACCCCGACCCTTCAATTTTTGGTTGAATAAATTTTTCTCCGGACATCCAGACGATTTTAGTCTCAATGTTCTATAGAAAGAAAGCTCCGGTGAACAGTATCCATTGTGTTGGGTTCCCCTTGCACATGTAGGACGCGAACGACTTGAATGAAGAGGAATGTCGACCTGTCGTGACAAAGACATACTTTTAGTTTCGATGTGACAGGGCATTTATAGTCTTCCAGATGGTGAACTAGATACAGCGTCGGAGTTGGGATCAGATGTGCCGGCCTATTGTTTCCAAGCACCAATGGGGTGAGACTAAAGTGAGGAGAGTCGTGTGCAGATTGGCTACGCTCGCCAATCAGAGATGATTGGGGTGTGTGGAAGAGGCCAGCCTAGAGATTTTAAAGGGTTGGCTCACAGGTTGTCGAGACCTTCTGGATCTCCTTCAATTTTTGTCATTGATATCGAATTTAGTTTTGTTTCTCTTCGAAGACGCTCGATAGAGTTTGTGAGGGCAGCCACACCCTAAGGACCAAGGGATATGAACATCGCAGACTTTAGAAAGTTGGAGTGCCGGAGTCAGCGGAGTAACGGCTGGAATGAACTGACACTGAACTAGAACTTTTCTACAGCGAGAGGTTGTGAACTTAGCAATATACCGTTTTGTTTATTTCATTTGGAATAAAATGTCTTTTTGAAATAAATTGTCTTTTGTGATCCCTTCCCATTCTATGTTATGAAGTAATTTAAAGGGATCATGATGCCACAGCGACAATCAGTGGTTGGGTAGAAAATCTAGCAATTCCTTTTTTTAAGGAAAAAAGGATTTAGATTTGTGACGGGGCTTTATCACGTTCTTCCTATTAATCCTATTGGGGAATCTTGGGGCCAGAATGGCGTCATTTCATATCCAATCCTCTCAAGAAGAAACCGTTATATGCAGATTAATTAATATATATACATAATGGAGCTTTAGTATTCGCGTGGTAGAATAGGAGACAGAAAGTTGAGATGCTGAACGCTGTGAGCCGTTGGTAAGATATTAAATATGGAAGCGTAACTATAGAACGGGCTTTAACGAGTTAAGGAATTTAAGGCAGATAAAAATTCTTAAGTAATTAGGATTTCAGGCGCTATTTGCTTAGAATTTAGAAATACGTTGTATCACTCCTGATTGCATTCCTATAGTAAGTCGTGTTGTTTGGATATTGGAATAATAATAAATTAGTGTGATTATGGCTAACTTGAGTGATCAATTATTTGCTTCTACAAATCTAGGTCGCGTAGATGAAGAGATGGTACCTCCAGGTTGGGGGGTGGGATCACAGATTTTAAACTTACAGAAAATAGTGTTTATTGTGCTACTATGTACAGGTAATTTCCTCCAGGGTTTCGAAGCACTATAGTAATAAAAAAAAGATGAAAACAGCAAAAAAGAAAATATGAAAGAACAGGAAAACAAATCAAGTTTTATTTACATACCTTACAGGTTTCCATGAGCATTGGCGTAGTTACCACTGTATCTGCAAACAATGGAGTCCAACTTGGTACTACCAATGTTATTGACAACCCGTATTATTTTTTCATGCAGTTTATACATCAAGTTGCAAAGAGTGTACGAAAATTTGGTATTATGTAAAAAAACAACCACCAAGTTTTCGGATAACATGCTGCCAATAATGTTGACAGTACTATGTTGAGTAGAGTGTGGCAGGAAAACTAAGCTATCGCGCATTGATGTACTATGCTGTGTGACCAAGGGGTGACGTATAGAACTCCTGTGAAATATATAAATAAAACCTGCATTGTTTCTGTATTCTGTCATATGTTCTTTTTGCTGTATTCGCGAGTGCGATTTAATTTTTTTTTACTACAGCTCTCCGAAACCTTGGAGGTAATTACGAATAATCCTATATTTATATAGAGCTACGTGCCCATACAGCATTAATTACTTTATAAAAACTGTATTTTATTTCCTTACTTTAAGTTCTTCGTTTTCTTGATACAGATCTTGAGGTTCTTCATAGACAGGGCCCACACCATTCAGTGAAAAAGAAGCAGTGACACCACGGGCCCGGGCCCGATTATCCCACACATCTCCTTGGCCCTTAATAACTCGGTAGAACTATAAAGAAACATAACATATCAATTTTTTAATTACATAAATATATAATGAATCTTATTTCACATTAAAATTTTGAATGATCCACAACTTTATGAAACGATAGTTATAACATCCGAAATTTTTAAAAATATTCAAGATAGGTAATAACAATAAAATTACACAAAATTAATTTCATCCATTAATTTAGTGGTATGCACATAAGAGTGTGTGTAATGACACAAAACTAATTTATGAAAATTTATATTTAACATTCTTTGCAGATTTTTAGACATTTTGTGTAAAACATAGTGATAATAGTATCCGAAGAATGAATAATTTCATTTACATATATATTATAAAGAACATAATTTTCTGATATTCTTTCTTACTGCAATTTGAAGTCAACCCTCTCTAAACTAGCAAATGTAGACAGAGAAAAAACTACAATGTGGTTACTTGGTTGTGATATTACCATAAGTAAGATTTAAAAAAGATCAAGGCATTTTCGATAGTTTTTATATAAAATCAGAATTTTTTCTCAAAATATTTGTAAAAATTTCTAAAATAGGGTGATAACATTGCAATGCAATAACAATAGACTAGCCACCTAATTGACGTGATAACAAAATCACGCCGAAAGCGCGTAGCGTACCGATATCAAATTAGTTCCAGCCCTCTGTTAGAAAAAGAGAAAAAAAAGATATCTACATAATAATAATAATAAATTATACATTATATATATATATATATATATATATATATATATATATATATATATATATATATATATATATATATATATATATATATATATATATATTTATTAGATACATTCTATATATCTAAAAAAAGTTCTGCAAAATGAAGTTCCAATTAATAAGGGTTCAAAAAGATTGTTCCAACAATATTTTCCAACAAAATATACCTTTCCAAGGTACGATCTTGTTAAACCCTATGAATTGGCAGCAAACATTTGGGGCCAATTCTTTTTTTAGGATTTTATCGCCAAGGCTAAGTTAGCAATTCTTGCACACAATCTGTGTGCTTAAGATTTGCAGTAAGTTGATCATTTTGAAAATCTGTTTTTTCCTTTGGCGTCAATTAGTGAAACCTTTTTGGTTCCAAAAATCGGGGTTTAAATAGGACATTACCCTATTACAAAAATTTATGAAGTGTTGCACCTTTTGAGTATTGTCCTACAATTGAATCACAAATTTAATATTCTTAGGCAAATATTTCTGTAAATATACATGCATATAAAGAGGAAAAATTCATACTTTTGGTCCGAAGATGAGTATGACAGTGACAGTGGTGCTGAGCTGGGTGCGTATGAAACCGAAAAGATACTTTATGTCCGGTCCGGCTGTTGGAAGGATGACGAGACTGTGCAATAGAAAGAGGAAATGCTGCTTTTAGACATAAATTCAACGATGGTTTAGTTGCAAAATGTATTTATGTTATTTTAACGATCATTTAAATATTGCTAAGCTTATGAAAGTACATTAGACTTTTACATTTGAATAGCATACACTCAAAATCTTAATGGTAAGAAAACATTTTAATTTTTTAATGTTTGCTTTGAATCTAATTTTTCTTTGGTCTCATCTCTCGTGTTAGATAATTAAAATTATTAAATATTGTTGTAAATGTCATCTGATTAAAATCGTTAAAGTAATAGTCGAAATAACACAGGACATTTTTACGTTAGTAATCAAAGTCGCACAGGTACAGACATCCTCAAGATGCTAAAGCGACTTTTCCTTTATCATCAGATCCATTTCCAGTGGATCCCATCCCATGTCAACATTGCTGAGAACGAAATTGCGGACAGCGTAGCCAGGACTGGTGCTGGCGAAACTACAACGCCTGCCGCCTCTTTACCTATATTTAGAACCATTTTCAAAGTATAAAGAAAAAGAATAAGTGCCATTTGATGATCCCACCGGTGCACCCATGGTATCATCAGAGCAAATACCCCTATGGCTCCCTTGTCTGGGGCAGCAGTAGACGAGATCAAACTGCGCTTACCGTTACCTTAGTGGTCTTCTGATGTCATTGACTTTTGTCGATGGTGCATTAAAACACTTCTGAAATTTGCACTAAAATGTTCTTTCTCTGCTCAGCCTCCCCGGCCACATTTTATCTTGTTTGGGGCTTACCAGGCAGGACATGGTTCAAGAACCCCTATTGGTTTTAGACTTCTTCAGGGTGAATGGACTTATGGACCTGATCTAGCTCTGCTGATCTCGGGGATGAGAAACAACAACAACAACACGTTAGTAATAAATATACTATAATGATCTAGCAACAGTTAAAGAGGCGTCCCACATCTGCAACAGTTGTATTGAGGCACAAAAAGAAGGAAAAAGCGAAGAGAGCTGAAACGGGCTGCATTGACGAACTGAAATGATTATCTTGCATTTATCGTAATATCGTATTTCTTAGCAAAAATTCTGAAATGAACATTTGTGACAAAATAATGGAGTTTCTATTTTGCTGAAGAATCACACGTGCCCTCAATTTTATGGTGATGTCCTAAGACTTCTTGAAGGTTTTCACCTCTATGCAAAAGTAGGTCTATCTACTTTCTACCTAAGGAAACGGTATATAGCATATGCTGTCTAATACTAAAACAACAACAGGTAACCCCTGACAAACAAATGCGCATGGCACACAAGCTCATAAACCGAGGCACAAACCGACTGCCTCCTTTAAAATAAATGAGTAATAATGGCGCTGATTCGTGGAGGTATCCAGTGCCTTCGTGGTAATGGGGGCCTTAAGTTCCATTCTCGACTCAGTTTTAATAAGATCATAATTCGAATAATTTTAAAGGTCCAATGTTATATTCGGTCGTATTATTCGATAAACTGAGAATTTTGGACGGTATACTAACTGGTTAAATGTGATGACCATGGTCCATGTATAGGCCAAGGCCTTCCACCATACACCATCATTACTCATTCAGTAAAAAGGCAGCAGTCGGTCGAGCCGGTCTATGCGATTGTAAGTCATGCACATTTATTTGCTTCGGGATATTGTTTGTATGAGTATTTGACAACGTATGCTATATACCATTTACTTTTGTGGGTCATAGGGGGGGTCTTACTTTTGCCCAGGGTCTCAAGAAATCTTAAGACGTCCTTATTATGGTGTATGGTGGTAGGCCTAGGCTAGATATGTAGTCTTGTTACTGTTGTCAGCTGGCAGATAATTCCATGTTCCCAGTTTTTCAGTGAATATATTCAGGGAAAACACTTGGTGATAAAAATTATTCGAACGATAATCTTATGAGGCCGAGTCGAGAACCAAATGAGTCCCCTCCTTTTCCCTCGAGTCTGAGGCACTGAGCCCAGTTGGCTCTTACCTTAAAAAGTCCCAGCCATTTTTTTACCGCCCTCACCCTCGATGACAAAAAAAATGACCAACGAGCAAGTATTTCGAATAGAAACAAGCTGATATGTTTTTTTATAACCCCCCAATTTAAATCGTTTTTAAAGAAAGATACAGTTGAACCTCTATATTGCGAATTTTTCTATACAGCGAACTTTTTCCTGAAACATTGAACATTTCACGATTTTCTTCGTAAAATACCTCTCTATAGCGAAGTGCATTTTCTATATAACGAACTTTTTTCCTTTGTGATTCAATTTTTTTTCTCCCTATTTTTAAAGTATTTCTGAACATTTCAAGTTATTCTCTCCTTAACACATTTTATGGTGGTCATGAACTGGTTTTATTAGATCCTATCTACCTGAAAGCAATAGAATTCTGAACATTTCATCCAAGAAGTGCAACCTGTGACCCCAATTGTCCAGTTCACTAAAAACATCTTCGATATCCCCTTTCACACTCAGTGGAATTTTCCCGTGCCTCCGTGTTCTAGTTATAAAATAATGTATGTTTAATATTACTTGTATGCTTTAAATTAGAAAATGTCCTTAAAATTCATTAAGTTCGTTTAAAAGTTCGTTATATAGAAAAATTCGCAATATAGTGGTTCGTAATATGGAGGTTCGACTGTATATACGTATATATATATATATAGAAACGCGTAAGTTTATTTCGAAGGGTACGTAAAAATAAACGTAAATAAGAGAACAAGAAATATTTAATGTTTACGTCCTGACATTTGGCATCTCTTTTCTGCTACAATATTTCCCATTTCGGGAGGAATTTTGATATTTTATGTGTTTTTGTGTGCCGATATACTAGCCGGGCCGCAAAAATGTTCGTTGTTGTGCCGCTAGTTTGACACCCCTGTGCTACACGAACTCTTTTGCGAGCTAGCCAATGTAAGAGGATTCGGCAGAGTATCGTTTTATGACAGAGTTGTGAACCCTAGAAATAACGTTTTAACAAATAATATAAAAATTTGTTTTTTAAGTCAATTCCTACCTAGATCAACAAAGAAAATTTTTATTTTAGCCACTTTTTATTAAATAGTTACAATTAATGTAAATATGTATATTCATATGACAGAATCACAACATTAATTGGTAATTAATTTTTATTTATTATCATTAAAGTCGTATTGTCATCCAAAAAAATCGTGCATATAAAATTTCAGTTCAACTGAATGCTTTAAAACGTGAGAAAAAAGACCTTTTCAAGTTTTGATGCAAGTCGCCAAAAATGATGCCAACGTGGCTGTATTTGTAATTCTTTAAATAATTAGTTTTAATCAATTAATTTTTATTAATTATAGTTAAATTACTGTATTGTCATCCAAAATAATCATGTATATAACATTTCAGCTCAACAGAGCCCTTTAAAATGTATTTTATTAACGATTGAAAATTTCACGAAATAAATAAGTAAATAGAGAGTGTGAGCTAATAGTAGGAATTGAAAAAATGGTCGCGACATTTGAGTTAACTGTATTTTTTTTAATGTTTTTATGTAATAACACAATATTATATTTTAGTTTTTACTTAAATATTATTCATACAGAAAATATTTATTAGTAAAATCACAAAATGATTTTTCTTTATAATTGAAAAGATCTATTTCGTATTAAGATTTGATTATTCCGTATAGATTCGCACCCCGAACTCTGATTTTATTCGTAACTTAAATATTTAAGGGGGTGTGAAGTTACTGTAGAAGATAATACATCAAAACAATGTGCTACTTACTGTATCATGACCATAATGATATTGACGATCGTGATGCTATGAACAGCCCAACTGATGTGCTTTGCTTCGTTGAAGACGGATTCGGCATTACGAACGTTGTAGCATACACGAATACCCCACAGAAGAAACAGAAATTCACCTGGGACAAACATTATAAATGGCATTTTCTTTTAATTACAATAAAGATATTTAAACCAAGAATGAGAAAAATGCTACGTAAGTATATAAGATAAGTATATAAGAGTACACAAAGCAATTTGAATAGAAATCACATGGTTATTCAGCATATACATTGTGACGGGCTCACGCGTCTTTTCAATAAGATGTCCTTTGGGTTCTTTGGGGCCAGAATTAATAGCAACTCTTTTCCTACCAAACCCAAGAAGTGAAGCGTTAAAGAAAGATGCAAATTAGGAAGCTTTTAAATAACAGAAGTTAGAGTAAGCGGTGTGGCAATTAGGGGAATGTTATGATAGTTCGTGATTCAAGTGTGAAACGTTTTTGAAGGATTAAGTGACGGCCAACAGAGGAATTCCGTGACAGAGCCTTTAGGTCAAGGTGCACACCATTGCACTCTGGTGAAACGCAACTGCAACTAGAATCAGATTGATCGCTACTTCATTCGACATTAAGGTAGAGTGACTATTTAATATTCGATTTGTGATAGAATTATAACGAGCTTAGGCGAGCTTGTTATTGATAGTTGTCCGTTACGCTATTTCAGTATTATATATATTGTGTGTTTTTGTCATCACAGATTCTCTCCCATAGCGTTATCTAATCTGTTACGGGTTTAAGTTTAAGATCTTAACAAAGTCATATTAAGACTGGCGTCAGGCTCCTAGTTCTTCATTTATTCCTACACCTCTAGCTCACGATGATAATCAAGGAGAAGGGCACCCGAAGGGGGCAGCTTCACAACATGCAGCGCTGATTAGAGAAATAGTTGGATCTGTTACAGAACTATCAAGCGGAGAGAAGTAAAACGTTTATAAAATGACTATAAAAAAACGCTGTTTTTTTATTATTTAAGATATTTGATTACATTGTACAAATTAGTATGGCATTATTTCGAAATAATAAATAATTTAAATTTAAAATTCCAGCGAAATCCTTAAAATAGATTATACAATAAAAAGGCTATTGTTATACAATACATACTTTGTCTACTTATTAAGTAAGGGGTCTAATATTTTGATCCATTTTCCCCTTTTTATAAATGTCCTTGATCTTATAGCGTCGCCCCCTCCCCTAATCCTCATGTTACGACCCGCATATACCGGGTGTTTCTAAAAGAATATCGGAGTTTTAACCCTTTATAGTATTCATTACATATAACATATTAGTATGACTCATACATCGAATGAAAGAGCAACTGAAACAGTTTTGTTTGCTGGCATGTGTGCGCAAAACGTATGCTAATTTCCCCCCTTTCTTGCTGATCAACGCCCTAGTAGAAAAATGGCGACTAGTAAGCAGAAAGCATTTTGTGTTCTCTAGTTTACAAAGACAGAATCTGCTATTACTGTGCAACGAGCGTTCCGTATTAAGATCGGTTGTCAACCTTCAAATGATAACATTTTTAGATAGTATCATCAGTTTGAAACAACTGGCTGTCTTTGTAAAGGGAAAAGAACGGGAAGACCAAAGCTGTAACTGGTTCTGCCTATCTTGATGCTCTACAACTATGGCTATTTCCTCAATTGGAATAAAGTGAACCAAATAACTTCATTTAGCAGCAAGATGGTGCACCGCCTCACTGGCATTTCTCAGTACACGATTGGTTAAATATCACTGTATCCAACCAATAGATTGGCCGCAAAGAGCCTCCCAATAAAGCTTGTATCACATGGCCTCCACGTTCACCAGATCTGACACCACGTGACTTTTATCTACGGGGGTGTTCATAAAGGATTGTGTGTACGTTCCTCCGCTACCAGCTGACATTTCAGACTTAAGACACAGGATGGAAGCAAATGTTACAATAATTTCCTCATACTCACTGAAAAAAGTTTGGGATGAACTCGCCTATCGACTTGATGTGTGCCGTGTGACGAATGGGGCTCACATTGAACATTTGTGATTTTGTAGGTAAAACTGTTTCAGTTACTCTTTCATTCATTGCATGTGTGAACTATACTTGTAAATGATATGTGATAAATACTACAACGCGTTAAAACTCCGATATTCTTTTAGAAACACCTGGTATATATATGTATATATGTGGCTCGGCCTTAAAAATTGTTTAGTACCCTTGATGTACAAGCAAGGATTGCCGAAGTTTTTAAGAGAAGAAAAAATACGGGCAGAAAACTCCGGGTTCCTCTATAATTTGTTGGGGTGTCAGTCAGTGGAGTAACTGTTAACCCCTCCCCTCTTCAAAGTCAGGTTTTGGGCCCCAAGAGGCACTTGGCGTCAGTCGGGCTTGGGCTGCTCCCTAAAGTCCTGCACCCCCCTTGCGATGAGAGGGTGTAAGTTAAGCCGCTGGTGTCAGTTATGAAGACGTCTCAGATTCATTTTTGTGAGAATGGTGTAAAACCCCGGCAAAAGTTTATCAAAATTCAATCTTGGAACCAATAGTGAAAATTCTGAAGATAAACCTGTTTAAGGGAAACGAATGGACTTTTTAACTGGACTTTGCAAAAGCTTATATGGCGAAGACGATCCAGCATTGTTTGAAAGAGAACGTGCAAGATTTCATAGTACACAATGACTGACCTTTTAGCTGTCGAAATTATAATCCGCTTGACTATAAATTATGGTCACCATATAAGGAGACGAAGTTGTTCCAAAAACAGAGCATCCGCATTCGATCAGTCTTAAACATTGTTTTAGAAAAGCAGAGAGATGGAAATTTCCAGGGCGTGCTTCGATAGATGATTTTCGCCAAAAAGGCATAAGGTCTGAGTAAAGTCAAAAGGTGATCCATTTGAATAAAAGGTGCATAGCGTTAAGGTATCCGACTATGTTCGGAGCCGTTATTTTAAAAAAGCGCATCAATGGATAATTTTCATGATATTTAGTATCACTTAGATTAGAATACATGTATAAAATTGTTTTAAGGACATTGTGACGAAAAAAAATATTTAAGTACTATATTTCGGCAAAAAATTCACTTAGAATACCCTTTTTTCAAAATGTTCTCCTTTTGTGTAAAATGCTTCTATTATAATAATATTTTGCCTGTATATAGCTCAAACCTCTGTACAGAGGCTCAAGTATGAAATTTGAAAAATTCACATTATTTTCAGAGTCACAACCCATTGAAATAATTATCGGTGTTTTTCTGTACTTTCTCCTCGTTGTCGTAAAACATGGATAAACCCACTTCTAAGTTATATATTTCAAAAATTCTAGTGGAGCCTCTGTACAAAGGTCTGAGCTACATACAGGAAAAATATTATTATAATAGAAGGATTTTTCGCAAAAGGAGAAAATTTTGGAAATGGGTCATTCTATGTTCATTTTTTGTCAAAATATTGTACTTAAATAATTTTTTATTGTAATACTATTCTCAAAACAATATTATATACATTTTCCAATCTAAGGACATAAATATCTTATTATTATTTATACGTTTTTAAAACCGGTTCGAACGTAGTCATCCCTTAAAAAAATTAAAACTTTAAAAGGAGATTTTAGTTTTAAATTTAATTACAACGTGGTTTTTTTTCCCAACTCCTTTATTTATTTCTAGCCTTAACCCACCCACTTAGCTGGGTATTTCTTGATATTGTATGGATATATACTGCTTATATATATGGAATTATTGATATCCAAGTCCTAGCATTAAGCATTTGATTGTATTGGAAACACATTCATATAACTTTCACCTCTTGATTTAAAAAGCGCATAACTTCTAAATAATAATTTATAATATTTTCTAAAACTCAAGTAGAATTATTTTTTTCGCTTCCGTAATCTCCTCCACTCAACGAAAAAACATACTCGCCGAATTTTAATTCTAAATCTAATAACTCAAGAACGGAAAAATTTTCATCAATAAAACCCCGTCCCCCTCTTTGAGAATCGATTTCCGTAGACTCGTTCACAACGGATTTTGATTCAAGAAAGAAATACGCATACCAATTTTCATTACTGTAGGTTTATTACGTTTAGTAGATAATTTTTTGAATCAGTGCTCCCGAATAACTCCCTCAACATAAATCAATTTTCGTAAAATCTGTTCTTGGTGGATTTCTACTTCATGAAAGAAATATGCCTATCGAATTTCAAGTCTGTAGGTTTGGAAATTTTTGTAAATATTGTGATGGGTTTGGAAATTTTTTTAAATATTGTGATGAGAGAGTGAATCACTTTTCTCTTTTGTATATATGTAGCTGTGGTATCTACATAAGCCAGTAACAGCATCCTGACAGGGTATGTTATTTGGCTATGAATCCATAGGTCGCGGGTTCTATCCACTTCATTGGTGATCCTGGCTGAATTCAGTAAAAAGCGCAACCTTCTGATGTGTCATGGCACCCTCTAACCTCAAGAATATCAACCAAAAGTCGTCAGACTCTCTTGAAGCAGCAACCAAAAGTCGTGGGCTTCTTGAAGACAACCAAAAGTCGTCAGACTCTCTTGACGCAGCAACCAAAGTTGTCAGACTCACTTAAGGCCACACCTTCAATTAACAGCAACAGTTCACACGCTCGCCATAACAAATATATTGTTCTTTCGCCTATCCATCGACTCACTGGTTGGGGAGTAATGTAGAAGTGGTATCTACAATCCAATAACAGCCTCCGGACAGGGGTGATCACTTTTGTCTAGTGGTATGTTATTTGGCTATGATTATATATAGCTAATAACATATTGTAATTATACTGTCGTGTCTTCATATATTTATAGATTGTATCAGAACTTATTGTACGATTAACTGTTATAAAAGTAACACATAAAAGATTCTAAAAATTCATGAAATTAAAGAAACAAAACAATGTTTTTAAGTTTTTTATTTCGAATCTTTTAAAAACATATTTTTACCTATCCAACATATTCACGATTAAAAGAATATTTACCATCAATAAATGGGGAAGAGGGAGGGGATTCTGGAAATTTCCTCCCGATTTTTGAACCAATGCTAAAAAAGGACAAGTAAATCTGTTTTCAAAGAACGAATCCAAATAAATGATTCGACTAATACACATAAAAAGATTATGTTAAAGGAAGCCAGTTTATATAAATATTTCCGAAAAAGGCATACGTTTATGACATCCTACTTAAAAGTGAAATATGCAGCTAAGGAAAAAAAAAACTTTTATGCTGGTACTTATAAAAACATCAATACATCATTTTTACGTCCCTAAGGAAATAAAAGCAGCTGCGAACTGTACGAAAGTGTTACTGAAAACTCTCATTTCATAATACACTTAATGGAGAGGTGGTATTGATCAGCGGACTCTCTTTCAAGCTGTAATGGACTTTTTTCACGTAATTCAGCATTGCGACGCTAATAACGACTTTTTAGAAATATTTTTCGGTTCATGTCGGAGAAAACACGTAAAAAAGTAATAAAAGTTAGAATGAGGTCCATTTCCGCACTGTTTAAAAACAATAGGGTATAGTTTCTAGGTAAATGGGTTTATAATTTAACTTTACTCTATATGACCTTTAAAGAGGTCTTCGATCTGTTTTTATCGCGAATTTTTTATCCTGAAAGCAAAAATTCGAATGTAGTACCGAGGTAAAAAAAAGGTACTTTCTCCCAAATTGATGCGATAGTTACATCGTTTACTTCAAGTTTAAATATAAGCTTAGTTTTTTTTTGAAATAAAAGACGGGTTTAAATGGGAGGAAACTTTTCAAATTTAAAAGTTTTTAAATTTTTAAATCAGATAAGTTTGAATGTTATACCGTATTTAATTATTTTTAATTATTAAATGCGTAGATAAGTTTGAATGTTATACCGTATTTATTCGAATCTAAGCCGCACCCCAAATTCTCTATAAGTTTTGGTGGGAAATGAAAAATAGTGTAAAATGGTTTATCGTTATGCGATTCTACGAAGATAAAACAAATTTCAAATAAGAATTAATAAGAAGTGAATAATTAATTATTTTACCAGTATAATAAACTTTTAAATACATCAGTGAGCCTGTATTTGCTCTAATTGCCCCATCCATTGAATATTTTCCCCTTTGATTCTAAGCCGCATCCGATTTTCAGTAGTTAACATTGGAAAAATTGTACAACTTACATTCGAGTAAATACTGTAATTTAAATGCCGGAAGATAATACTGTTAAAAATGTACTGCAGTTCAAAGTCACTGGGATTTTTGAAAGCGAGGAAGACCAAGGCTGAGATGGGCAGACTCAGTGGGATCAGACCAAAAAACAAAAACCGGAAAAAAAAATGACATATAAATTTAAAAAAATATACCCGGATCCCGGGAAAAATTTTGGGGGGGAAAATTTTTGGTTTACGAAATTTTAAAAAAATTTTTTTTAAAAATTTTTTATTTTTTTTTTGGGGTGTGTGAATTTTTTATAGCATTTAACGTATCTAATTTTTTATTTTGTACTCGGTATATTTATTGACAGTTTCTTTTGTGTTTAAACTGAAGGGTTTGAGGTGGGAGTATATTTAAACATGAAATTTTATATGTGTACACATCTTTCACTTGTAAATTTCTCCCCATCCCGGAGTGAGGTCACAACGGACATTCATTTCACACTTATGATGTCCGATGTGAGCTATCCAAAACATTACAACAGTAATAAGAGGTTCTGATAGAGTCACAGGAGGTGTTTTATTTTTGCTATAGTGTAGTAACTATATAAGAGTTAAAATATACGCTTGTGATCCCCACTATCAATAGACTATTTTTCGAAGAAATTGACGATTCCTTCTCTTACATTTCACTCGTTTGATACAATAACAAGTAATTATGTTCTTAATTTCGAATTGTTTTAAATCTTGTAAGACATAATATATATATATATATTAAGAGAGAGTGACGGCATTTTCTATTTTTGTCCGGGGTGGCAAAACTGCTAGAGCAGGCCCTGACGTACCTTGCCAGATATAATGATGATGAAGTTTGAATGATTAATGGTACTTTGAATCTGTTTTCGAGTGAGAGTTATATTCACTGACGTAGCTAGTCCTGAGTGGGCCCTGTGTCTAAATTTCTTGCGGGGGGGCCCTTTTGGATGGCCACTAAAATTTTAGTATTGTTTTGCTTACACATGTTCTTTTGCTTGGGGGCCCGTATCATTGATACGGCATTAGCTACACCATTGGTTATATTGGCGTCCACTGCATTGCAGCACGAGGGCTGTTGAAAACGAATCTCATAATTTTGGTCCATGGTCAAATGGCGAGAAGGCACCTGAGCTCATAGTTCCCACTTTCTCTTAACTCCTACATAACACCAGGGGCTGTGGTAGTTCAGTGGTCAAGGTATCGGATCATGGCAGGGGGTCATGTTCGGAGTCCCCTAAAGACCCGCCGGGGGGGCAGCGATGACGTTAACTCTGTCGAGATCTCAAACCCTCCCGTTGGTGTGGTGTGGCATTGGGGGAGGGGGTGCCAGTAGGTGTCGTCCCGTCACTTGACCATGGTTCAAAATTTCGTGGTCCGTCGTCAAAAACCCTTGTGGTGAACGTCAACGTTAATATTCACTGCCCCACATAACACCAAGGAGAGGCGAAACCCCAACAGATTTAAACGTGCAACGGTGGGTGTTCAGCTGCACCAGGCTCGAACTCATGACACGCCAGCTACGAGTCCGTGACCTTGACCACTAGGCTACTGCGGCCACAATCTGTTATCAAGATGGAGATAATTATTATTGTTGGTTTGGCTTGAGTTAACATAGCTTTAGAAAAATATTAGAGCTTTTGAAGATGGAATTCGTTTACCTAAACCATGGTTGTAAGCACTGGCATAGCTAGTTCTCATGGGAACCTGTAACAAAATTCCTCCGGGGCCCTTTTTAGATATGAGAACCCAGTTGGTTGGACTGTAGATGCACATGTTGGGGGCCCCATATCATTGATACGGCTAATATGGCGGTAGCTATGCCCCTGGTTGTGTAAGACAAGAACGACATTTGAGCAGGGGTTTTACTCTCCTAACTTCGACACCACGTCGTAAGACTTGGAAGGGTAGATTCTTTTAATTTGTAGTAACCTTCGTTATTCCTCATAGGTTCTGGATTCAAATGTGTTTGTATGGAAATCAGTAAAGGAAGGAGCTTGGGAAAAAGGGTTACGGAGACGTTTCTGAAAAAAAAAAATTCACGCTTTTGAACCATTAAATCAAGAGTTGAAATTAGGTTAGCACGTTTCCTTTTTGAGTAGAAATATCCTAAGAAAGGATTTTGCCGAAATAAACTTCTAAGGATGTTACAGATAAAAAAATTTTTTTTAGAACTATCTTAGACCTCCAGACAGGGGCGTAGATACCAGCGTATCAGCCGTATGAATAATACAGGGCCCCAAGCTACAGGGCCCCCAAAATGTGTAACTACAGTACCACTAATAGGGATTTCATTTCTAAAAAAAGGGCACCAGAGAAGTTTTCATACGAGGTCCACTCAGAATTAGCTACGCCAGTGCCTACAGACTTGGAATTTGACAAGCATGTATTTTAATGAGTAGAGATCCACTAAAAATGTGTTTTACGGATATCAACTCTGAGGAGGAAGTTACGGGGGCGTGTAAGATAATTCTACTTCCATTTCAGAAATTCTTGTCTTTTTAAATCAAGACACCCGGACTATAAAAATGCTTTTCAATAGAATCAAAAGCATAATACTGAGACTTAGTAATCAATAATTTAAAAATAGCATATAGTCATACCACATCAGGAAATACCCAATGAAATGGGTAGGTAATGCCTAGTTATTAAATAATTTAACACAAAAATAAAATAATTGTATATTGTTCCAGGCATGAATTTTAGATTTTAGCACCCAAGATAAACCAGTATGAAGATTTGGGAGCCTGGTTAAAAGTCAAA
Source organism: Trichonephila inaurata madagascariensis (assembly GCA_019973955.1). Lineage (NCBI taxonomy): Eukaryota > Metazoa > Arthropoda > Arachnida > Araneae > Nephilidae > Trichonephila > Trichonephila inaurata. The sequence goes on along the minus strand of BMAV01011924.1, from coordinate 41,751 downwards.
TCGAAGAGAAAGCTCACACACCTCTAAAAAATACCTAGGAAAGAGTAAAAAATAGTTTTATAAGCCGAAAATATAGTTCCAGATACGAATGATTTATATGCTTATGAAAATAAAACTCCTATTTTATAAGTAGTCTTTAATGCTATGAATTACACAAAGTCTTAAGATATTTAATAACAATGGTATAAAATTTAACATTTTTCAGATATTTACGTAATAACTCCACACTAGGGATTTATCGCTCAAATTTAAGCGTATGTCAGAGGTTTTACAAGTTATAGAAATCTATTTGATAGCATCTTTAGGACAATTAATTACTGACATTTTGCATAGGAAGTAAAAAATTGTTGACCTTTGCCAAAAATCGCTAATAACATTGGTGATAACATTAAAAGGGATCCGACCACGTTTTGGGAAACCCTGATTTTCAAAAACGTATAGATGGATAATATTTATGATATTTAGTGTTACTTTGATTAGAATTTCATGTATAAAATAGTTTTAATGACAAATTTTTACAAAAAAAAATTTTTTAAATACAGTATTTTGACAAAAATGAACATAGAATGACCCATTTTTAAAATAGCCCCTTTTTTTGAAAAAACCCTATTATAATAATATTTTTCCTGTGTATAAAAAAAGACCTCTCCACGGGCCCCTAGAATTATTGAACTATATAACTTAGAAGTGGGTTTATCCATGTTTTAAACGACAACAGAGGGGGGAAATTTTAAGAAAAAAAAAGCCGATAATTTTTCGGGGGGTTGTGACTGAAAAAAACAATTTTTTTAAAAATCGTAGTTCAGCCTCTGCAGAGGTCTGAGCTATATACAAGCAAAATTTTATTATAATAGAAGCATTTTACACAAAAAAAAATTTTTAAAAAAAAGGTTTTCTAATTTAAATTTTTTTGCCAAAATTTTATTTAAAAAATTTTTTTTGTCAAAATGCCCAAAAAATTTTATACATGTATTCTAATTTAATTGACAGAAAATATCATGAAAATTATCCCTTTAAGTGCTTTTTTAAAATCACTGTTACGAACATAGTCGGATATCTTAAGAGTCTTAATTCCTTTAAAACGTTACAGGAAATGATTTAGATATAATTTCTAGACTCGTTATATTTTCTTTATGCATGTGGATTCTTTGTAATAATACGAACAATTGTTCGTATGTTTTAAAATTTTTGTTTAAAAATAATTTGCTTAACAGGAAAATCCCTAACTGAATAACAATAAGCCATTTAGTTTTAATGCAATTGGTGGATGCATAAATAAATTATGTTCAGCAAATTAATTTATGTAGACAAAAGTGCCGACGGATAATCTCTATGGTAAAAATTGAAAATCTGTTGATCCATGGAGGAAGGGTAGGGGGGGGGGGTTTACCCAAACTCCCCTTTTTAAACCCCTCCCTATATGTGTATTGATAATAACGTAGCTGCCTATCCGGTGTAGTGGTTAGGTATGCTGACTGCGTGATTGGGCTGGGGCGAAACCCAGAGAAGGCAGGGGGACTCTAAATATTCGTTGAGCTGCAAGTTCTGTCATGAGGTTGGGGAAAGAGGAAGAGAGTTGGAAGGCCCCTCACCCCCAGGGGGTTCTTCCTCAAAATAGGGGTGAAACCAAGGCAAAACGTACTGTCACCTGCATGGTGTTCAAAGATACGGCTAATGACAAGCGAAAGCCCCTTTTCCCGAGAAATTTTGTGGGCCCCCGAATCAACGCGTTCATTTGGGATAAGCAACACTATCAGTAAAATAGATAGTTATGAATTACTATTTATTATGTATAACTAAAACAGAATAAATAACAATTCATAATAATATTAGAACATATATTTTAAATTAGGCACATTTTTGAATTTTTATATCAATATTGTGTGTGTGTTGTTCAGTATTGTTGTATATTTAAAATGTGTGTGTGTATGTATGACTTTTAAACATTTTTTACTTTCTTCTATCTATATCTTGTACATTTGATAAACTTTAGTTTATCTAAATACAATGATAATTAATTAAATAAAACATTGTTTTTTATTGATTGTGAAGGTGTGGGTTTTAATATTATTAAATGACTTTTGTATAAATTTTTTTCTAAAAAGAAAAAAATTTTATATATATATTTTGTTATTTGCCCAAATAAAAGGAGAAATACAATACATAATGACAAAAAAATTTAATTTTTACCTAAAACTTTAAACTAGTGAAAATGTTTATACAATTAAGATATCTTTTCGTTAAAAGTTACCATGATTGTTTTCGAAAACTCCATTCAAAGTTATAAACGTAAGTATTTGTTTAGAAGCACAATAATAAATATTTTTGAAATAAGCATTTTAAAAATAATTACTTTAAAAAAAGTAGTAGCTTTGTCAATAAATAAGTAATGTATATATATATGAAAAGTAATCAAAAGTTTTTCAAAATTTTTAAAAATATAGTTTAAAAAGGCATTTGAGAGAGAGATAATATTGAAATCCAATTTAAGTCTCACAAAATAGAGATCTGTCATAAATTAAATCGATTCCCGTACGGATAAAAATAAAAGAAAGGTTCCAATAAGAAGAGACTACACAATTCTTCACTTTCAACATTTTATTTGTATCCGATAGTATTTTGTTGCACTTTCTCCGAAATGAATAAACAATTCTACTTTAAATTTTTATTCTAATGCTTTTCATTGTAAAGTATTTTAAAGCTTTATCCAAAACCTTTAAGCTTCCTAAAAAATCTAAATCCTATAAAAACTTTAAAAAGTTTCTTTAAATCCCACTGTGTTGACAGCATCTCTGAGAGCTTTATAAAACCAATTCCCTATCCGTCAAGTTAAAATTATAGTTTAGAAATCCTTACTCTTCAAGGAATTTCCTTATAAATCCATCCATTAAGTAAAGAAGTAAAACAAAAATATCTCTGAAAGAATTAGTGCTATGAGAGAGTTTTGAACGCTTATATATCTAGGTGTTGTAGAATATTTGCGATTCCAAACATTTGTCTCAATGGATAAATAGTATTAGACATATGAGTATCAAAATAATGTGTTAAAAGAGAAAATGAAAAGTTACTTGAATAAAAGAGAAATTCATTTTATTTATGTAAAATACATTTAAAGAAGCACTTCGCTTTTTATTCTTCATAAATAATCGTTGCTACTCAATTTTTGAAGGAAGAAAAAAAGTTGGTACTTGACTAGATTCAGAATTTTAACTCCCCCACCCCAATGTTCAACTTTATTTCAATAGTAACAAATTCGCCCACAAACAGTGGCTCAGAGGTAGCGTATCGCGTTTCCACACCACAGGTCGGGGGCTTAAATCTCGGGCTGGGCAAGATCGACTCGGTCTTTCATCCCTTCAGCTGATCCATAAATGAGTACAAAGTTTGCTTGGGAACTAAACACTGGGAGTTTCGGTTCAGATTGACCACCTTCATGCACTTCAGCGCCCAAGGTCACATATACTGAGATGGGTACAGTAGGCCTATGCCCTCATGGGCTGTTGTGCCACAGAGTTTAGTTTAGTAACAAATTCAGATGAAAATAATATATATTTCTAACTATTGTTAAAAATTTGATACTTAAAAATTTTTTTTGAAAGTTTTATTTTTTAAATAATATTTTATGTTCTCCTTCCTCAAATTTTCTGCAACATGTTTTTTAAATGTATTTCTAGTGAATGGACTAAAGTTTTTTAAATTGTACCTAATGGAATAAAAATTTAAAACAAAATCGAAGCTTCATATTGGGAATTTTTGATAATTTTCCAATAGCTTTTGAAGAAAAATCTAACTATAATTACATTAAGAACTATCCAATTTCACAACTTTTAGTCTGTTCACTAAATGATACAATAAAAAACATTTGTTAGAAATCTCCTTCAAGCATCTGTCGGTTTCTTGATATTCGCGGTAGCAGCGTGGTGATGGTCACGAACTCGTGGTTGGCGTTGTAGTGTCGTGGTTTTGAAACCTAGTGAAACTGAGGACTCGCCGTATAGAAAGGCTAAATCTGCAGAGGTTAAAAGTCTCCCCTGTTAGCGTGGTGGGAAAGTTTGGAGAGTGGAACCAGCTCAGGTGTTGTCCTCCAAACTTGACCATGGTTTGAAATTACAAGGTCTGTCGCCAATAGCTTTTGCGTTGCTTCAGATGTGACGTAAATTGAATATTAATGGGCTCAATTCATGACGATCACATGATAAAGACAAACACGCGTTCTCTATCGAATTCAAAACAGAACAAGAAGTACAATTAGTTTGATTTATAATTTCATAATTGGGTAATTATGTTCAAATGTTATGAAAAAAGATTATTTAAATTTATTTATAGATGATTCTTATTTAATGTATGCACTTTAATAAAATACATTTTGTTTATATCTTTGTGCGTTATTGTTGTAGACAAATTTGTACTTTTTAAGATAGTTTCAGAAAAGATCAAAAGTTGGTAACAACGAAGTGCACGAACTGATTAGCAAGAAACACATGATTGCTTTTATCGTGCGATTATGACGTCTCGGGAGTTTTTGAACTCTGATTGGTTAAAAACACGTGATTATCATTATCATGTGGCTATGACGTCACAGGAATTGAGCCCATTGGTTTCTTGAGTGAATTTAGTGTTAATTGTGACGTCGAGTTACGAACTTGGGACTATTGGTGACAAATCTCGTGATTTTAAATTGCGGCCAAGTAACGGCAGCGACCTAAAGACTCGTCGTGTACACAAATGTGGGTGGTTTCGCTTCATAATGGAACTAACTAATACCACAAAGTCTTCCCATTGTGGTGAGAAGGGCTGATTAGTGATTCTAAGGTGACTGGTACCGTTCGTCGTCTGCATTCGAGTGTTGTTCAGAGTGTCGAGTTTCTCAATAGTAGTCTTCGTATTGCCACGTTTGATGTTAATTCAAAATTTGCCTTAAAAAACTTATTTTTTTGTAACTTTATCAGTTGAGTCTAATGTACGCCAAGAGATAGAGAAATAAGGACTTTGTCTTTTTATTCACTTTACATGAACTTTTGAAATTAATTTTAAGAGCCTTTCAGTATTTTAGGTGCATAACAGTAACAGAGTAACAGTAACTGTCGTATCAACAGTATCAATGATACGGGGCCTCCAAGCTCTGGGGGCCCTAAAACGCGAATTATAAAAAAATCGTAAAATGCTAAGGAGCCACTAGCAAGGGCTTCCAAGGAACTTTGATACAGGAACCACTCAAGATTAGCTACGCCACTGATAACAGTGTCCATATTTTCATAGCTTGGTTTATCCAATGTTAAGATTTCATTTGAATGTTGTAGTTATATTTATCATTTTCTGAAAGCCTTTGAAAATTTGAAAAATGAAGACTTAACACATACAGCTTACATAATTATCATATAATCGATGATATGAATATATCTTGCATCTTAATAGTAAAATTAATGATATTAATTAAAAATCTATTTTATTGCATGAAATAGGGTAGATAGTATGGTTGATAGACAATTTTGACTAATAATATTTAGAATGAAGCAAGCCCTTATTTAATTTTTAAATTTCTTTCTGTTTCAAAAAGTAACGAAAATATTCAGCCAAGATAAAAGTAGTAAATGCTGTTTTGGAATTATATATCGATTTTCAATAGTAATGTTGTAACAGATCCTTTTAATTAATAATTGAACCAATAGATGGCGCTGCTAGCCATACTGGTAAAAAAAGTTAGAGGCAGCCTAGTCTTTGAACTCAAGCAATCAAGACGTGGAAAATGGCCTGTGTGCCTTCCTGATTATTTCCGTCTAATCTTTTCTGTTCTGTAATATATTAGTCTTTCAACTTTGTATCTCAACTATGTTTAACCATAATAAAATTCTTATTTTTCCACCTTTCCGTTTTCTTGCGTCTTACACTATGCATATTTTTTTAAATACTTTTCGGTTATGTGTTGTCTTAAATATTCTTCAGCAAAATGTCGGTCAAAATTGATTTGGTTATCACATTTGAGTAGTCCTTTATATGATGATCGTCTTACAGTAGATTTACAGTATCTTGTTTTCCTGTTGCGTGTACTAGAGAGAAAAAGAGAGGCTTTAAATATTTTAAATCATTTTTAATTAATTCAATGGATAGTCAGACTCTTCAAGATAATTTTGAGATTATAGAAAATAGAATACAAAATAATGATGATGCTATTGTGCTACCTGACAAATTATCATGGTTTTGAATCTCAATCAAATGATGAATTCTCTGAGCTGGTTAATTGCTCATCAAGTTTTATACTATATCACGAAAAGCTTAGGAGGATTCGTAACGTCCCAATTAATACGCTTGATTTTTTTTTGGTTTGATTTTGATTTACGTCGTACTGTGAAACAACACGAGGGTTTTTAGTGATGGACTTCGTAATTTTAAACCATGGTCGAATGACGAGGATGATTTCCGAGTTCCTCTGTCCTAATCTTTACACCACGTTAATGGTATACTTCAGGATCGACAGATTTAACGTGCATCAGCCCGTCTACATAGTGAGCTTTCAGTGCAGCAAGGTTTCGAAACTATAATTTTTATTGGAATTGAGACTTAAATCCATGCTTTACTGAATGTACATGTGGTGGCGGCCTTTATTGCCATGCCACAACATAGACTGAACCTTCCCGCGTATATCTAATACTGCGCACAGTATTGTTGGAGCTATACAGTCTAGATATGCTCGAGGCAGACGACACCATGGAACAGAAAGGGTCGAAGAATCATCATGTCTATTAAGAACTGTTTCGAGACGATTATGAATGACGTAATTTTAAGCGATCCCATCTCAATGACGATTTATAACTTGTAAATAATAATAATGAGAAATTAAATTCAAAGTTAACTGAAGAATAAATATCTTTATCACGACGGTCATCACTGCCACATATATTTCACAGAACTGTTACTATACCAACAACAACAACAACAACAAAAAAAATGCTTAAAAGCGTTACGTGTTTGTCCCTTTCGTAAAAAATGTAACGTTATGCAAAGACTTTTAAATGAATAAATAAAAATGAAAGTAATGCAAATTCGCGATTCGATAATCAGCCTGGCGAATGTTTTTTATCTAAAATAGCTAAAAATAAATAATTTATGTACAAGAAAAAAGTACATATTTCATAATTTCTTAATTCTAAAACCGAGACATCTCGCAAGTGTTGTAAGCTATGTATCTCACCAATTGCCAAACTGTGGTCCCACCAATTATAGTCGCATTGCTTGAACTTGAGCTTGTCCCAGTCCTCGATGTATACGGCCTCCGGTGGGGAAGAGATGGTCCAGGTCCCCAAATAGATTGCCATTACTAGAAGGATGGGGAAAAGCCACTGCAGCAGTTGTTTATCAGTCAGCTTCAGTTTGTGGGCAGATTTCACACGGTAAGTCAGAGATACTCTGCCAAGAAATTGAAATTAAACATATATAATACACACACACTGGAGTATTATAATACATATTTGCATCTTTATTAATGGAGATTTTCCAAGAATAATACTTCTTATTGCTATTAACCCACACATTGACTTTTTGTGAAAACAAACAAACGGGTACAGGATGTACCTGAATTCATCAATATTTGTTGGAGAGGTATGACACTATTTCAAAAAGGAAAGCATAGGAGCATGGCCTTGTAGTATGGCAACATGAGCCTTGTTAAATAATGGAAAGACAATTTAACAAAAAAAAAGTTAAGGAATTCCCCTTCATGTTTTGTGGTTTGTATGTACAGATTTACAAGAGGTGTTCAAACTTCCAACCATTTACTGGAGCGTATTCCTCACAATGATGTTGCATGGAAGCCGGACTTTCTGGATTATGCTGGATTCTTATCATTTTGTGGGTGTTTGTGTGTGTGTGTGGAACTTCAATCGATATGCGTGTTACAAGATACATAGCTCTGATAATATGGATCTCGCACACCATGTTTTTCCTCGCACCCCATACAAAGAAATCGATTGGAGATGTCTCTTGACCATGATTTCCAAAATGTGCAATGCTTTAATCAATACATTCAGTTCCAAAGTTTGGGTTCTGGTTAATTCACAAATGCGAACTAGTGTGTTGAACATACTTTTACAAGTAAAGATACTTCATCGGTGAAAAGAGCGTTCTCTAAGTTTTGGAATGAATGGCCATTCTCTGCATGGATCCCTGACAAAAAATATCACTCTTGGAATATATAGTCGTCTGCTTCCAGTAATTGCACTATTCGCAAATGAAAAAAGACGCGGGTGGATATTAAAAGAGGAATGTTTAGTATCCACTACTTGTTTAGTGCAAAAAACTCAACTGACAAGCAATACCTAGTATGTTACAATTAAGCAGATCTTTCCTAGACTATTAGACCAGAGTATCTCAAACTGTGAGGCGCGCCCCCTATGGGGGCATGATAACTATACGAGGGGGAGGCGAGCATATTAAAAAGTTCGAAACAAAAGATTATTTAAAAAAATTATTAATTTACTGTAAATAACAAGCAATATGCATTCTGACATAATAAAAAATAAAATACACACTCTGATACAATACAAATGTATCAATCTATACAATGTATTTTATAATTAATTTAACAATACTAAGTTAAGAACAAGTTTGATAATTACCAGTGACGTTATGGGTTTGTATTAAAACTTATCTTGATAATTTGTATGGTTTATAATTTATTGCTTAATTGCCTAATAAAAGTTACGCGATTCGCTCCCCAATGACACCTTTTTCCACATAGAGGCGGCTCATATATGATGTGTTTTTGGTAGGGGGGGTGGAGAAAAGGGATAAATAAGCAAATCCTCTGAAATAAGTAAATCTTTGCAAATACTGTCAAGGCCCTTTTATTGCATTCCTTCAGAATAATTTTATGGACAGCAGTGCACAGAAAAGATCATACTTCTGAAAGACGTATTTATACGTCCAGAAACTAATGCTTTGGCTGAGCGAGACGTTTATATACGCAGGTGGCACTAAGGAGGATAAAATCGTATTGTAGCTTTAGTGTCAAATTATAGTATTATTGAATTCAAGATTGTTATTGTATGGAGGGGAGGGGCACAATGAAACTTATGATTGAATATTGGGTCGTGAGCATTGAAAGCTTGAGAAGCACTGTATTAGACAGCTTCGTCGACTAAAACTGTTATATACAGTTGTCTATACAAACATGAAAACATTTGATACTATGGTACGTGCCGGCTCTAATAGTACTCTGAATACATTTGCGTATCGAAAAGATAACTTTCCCCAGCAGCAGTGTAAGTTAGATGCATTTCTGTGCAAGTTTATTAAACTATATACTACAAGTTTATTAAACGTAAACGCGCGCGCGAGGTGGTGGGACCTGCGCGAGTGCTGCAGGGTTAGTTAAAAGCGAGGCTAATTCGCTGCCATTTACTTATTGTAACCATATTACGTTTGATCACACCTTTGCTTCTCAATGGAAATGGTCTTTACCAATCCCTACTTCCCCAACTAGATATTGAATAAATTCAGATACATGCTGAATAACCTGTACCAGTGCCTCTCAAAGTTTCCATATTTGTGACCTAATTTTCAATCATAATTTTCATCATGCTCCCACATACAGCAACAATGTATTGAATGCAATAATAATGTATTTTGAAGCAATACTACAATACGACCCTAAATATAAACCATGCGAATTATCATGACACGTATTAAAGTTTGTATACAGTAGTAGAATAAGTTTTATATGTTACTTTTTATTTCATATTTTTAAATTAGAACAGATTTCATAATAATTTTTAAGTATGCCAATATTTATTACCTCAAACAATCCATATATTTCAACTAAATATAGAAAAAAAACTTAGAGTATTAATTTCTAATATTAAACTTTCCTTAGAAAAACTTGTCTTGTAGAGCAAAGTCCATGGGAGATACAATAATAATTGTTAAACTTGTTCTTAATTTAGTGTTGATAAATTAACTATCAAATGCATTGTTCAATACTGATACATTTTTAATCATATTATATCAGCGTGAACGTTTATTTTTTTTTATTATGTCATAATGTATTTTCCTTTGGATTTCTTTTAGGAAATTAATATATTTCTTAAAATAATCTTTTACTTTTTCAACTTTTCGATATGCTAGCGCCCTCCACTTAGACCTATCACGCCTTCTTAGGGGGGCGCGCTCCACAGTTTGAGGAACGCTGACGTAAACAATCGAATTCAGTCCATTAACGCTTTCTTGAACAATTCAAAGTATAAAAAATTAGGCCGTTAAACTTGTGTCACTGATCTGTGTATAAACCAGATTATTGTTCAAAACTTGCATCTAAACAATAAAATGTTATATCGTGAATCATTAATAAATATTTAAAATCTTTAAACTAAATCACTTTATTATCTACATTGAAATACTGATCGTCCTTGAGATTATATGAGGTATAGATCAACAAAAGCTTTGTCCCCGATTAGTTTCTATTTTAATTTAATAAATATTATAAAGTATTTTAATTCTATTTGTAAATACTGTTACTTAAAGAGGTAAAAAAAAATCGAACTTTTCTTTTATTAAGCGAAAAGCTAAGAACATATATTTTATAAAATAATAATAAAAACGTATTAAACGCGATATAAACTTGATTCAATAAAAGGGAAATGAATATTTACCGCCAAGTCTTGAGAAGAAGAGCACTGTAAGTAAGACAGAAACCCATGTGTCGCGTCCACTTAGTAGCAATACAGCTGTACATGGAGAGAACGGGGAAAATAGCCGCCATCTACATGAATAAAAACACATATATACTTTTTTAGTATGTGGTAAAGTATTGCTACTGAAAGTACTTCCCGAAGAGTATTTTTTAAAATTCAGTATGCTTTGAATCTAAAAATATTTCTTTATTTGAATAAAACGATTTCAGGAGTGAACTGCCAAATTTTGTATTTTAGTTAAAATTACTACTGAGTACTTTTTTCAGTATGACATGTAGATTACAGTAATTACAATAGAACAATATTAACACACACACGTACAAATCCACAATAGCACAGATTAAAAATACATGAATATTAAATACACAACAATATTGAAATCTGTCATCACAATTTGACTTAAGGCAAATGAATAGCAGTCTTTGTCAAAGTTTGACTCCACAAAAGTTTGACTTTTGTGTTTGACTCCACAATGCTGCTTCGCTGCATTGTTTATTTTTGGCAGGGAAGAATCTTCTTAAGAGTTTCTAAAATTATCTTGTCAAATAATATTCTTGAAACATTCTGGATTTTCTGGGGACATCTGTTTTCGTCGCCAAATTTGACGACCAAACGTCATTTCTATTCAGTTAATATTAGTGAAGGAATTTTTGAACAAGCAACAAATGATCTTTCCTGCCACAATACCCTTTTAGCAGAAAAGGAGCAGAATCTAAATTTTCCGAACAAGTATTTTTCACATTCAACTTTTGAAGTTGCAATTACTGTATACTGCTTAATCAGTTAATTGGACAAATACTTGTATGTAGTTCAATGCAGATTGATGGAGAAAATACCCTACGTTGTATATTTTTAGAATGTAGCACATCTAATCAAAGTTTTCTGACTTAGGCCACTACACCCCATTTATGATATACGAGGAATGATCAGAAAAAAGGTTACAAGCCGCAGCAATTGAAAATTATATATTGCGGAGAAATTTTGTTTCCTTAGAGGGTGGAGACAAATGGCGCTAATTCTCATACAGCTATTATAGTTTGTGGCTAGGTAGTGAAAGGTTCAGAGGATGATTGAAATGGCAAGACGCTTAGGAAATTGGTATCGTTTGGAAGTGTGAGCAATGATTTGATTTTTATGGGCAAAGAATGTGTCCGCATCTGACATTCACAGTAAAATCGTGGAAGTTTATGTTAAAGAAACGATGAGAGTAGATAACATGTAGCGAAATGGTGTCACTCTTTTCAATCAGGCGGACAGGATGTTGAAAATCACAATATGGCGGGAACGGCCGGCCAAGTTCTTCACGACAGAAATCAAATGGGCATGAATTGAAGAAATGATTCAAAATGATCGACGGGTAACTGAGTGAAATCTCGATAGAGTTGGGATTGAGCTATGGTAACGTGCAGTATATCGTTGCTGATGTCCTACGATACTCAATGACAGTGCTGTGAAAACATCCGCCGAGACCTGGATGAATGAACAGGGACCTGATTTCACCACGACGGGTTAAATAAATTGGTCCTTCGTTCTGATAAATACTTAAATAGACTTGGTGATTATGTTGAAATGTGATAAGCATGTATGCTTCTTAATTCTCTTTTGTATTTTCTGTCAATTGTTTATAAATATTTCTTTATTCGACTTGTAACCTTTTTTTCTGATCACCCCATGTATGTATATATATATAAGCTTGGATCATAATTTTCTTGCTCAAGCTAATGAAGATAAGAGAAAGGTGATTTTAGTGCCTGATTATTATGTTGGCAACCATAATGTGAGTACAAGATTTTCTTTGCCCGTTCAAGCTTTCATTCATCGTTAGGCAGCTGAGGAGTGAATGTGTAGGAAAATATTGCTCTTTCCAAACAGAAATAAACAAATCTGTGACTTTATGATGTTAATATCGGGGTATTTTAAAAATCCTCCAAATGTCATTTGTTTTTCAGTATTAGTTAAAAATAGCCCTAAAATGGGAAGCCTTCCATAGTTCAGGAAACTGTTGCAACGAAATTTCGATGTTCCTTGTAGAAAACAAGATCAGTTTTCAAGAAAAGGGAATATTTCTTACCATTTAGACAGTTTGCAGACTTAAATATCTTAATTTTTTTCTCCACAACTTACTAGCTAGTAACATTTTATAAATAAACCCTCTTTTTTAATATTTTAATCCGTATGCTTACATAAATTAATTATTTTTATTCGATGCTGAAAGCAATAAAAGTGCAATTTAGCGTTGTTAATTACGGAAACGAAATTATTTTTGGTTAACGAAGTGGAGGAAGAATTTAATTATAGCAGACATTGTTTTATCATTGTAGCAGAAAATATAAAAATGAATTCTTGCAGTTTTTTAGTATTCGTATTTCATGTTTAGCATTTTGATTTCTGCAGGAACTTAGTGCCTTTTTTTCAAAGACAACAAAAAGCACAATTTTTTATTCTCCTATACATTCGACTCATGAAATGGACTCTAAAAGTTTCTATATGTAGAAGAAATACATAAAAGTTTATATGGTTTGGCCATTTCTTTTGTTTGGAAAAGAGATTTCGGATTGCTACGCAAAAATAAAGTATTCGACTAGCAATATTCTGTTATAAATATTCTATTTTTCAGTTAATATGATTGTAATGAAATCAAAACCTATTAGGTGAAAAACATAGTAACACATCTCCAGAGTTTTTATAAAGTAAACATTTAAATACCTTATTTGTGTGGTTAAAAATACGATTGTTAATTATTTTGATGATATTGTGTTTTTTTATGAATTCCGGTGTTGCACGAGATTTTCCGAGTGCATAAACTTTTTTCTCATTTCTTCCCAAGATAAATTTCCCTTTCTTTCGATGTCAGCACTTCCTGGGTTTATCTTTCACACGGCCATTCCCAAATTTTTGAATCATAAATATAACATAAAAGTTAATGTAAATAAAGATTATCAAATAGAATATTATACACTATTATATAATATATGAATAACACATATAATAATTTTTCTGGCATTTTTAAAAAGCACATGTCATGTTTCCCAATACAAAATATAAGCAGTAGTAACCTATCTAACAGCTGTGCCAGACACTCGTTGTCTTTAATAGGGTTTGCCGACCGCAGCGCCGTACTCTGATTGGTTCCATATCTCTTTCCATATGCCTGTACCAATTTTTTTGGCTCTTTAGTGTATGTACATATGACAGAATCACAATATTAACTGGCAAAATAGAAAGCGAATTTCCTTGAAAGTTTCCATTTTCCTTTTTATAGGGGGTTGGACTAATATTTTCGTTTGTTACTATTCATTAATTAATCAAAATTAATTATTCCAATAAAATGGTATAGTAAAAAGAAATCACATCTTCAGAAATTAGGCCATCTCATGCTTTATTTGAGTCCACGACTTTTGGGTTAGAAGTCCAACACGCTACAGGGACACAACGAGTGATTTTCCTCTTTATATATGTGGTGTTGGACTATTATTTTTGTTTTTTACTATTTATTCATGAATTAAATATACTTAATGATTTAATATTTGAAGAAAACTGTATTAACATCAAGTGTAATCCACTACAGGTTCAAAAAATGTTTGTGAACTTGACTGGATTAATAAAAAATATATTTTATTAACGATTGAAAATTTTAACGAGAGAGAGAGCTAATAGCATGAATTGAAAGAATACAGGAACGCGCTACACACACCGGCTTATACGGTAAGTAATTATAGTAGATCCTACAGGATCGACTGAATCTCTATTTTGTCTACTAAAAGTAAGCTTTCACATTAGTAAAATAAAAAAATAAAATAAAATAAAATATGTTACTTACCTCACAGTACATGATGACACATCCCAAAAGAGTGATGCAGAGAAAGATGGGGCTGGCTACATTGATTACTTTGAGTTTCCTGTATCGATATACGTAGAAGGAAAGCAGTAAGGTCAGGAAGATGCAGATGACGGAGATGGTCAACAAAGAGATCCTAAAAAAAAGATACACATTAAATTATTAGCGTGTTCTGCAGATAACTTGAAGATGACAGTCATAACTCGTCACTTAACATAGCTATTATACATTATGCAGCCGTCCATTCGGCATAGTGGTTAGGGACACTGACTTCTATGCCGTAGGGCCTAGGTTCGAATCCCGGATAAGGCATGGATGTTTGTAAAAAAAAAACATTTGGGGCATGGGGGTACTGTAAAAAGCCGTCGAGTCGCAAGTCCTCTTATGAGGTTGGTGGAAAGGGAAGAGAGGTGGGAGGCCCCTGTCCCGCTAGGGTGTCCTCCCTCAAAATGGAGGCGGAACCGAGCTGAAAAATACTGTCACCTACATGGTGGTAAAGGCTACGGTTAACGACAGGCATACAATCCAACCATTGGTTATGATGAATCTCGCTGGCATCGGCATTTCCAGTCAGGTGGTATTAGACACAAATACAACACATATTAGGCTGGTGTATATTAAATTTCACTTTTTTTTACATGTGAATATTTTCTACCTACTTTTGTTATGCCCCCTTTTATTTTTTATATAATAACGTTTACAGTCGTGTTGTCCCATTGGTACAGTGACACTTCAATAAAGATTTTTCAAAAGTGTTAAATTTTGTTAGAATATGAATTTAAAACAATAGTTGTGTAATTTTTATAAGAGTATAAATTTGATAATGCTGAAAAAGCTGCATGCAGTAGAAAGCAGATATTTTGGAAGAACATAGTTAACGATCGAAAAGGGCAGATTTAATTTGAAAAATTTCGGTCTGGGGGATATATATTTTTCCCTACTACAAAAATGAACTACGTGGAAGACCCAAAACATCTGTGAAAAGAAGATCCCCTGAGAACCTTGGTAGGAAAGAATCCAACTGTAACTATAATACAGCCAGTACATTGCAGAAATATATGAAAAATTGAAAATAATACACCCATCACTTGTTAGTGGGGACGGCCCAATACTTCTCCAAGACAGTGCTCGGCTTCATAAGTCGTATAAAACAATTGCGAAGTTAAATAAATTTAAATAATGAAATTTTTTAGCACCCAGCTAATTCACCGGTTAATTCACCCACTGACTTTCGTGTCATCAAGCATTTAGAACAGTCTCCATGGGCTAAATAATATGAAAAATTCAATATCAGAGAATTGATCAAGATTTCGTTAAGACAGGGAAAGACGTATTGAAGCAAATAGAGCATATTTTGGTTAAATAAACAACTTTTAAAAAGGTATGAACTTAAAATCCCTACATTTCATACTCATCAACTTAATTATATTGAAGTATAATTTCACTCACCTGAAAGCCCAGTTGTAGTTGGCTAAACAAGGTGAATCATCCTCACAAACGTCACATCCGGGCTGACATCGTTTGCAAATGTAAAGCATGTCGTATGTTGGACTATAAGAAGAAAAAGAAACAACAGTTAACGAAAGGAAAGACATGAAAAATTCTGCAAGATCTTGTCTCCAAATAAAGTAATGATTTGGTTGGAGTAATTTAGATCTAAATCTACCAATTGGATGCCAGTGAAGGAACCCTAATTTCGCTTACACTCAGATATGAACTGACTATCAGATGATCTTTGTTACAATCCTATGTCCCATTATTATTATTTTTAAAACACATAGCACTATTTACAAAATGTACCTGACATAGTATCTTATGAATCCACTCCAGACATATTTTGTTTACCCCCGCCCTCTGTCTCTTTTTTCTACCAATCCAACTTTTCCAGTTCGAAAGAAAAACTGGCTCCATCATGCAGCAGTGCTCTCATTTGATCATTCAAATTATCGCTGCAAGTTAATTCTTTACATTTTATAACACATTCACATTTCACCCAAAGTACTTTAGCCAAAATAATGCATACGAGAATAAATGATGAAATGTATTGAATTTTTTGTGTAATGGAGAAAAATGAAAGAAAAAATAACTATTTTCTGTGTTTGGTCATAGAAACAGATCATAAAGCCTACAGTTACTTTCCATTAATCCCTTGACAACAATACCAGTTTTATTAGCAAATTTTGGAGATAATTTAGTAGTAATTTTAAAATATAGGATAAGCTTGTATGTGCTTTTATTACTCATTTTTTATGCATTTTTAAATTACTTTATTTGTTATCTTTTGGTATATGGGGTAAAAGAGATGGATAAAAAATGTACTAGAGTATATGCAGAGGGCTTAAGTTTCACGAAAGAATGAAGTTAAGATACAGAGCATTAGTTAAATTTGAAAAGGGAGAAAACATTATTAAATATTTATAACATAAAACGAGTTATTGTATCCTTTATCACAAAATAAAAAAGGATTTACATTTCTATAATGCTAAAATAATTCTTCTATCTGACAGTAAATAAATTGAAGAATGTCTGAAGAATAATGACAATAAAATTCCAAGGAATTCTATGAAAATAGAAGTAAAACATATTACTACCATCCAGAAATTTGATTTTTGTATGTTTAATAGGTTTTTATTAGTAATGTTAAACTTTTCAATAAGCTATTGATCAGGAAATATTTAACAATGTTATTTATAGTCATAAAATTAACAGGGAAAAATATTTCGGTTCAATTTTAGACGTTACCTATAAACTGTGCTGGGTATTTCATGATAATGTATGACTGTATATATATATTACAAATTATTAATATCTAAGTATTAGTATTAAGCTTTTTCGATTGCATTCAAATACATTTTTACAGCCCTTCCCTCTTGATTTTAAGAGAACATGATTTATAAATTTATGAAACGAAGTATATTTCTTTAACTCCCCTGTAACCTCTTCATAGTTGATTTCCACAAACCCCGTTCTTAATATGAATTTCTACTAAATTAAAAACCCAACATTTTTGTTTAACTTGAAAAGGGAACTTCTATTTATACCCCCCTATCCCCATAACTACTTGCACACCTTATATAGCAATGGATTTCCACAAAACCCGTTCGTAGCAGATCTCTACTGAACAAAAGATACAAGCTTGAAAATTTCGTCTGCAGGTCTAATAGTTCAAAAACGGGAGCTTTAGACGCCCCCGCAAACCCCGGTTTGGGAATCGATTTTAGCAAAATCTGTTCTCAAACGCTGCCAAATGAAAAGATGTCGCCAAATGCAGAAATCATTTTCTAAACATGAGCGGGAACCGTTTTCCACTATTGGCTGCATATCACGCCATTTACCTACTGTGCGCGTACACATACGAACCCATCCGTAAGCAAATTTGAAAAGGTCTTAGAAAAACTTTCCCTTACACTAAATTTGAACTTTTTCGGAGGAAATATACTTATGGCTCCTTTGGAACGATATACAAATTCACATCGTTTATAATATATATATAAGTTCAGAGCAAATATACAAACATTCACATTTATATGTAAGATGTAACTTGCATCCCATAAATAACCATACTGAACTCCTGTATAAGGCGTTCTTTTACAATGCACTTTCAAACAAAATAAGAGGAAAAACTAGTTCTGTAATGTTATAAAAAATATTGAATAATGCATGGGATAACTTTAACCTTTTGCGTATGTTGAATTAGAAATGTACAACGTGTATTTGTATGCGTTTGTTTTTATTCATATAAAAAATATATTTTATTTCAAAACTTTTGACGTATATTCCATGCATGTATTTTTCTCATTGAAATAAACTTTCATAGCACTGAGATGAGTTGCTTAATATCATTTTCAGAAAAAAAAAAGACGTTTAAAACTTTTCTAAAATTAAAACCAAACAGTTATAGTTAATTAAAAATTAAGCTGTAAAATTAAAACAGTTACAGTTAATGTTTTTTGGGGGTTGTGAAGCAGCAAAATGCAATTATCCGTTTTGAAGCATTTCTTTAATTGCACATTTAATAATCACCTGACGTCATAATCACATGATAAACACAATCGCGTGTTTCCAGTCAATTAGTTCATAAATTTATGCGACGTTATAGTCACATGATAAATGTAATCGCTTGTTTTCAGTCAATCAGTTAATGCGCTTCACTGTTGCAGACTTTTGGTTTTTGCAAAAACTTTCCTTTAAAAGTACGTATTAGTCAACAGTAACAAAGTACACAAGTAAACAAAACAAAAAGTTGATTTAAAAGTACATACATAAAATAAAACTTTTTTAAAATTTTAAAATCATTTTGATGAAATTTTTATAACGCTTGAATATTTTTACACAATTATAAAATTTGAAATTTTATTAAAATTTTATAAGAAATAAGAATTAAGTTAAATGTCGTTTTTGAATTTAATGGAGGACACATGATTGCCAGTATCATGTGACCACCATTAGTTTGGCCCATTCAGAGATAACCTCATTTTTGCGCAAAATAATCAGAAAATGTATTTCTCATACGACGCGATTTTCTACAATGCATAATTCAACTTGAAATACATTAATTGCGATATCTTTTCCAGTGATACAAGTCCCCAAGGTATTAATAATTCTATATTAAGTATTCTTTTGAATTGTACAACATTTGCAATTTCTATCAATATTTTCTGCTATTTGGAAAGAGTAATCTCACACTAATGACTCAATAGAATTGAAATTCAAATTCAGTATTATTAGAAGCAATAATAATCCCATTTAGTTGTCAAGGGTATTATAGACTTCAAAGCATGATATTGAAATACTACGAAATAGTTTATTAATTAAGGTTGGTGGTGCTTAAAATGAAAATCATAGAAGAAAGGATGTGTTGATATTCATCTGAAGATGAATTTCGTAATAAATTTTGACATGAGATTTATTTGAAGCTATGTTGATTGCGAATGATGGTCGAATTCAAAATATTACTTTAACAATTTTTTCTGTCTTAAGATATTCAGTACATTAAAATGTTTTATACATACGTATATACATCATGTTTTGATAAAAATAATTAAACAAAGGTATTGCGAATTGCAGAGGATATCCTCTCATCCTTGCGAATATCTTTAAAAATCAATATAAACTTTTGTGTAAATCTTAGAACGAGGCTATTATTCGTATGATTTTTTCACCAATAAAATGACATCACTGATAAATGAACGCGCAGTTCGTATTAATGATTTTATCGTTTGGTGAAAAAACAGTTTTATGTTTAATATTTATTGTTGCTGAAATCGGATTTACAAGAAACAAGTAATATAAAAAAATAGTTTTTAAGTCAATTCCTACTCAGATCAACAACGAAAAATTTTATTTAATAGTTACAATTAATATAAATATGTATATACATAGGACAGAATCACATAACATTAAGTGGTAATTAATTTTTTTAACTATCATTAAAGTATCGTATTGTGTGTCCTTTTAATTTCAGTCCAACTGAATGCTTTAACACGTGAGAGAAAAAACCTTTTCAAGTTTTGACACAAGTCGCCAAAAGGGTCGCTAAGTCGCTAACGTGGCTATATTTGTAATTCTTTAAATAATTAGTTTTAATCAATTTTTATTAATTATAATTAAATTATTGTATTGTCATCCAAAATGATCCTGTATATAAAATTTCAGCTCAATTCAGCGCTTTAAAATGTATTTTATTAACGATTGAAAAAATTCCACCAAGGTAAATAAATAAATATACAGACAGAGAGTGTGCGAGCTAATAGTAGGAATTGAAAAAAAGGCCTAATGTATCCGACTATCCTAAAATCATGATTTTTTTCAAAAATTGACAATTTTTTTTTTATGATTTTGATTTTATAGACCATCTTATATTAGCTTAATAAAAATACCAAAGATTTTTATTTTCCATTCACTAGAACTAAAACTAGAAGTGTTTTAATAAAAGAAGATGCCATAACTTTACACAAGAGGTCAAACTTTTAAAATGCGTTTTACTCGAAATGTGTTTTTTTCGAAAAACTCAAATGGGGACAGCGATTGCTCAAAAGTTTTGAAAATAATTTGCTAACATTTTATGTGTACGTTCTATATAATAGTGGAAGTGTGTTGACCTTCAGATTTATCAATCACTGTTTTATTACAAAATTTACAGTTCCTTATGTGTATAGTATTACTGTTTTTTTAAAAGTTTCATATAATCACGAAGATAAAGTGCTCTAGTTTTTGTAAAAATTAAAATATCCCTTATCCTGAAGGACATTTCAAACATGAATAAAAAAGTAACGCACCAAAATTGAAAAATTGAGAATTTGTTTATAAAAGTTTTGTACAGAGTGGACCTCGTTTATGTAATTTTTTGTACATTTTCACCAGTTTTTTCTCCATTTTAATAATATTTTTTTCTGTTTTCAAATTTAGGATTTTTTCCTTAAAATATACAAAATCAAAAAATCAAAAAATCCCAATATCTTCATTCTTTCAAAAAAAAAAAAGTTGTCGCAAGTAGTCGGATACCTTAATATATTGCTGTTCTAATAGTTTCCCTGAAGTATCTTACTCTAGTTGACTTAAAAGAATCTGAAAAAACTGAACTATTACAAAGTTGTTTGGACATTCACCAAAAAAAAGTTTTAAAAAAAAGTACAAAAAGCAGATTTTTCTACCCTGATTTTGAGTAATTATACAGAAGCATAAAATATCGAATATATTTTTTTATCACAATTCGAATCGTAAATAAATAGTTTATGGATCAGATACGATATACAAATTTATTGTATCCTCTTAGTGGCTCGTATGTATTTACTCGAGGTATGCAGTGATCTTTAATGGCTGCTGATTTAGAAAAATAAAACCCATTTTCTCTTACAATATATTTCCCTCACAATTCAGACAAAATTAACCATTGAAAAGATCTTCTTTAAGAACTAATAATAAAGTTGTATTAATTATACAAAAATATAAGCATTAAAATAAACGGAATAAATTTCGAATTTATTGCTAGTCATGCACTAAGAGCTTGACAAATTTAACAATGTACTGAAAGAGTTATAAGAATAACTCCATTTTGCTGATTAATGGCTTTTTTAATTTTATAATATTTAATTTAATTTGAAAATTAACAAGAGAGAAATTTTGGAAATAATAAATATGATTCTATTACATTTTTAAATTGCAAAAAAGTTCTAAAAGAAGAAAAAAGAATCTAAAAAGAATCCTAAAATGGAAGTGAACGTATTACCAGTAGCTTTAAAACATCTTCAGTTAAGAAAAGGGACGCCAGTTCTGTATAATTATACATGATTTTTTACAAATCACTAAACATTTTGGAAAGATAAAATTCATGGTACATAATTTATATTTTTTTACCGTAACAAACATCATATGCTCAAATTTAAAAGATAACGAATTAAAGATAACGAAAAAAACTATTTTATTAACATATAATATTTGTGACTCTTTTCAAATTAGAAAGAAAAAAATTCCGAAAGCATTTGTATCTCCAAAATAATAATTCTTCAAGAACAATATATCGAACTTGAATATAGTTATTTTAATAATAAATATGTTTTTAACGCATTACCTCTTTCTATAATAAAAATATATATCTCATTTATAATCAATATATATTTCTTTTCCCTGAGATAAATATTCGCATTCAAAATTTACAGCCCTTAAATATACATTTCCCAATATCATTTTCATATTATCTTTTCTAGACTAAATTTTTTCGTAATCGAATACTTCCCTTTATGAAACTACTCTTTATCCGAAAGAAAAAAAAAAAGGTTTTTCTTTGTTTATTTCCATGTAATTTAGATTTGTGAGGGTTTCTGGTTTATTGAGTAGAGTAAAATGGGAAGTGGATTATACTTTTTTTGGCTTCCCTTTCGCTGAACTTAAAATATTCCTTTAACGGCTTCGAAATAATAGGACTGGACTTTTAACCGAGATTTTCACAAAAATTATGTTATGTTACCCTGTTATCAATTTTATTACCGTGCTTCAAGTAGATTGCGAGATATTTCATAACTATCCTTTTTAGAAAACAATTTTAAAATATTGAAGTTTTAAATTATTTTTATTATATAAATAATAAAATATTGAGTAAAATTACACATATTGATAGTAAAATTCCATTATCAACGGTATTAATTTTTTTTATTACGTTGATTTAAAATTTAATATCAACGATTACAATAAGTATGCGATTAAATATTAATTATTCCCTCAATAAGTATATTCAAAGTATAACAAAACGCAATTGTATTACACAATAAAATGTTGAATGCTTATTCAATGATATAAAATGTTTAATGGGGTGTTACGGTGACTTTATAGATAAAAGAAACCCCTCTGTTTATGAAATATTAGACTTACATATTTGAAATTAGGTAAGAATGTTTTTTTTGTTGAAAACACACCAAATTTTACAGAAATAGACTTTCAAATGGGTTATAAATTAGGAAAATTTTCAGATTGGGTCGGTTCTCTCTAGAACTGCTAAACAGGTTTTCATAAAATTTAGTATGTAGAAAGAGTTGTTATAATGTGCAAAATATAACAATCCTATATATATTTATAATACTCACTCATGATCGTTCGTAGCTTTCAACGGAGTTGGAGAGTATGAAAAAGCATTTAAAGAATATAGCCAAAAAAAAAAAAAGGGTTGATAGGGGGGTACAGCTCTCTCTCATAGATATACAGGCCTCGAACTGCGATTTTATACTGGAAATAAGGGAGTTTAAGAGTTAAAAATTTATTTTGCGGAAATTGACTCAAAGGGTGGGGTTTCGGGGGCATAAAATATAATTATACTTCGATTTTAGTAATCCAAGTCCTCTCCTTTTTTAAATTAAGAGGCGAAGACTATAAGACTAAGTATGTTTTTCAATCCAATCCAAAACTTAACGCTAGAACTCAGATGCTATAATAACTTACAAATAGTATGAAGTCATTACATCATAAAACACCTAGTGCAGTGGGCGAGTAATTGCTAGTATAACATATACTAGAAAACATTACTTTCATCACTGCATTATTATTATGCGTACTTATCACATTGTAACTGCTTTTAACTTTTCGTCAGGAAACATTCCATTATTAGTATTTCCTTAAGGCTGTCTTTGGTTAATGTTAAAGAATAGGTCCCGAATATTAGGTACATTTTATCAGATATAAAAGAAATGAAAAATTAATATTATATTCTGGCTTCACTATCCCATAGAGAACAACATATTTTATCATTCTTCACTTTTTTGACTAAACTGAGCCATTTATTTGGCGTAAAATGTGTTTCGCGTTTTTTCTCCTATACCGTAATATTATATGAGTTGTCCTTTCACGTGTTAAAATGAAAAAAAAATAATACTCAAGGAATATTTTAAAATTTTAGAAACGCTATATTGTTAACAGATGTATAAGTTATAATGTTGCAAACTTTCATGAAAATTGAGGCATTTTTCTGTCTGAAAATGTGCTCCGCGTTTAGTTCAGGCTCTCGTACTTTTGCCGAAAACAGCCTTGAAGTGTATGCATATCAATAATACGGAATGCACACAGAATTCAATAAACACTTTTAACAAATGATTTTTAATAAAATTTTAGGAAACGAATAAGCTTATTAAAATCACTTTTCTTTAGACAATAAATTAGACAAGTATTAGATTTCCTTTAGGCAAATACGATGATATCATTCTTTGGACAACATCACCATCACTTTCTGAAATCATTACCTTCAATTTCATTTAAACCTCGCAAAAACATCCCTTTCGGCGTAATCATTACTGTGAATTCTAACCTCGCAGCTGTTTTCAGCAGATCGTTGAAAATCGTGCTGAAATCCAGACCGTGGAAAGGAATGGCTCATTATTTAGGTAATCAGCGGCGTAAAAATAATGTTGGGAAGCACCGCCCCGGCCGTTTGGGTGACCACCCCCTACAAAGCCCCTGCACGCTACCGGGAAATGAATGGGTCCAGAGCTTTGGATTTATGCACCTGGGGTTTTGGTAATGGGAACGATATTTCCCACTCTTTCTTGTAACTCAGAGAAATAAGGAAAAAGGTTTAAGAAACTGCAGTAGGTTATAAACAGAACAATGAGAAGAATAAGAATTATTGATTGCTGGAAATTTGAAATAATGGATTTGGTTATACGAGAATAATAGATTCCTCGCTGCAAGAATCGTTGTTTTGATAAGATCGGAGATAACATAATCTGAATTTATGAGTATGAGCCCCTAAATGGTATTTTGGAGTAAAGGATATTTTTTGATATGGCAGAAGTGTATGGTAAAAAAAAGAAAATTAACATTACTTTTTAGACGATGTCTCCATTCTAAAGGAAAATATCTTTGAGATACTTTTTTACTAATAAAATAGCATTTACAAAGTATTAGATCTTACAAGTTAGTTTATTTTTTATACTGAGGATCTTGTCTTGATATAAAAGAACATAAAGGAATGATATTTTAATGTAAATAAGGCTTAAATTGGTACATTAAGATAATTAGTGCATTATTTATCATACAAAATATCTACCAAGATCGAAAATTAAGGATTTTTATTATAAAAAAATACCTTTCTTTTGACTTGACATTGTCGATCGGGTGGCATTAGTAACAAAATAATTTTTTAAGGGAGGAATGATTAAGGAGTAAAAATTTGAAGCTGGGAATTGTTAAAACTAAGAGGAGGGGGTGGGATAACTCCTGTGTGCCTAACGGTGAACTAACCTCCGTTTTACAAATAATACAACTGTTCATATTCATTGATTGAATTATAAAACTGTAACTTACATGTATTATGTAGTTCTATTTTTTCAATATATTGTAAGCAGTATAAAAATAAATTTCAAGTCTTCCTCTCCGCATTTTGATTTGTACTTCAATTTAGTGCCTCTTAAAAACTAATGTTGATAATCACCTTTTCCTCTAAATTACACTCGATTTTTTTTCCTTTGCATCTGCAAATTGACAGAACTACATACAATTGTCCATGCGTAAATATTGTTTCCTTTGATGTAACACATAAACCGACTTTATCAAAACTCTGCTTCAGTGATTTATTAATAATCATGGGAATTGAGTACGTTTCAGTACGAATGGCGTATTCAAATCCTCTCAAATGCTCAGTGTGATACTTCATATACGTACAATTTCGCCTTTCTTATCTCCTGAAAAAAATTCACACTGCAGTAAATTCATTCTTGTCGCTCCTTTCAGTTAAATTCAATTTTTCATGACACATTTTTACTAATTATACCTTGTATGTAAATCAATTTATTACAGCATCACGAAAACCCTTTTTTTATGTATAAAGAGAAAAGAAAATATTTTCCTAAAAATTATTTATAAAAATATCCTAAAATAATTCTTTTTCTCTTTACTTAATACCTCACAAATGTACAGGATGGTCATAATTAAACTGCAAGTGTTCAAGGGGTGCTGGAGAGAAAACCACTAACAATATTTCATTGAAATTTAGCATCTATACGTTTCAAAACATGTGCAAATCAAATATGGAAAAAAAATCACCATTTTTACCTGATAGATGGTGCAGTACCGTATTTCAACGCTTACTGGTGGCATATGCAACTTCTAAAGCCGATAGACAGACATAATGACATGTAAGAGTTATATAAACAATATAAAACATCACTTAGAGTTTATCAATATTCCATACAATTTGTTTCAGTAATTAAATTTTTATAGAATCATGTAATTAACAAGTAATATAAAATTTTTTTTTTAATTAGTTCCTACTTAAATCAACAAAAATTTTATTTAAGCTATTTTTTATTAAATAGTTAAAATTAATATACTAAATATGTATATACATAGGACAGAATCACAACATTAAGTGGTAATTAATTTTTTATTAATTATCATTAAAGTATCGTAGTGTCATCCAAAACAATCGAGTATATAAATTTCAGTTCAACTGAATACTTTAACACGTGAGAAAAAACCCTTTTCAAGTTTTGACACAAGTCGCCAAAAATGCCAACGTGGTTGTATTTGTAATTTAAATAATCAGTTTTAATCAATTAATTTTTATTAATTATTATTATATTATTGCATTATCATCCAAAATTATCCTGCATATAAAATTTCAGCTCAATTGAGCGCTTTAAAATGTATTTTATTAACGATTGAAAATTCCATCAAAATAAATAAATAGTATATAGAGATCGTGAGCTATTATTAGGAATTGAATAAATTCAAAGATATTTTGCCATACCTCAAGTTCTGTGCTTAAACATACCTATTATACTTTATACTATTGAAAAATATACGTTGAAACAAAATGAAGAATTTTCTTTGTTTTCTTACTTTTTCAACTAATAATTAAATAAAGCAAATGTTTTTTGTAGCATTTTGTTCGCAATTTCATGTAGATTTTTGATCAGCTTACGAATATTAAATATGTTTACAAACTCGGAAGTTATTCATCAAAAACCGCGACTAAAGAAACACAAGTAGTCTGCAGGATTAAGATGAATTACAATTAACCAATTAAATAAAATCTTGTGTTGGCGAATCATCTTTCCTGGATTTTTCACGGAAATTTAATGCAATGTTTTGTTTCTCGGTAAATCGTTTGGGTCATTAGCTCCAAATAGAGTTTAAATTCTAAATAATATAAAAAAATTAAGTCTCAATTCCTACTTAGATCAACAAAGAAAAATTTTATTTTAGCTACTTTTTATTTAATAGTTACAATTAATATAAATATGTACGTATATACATAGGACAGAATCATAACTTTAAGTGGTAATTAATTTTTTTAATTATCATTGAAGTATCGTATTGTCCTTTTCATTTCAGTCCAACTGAATGCTTTAACACGTGAGAAAAAACCTTTTCAAGTTTTGACACAAGTTGTCCAAAAGGGTCGCTAAGTCGCCAACGTGGCTGTATTTGTGATTCTTTAAATAATTAGTTTTAATCAATTAATTTTTATTAATTATAATTAAATTATTGTATTGTCATCCAAAAGGATCCTGTGTATAAAATTTCAGCTCAATTCAGCGCTTTAAAATGTATTTTATTAACGATTGAAAATTCCACCAAGGTAAATAAATAAATATACAAGTAAATAAATATATAGACAGAGTGCGAGCTAATAGTAGGAATTGAAAAAATTAGCGCAAGTTAAGATCACAAATTAAAGAATCCATACGCTTTGGAAAACATTTAAACTATTATTTATTCAATGAAATTATCACATGATGCGTTCAATATGTGAACAACTAGATGCAACCACATGCTGAAAACGTAAAAATGCATGGTTCAACGTCGTATTTAAAATTTGTGTTGTAACACGTCTCTCGTTATGACAGATTTCAATTCAGCAACAGAAGCATATTGTTCTTTATAAACCATATCTTTCAGATGTCCTCACAGATAAAAATCACAAGGATTAAGGTCCGGTGAACGAGGGGGCCAAGCGTTTTCGAAACATCTGCTTATGGCTCGGTCCGCACCAAAAAAGTAGCAATTTTTTAACAGGTTTAGCGATGTGAGGGGGTGCTCCGTCCTGCATAAATACCGTGGTTTCTAAGCAATGTCTCTTGAAATGCTGGAATCAATTGTTCTCTCAACATCGCTACTCAATGCAGTCTTTCTATATTGTTCGATGGGCTTAAAATTTGCATATATGCCGTCAATAAGCATTGAAACACGACAAGCACCATCTATCGGGTGAAAATGGATTTTTTTTGCATATTTGACTTGCGCATGTTCTGAAACGTGTACATACCAAATTTCACTGGAATATACTCTGTAGTTTTCTCTCCAGCACCTCTTTAACACTTGCAATTTAATAATGGCCACCCTGTATTTTAAAGGTTCCTTTCCCAACTATGCATTATTATTAACCTTTGAGAAGAATCAGGATATCATAATCGAAACACAAGATATTGTACGAAATTTCATACAATATTGCGAAGGAATAAATTTTTTCCAATATATCCTAGAAATAAAACCGCGCGCGAAAGGTTTAAAATATTAAATATCAGAATTTAATAGTTTGCTGATTCTAAAAATAAACAAACCACCGAATATACTTTAAAATGAGCTGATCAGGGGAAAATATACAATTTTTAAAATACATTTCCAAAATAATAATGATGAGATTTTCTAAAATTAAGTAAATACTAAAAAAATATGAAAGAAAAAAAAATAAACGTAATTCTTCCTTCAGTTGCTTTTTTATTCAAAAATAAACGAAAAAACTTATTTCCTTGAAATAAAATACTCCCCAAAAATAAAATTTTGATAAAAACTATTGCAGAAATAAGGAATTCTTTGAGGTAATTACTATTTCCAATTATATAAAAAGAACAAACAAACGTAACTTTAAAAAAAAATCCGTAAAGTCTACAAAAAAGAATATTCATTAGATTCTACATTTAATCTCCGTATTATTTATTCTATTCTTCACATGAATCGGGGAATGAAATATTTTACAGAATTCAATCGAAAGAAAAAGATTTTGACGTGCATTTTAAATTAATGGTGTATCTCTAAATTTCATCTATCTAAAGTTATGTGTGGATTTCATTCTAGTTTTACGTATAATTTTTAGTCATAGAATTCTGTACACACATAAATTCTGTACATTAATAAATAGAAGTTTTAAGTTCAGATCATGCGAAATAATTTTATTTTTCTTTTAGTTTTTATGCTAGGAATATATCAAATTTGTTTGACTTTAAAAATTCCTAATTTGGATTTATAAATATGGGAGTTTAGAATAATAATAATATAAGTGTATTATACGTGGTTCGGCTATAATACTATAGTACATAAGTTACGTGATAATACATCTGATTAAACATACTTCACAATATATGTTATATTTTCTAGTGAGTTTTATAGTTAAAGCATTTTATTGAAGATACTTTTATTTTTAAGAAATATTAAAACGATAAAATTTTTTATTAGACCTCTCTCCCATTGCTACAAAAAAGTTATAGTGGTATGGAAATTACACAGTAATACTATCTGTTTGAAAAGCAGTTTCCAGGAAATAAATACTCAGTTAACGTCTTACGAAAAATGTTCAATATAAATAACAATGAAAATAGCATCCAATGCAGAGAATAAAATAAATAAAATGTTTTATTGATTAAAGACGTATCTTTTTTGATGAAGAGAAACAAAAGGTGGAATTTAGTCCGAATTATTTTGTACTGTACCGTTGTAGCTGATATCGTTTTTCTTGTAACAGAAACTAACATCGATCTAAGATGAGATGGAATTGCAGTCTTGTGACACAGACTGCTGGTCATTTGAAGAAGTAGTATTTCTTGGCATACCTTCCGAAGGTTTTCGAGAAACTGAATCAGTAGTTGCAAACTATTTCTAACACAGATTTATCACTGGACAATCAACATTTAGCCATCTTGTAAAACTATCTTTGACTAGCTTCTAACGGGTCGATGACTCTATAACACAATTCTGCAGGCAAATGTTGGCCCGAATTCATTGCTTCGAATATGACTTAATCTATATTGGATTTATGTAAATAGATCAGCCTCATTGTTTTGCATATTGTTAATGCACGTAGCTTGTTTGTATTTGTCTTATATCCACATTTAAAAAAATTCAGACTATTTTAAACTAATTTATCTCGATTTTTAAATTTGTTACTTAACTTTTCTACTAATTAAAAAAAAATTCCTTAAATTCGATTATACCAGGTGTATGTAAAAAGTTTTTTTCCAGTTTTACTAAAATTTGGGTCCCAAATGAAAAGTATACAGCGTATTAATTTGACTCATAAGTCTTTTTTGTTCGCCCTGACATATTAAACTAAAACATACACAACTGAGACCGCAAAAACTAACGTCTTTGTTTTTTTCAATGATCTTGTCAAATTTTTGTGCATGAAAAGAACATTTGCGGCCCCAATCAGCACTCTTATTTAAAAAAAAAGTTAGCTGAAAGTCATTTTTAGAAGAAAGAAACATGTTATGAACACACTCCATCGTTTAGAACATGTGAGGCATGGTTTCGACAATTTAAAAGAGGTGATTTCATTGTGAAAGACAGAGAGCTCTGGTAGGCCACAAAAATGCGAAAATGAGCAACTTCGGGGGTTTATCGAAACGGTGAAACCCCGGGAAAATCAACAACCCCAAATTTGGGGCTTTTAAAAAATTTTCCGAAACAATCAGCTAACACTTAGGAGCAACAGGGAAGATCAAAAATTTGGGGAAATGGGGGACCCCGATTTGGGGGTGGGGGAAATGGAAAAACGCAAAAATCACTTGTGAAATTTCTTCAACGCTTTAAGAAAATCATTTTGTAAACGATTTGTGACGGATTACGAAAAATGGATTTATTTTGAAAACCCAGGGTTTGGGAAAAAAACGTAAAACTTTCACATGGCGAAACCCTTTTTAACAACAAAAAGGGCCCAAATCGCCTCGGCAAGAATACCATGCTTTATGTCTGGTGGGATCAGAGAAGTATTGTATATTATGAACCTATGAAGCCCGTCGAGACCATGCATTGATCGAAAGATGACCACAATGGGCCAGAAGACATGGTAAAGTGATTTTATTACACGACAATGCACCGTCTCACACAGCCAAACCGGTGAAAGACACCTTGAAATCGCTTGGATGGGACATCCTTCGGCACTTACCGTACTCCCCAGACCTGGCGCCATCTGACTATCCCCTTTTCGCACCAATGGGGCACGCGCTCGCAGAGTAGCACCAGCAATTTCGAAGAAGTTGGAAAATGACTCGACGAATGGTTTGTCGCAAAAAACAAGCCGTTTTTCTTGCCTGGTGTTCATAAATTACCTGAAAGATGGTCGAAATGTGTAGAGGCCGATGCCAATATTTTGAATAAAAAAATTAATTTCCCTTGAAAATTCCGTGTTTTCTTTACCAAAAAAAACCCTGAAAAAACTTATGCATACACCTGGTAAATACAATCTGGTAATATATTTAAATATATAAAAATAAAATTATAGCTGTGAATTAAAATGTCAGTCTTACCTGTTTAATGTCATTTTGTCTTTGTAAGCAGTTTCTACAAGAGATCCATTGAATATTGGTTTTCCCGTCGCTGAGTAGAAGCCGTCTCGGCACAAGCACTTGTAGGAGCCTCTAGTCCAACCAAAACCGGGTGTGAATACGCACTATATAATGAACAACAAAAACATCTGAAATAACATGCTGATAGGGAAAAAACTAATATAAATGCATATAGTTCCAGAAGTCAGTACAAATTTTGAAAATGAATAATTTATGGATGAATAAAAAGATAAAAAGAGCTCCGGTTTATACCAAAAGAATGGAAAAGAAGTCGAGTGTTTTATGTCAAAATGAACAAATATTTGCTGAAGTAGTTCTTTATTTGATTACCAGATGGCGTGCAAGTGATAAGTCCTGACTAATTATAGGGAAATTTACAGTGGTCCTCAATATGCTGTTCATCAAACAAAACCTAAAACCATTCACAGCAACATAACTTGAAGTACGGCAGACACATGTTGGCAGATAGCATTCTTCAATGTTGAGAATGATATCGAATTTTCTTGGTATAATTTGACTTCGAAAGGATATGTGATTGGAAAGGACTAATTGATAACATGATACTCTCCAAATTCCGAGTACAGAAAGCGTAGAATAGACACAGAGATAAGCAATGGTGCCTGTTTAAAGTCTTAAAATGCTGTAATGAAGCTTTCAAAACTCTTATAAAACATTTTCACCAAGAGAGTTTTCTCATTTAAAGACAGCATTTACACGGGTAAAGTTTCAAAAACTGTTACCTATTTACACTGAATGTCGTTGGGAACATGGATAGCGAAGCCATTCTCCATTCCTCTTCAGAGAAAGTTTTTCAGTGGACTTGATTACGTAGCTAATCTTCAAAACGAAAGGGAGCTTTCTGATTAGTAGGTGCGGAACTGGCAAAGGATGGATTTAAATCTGCTAAGCCTCTAGCAATGTGAGAAAAGTCCCTTCGGCGTGAATAAGAGAAAGTCTATTGTAAACTGTTGCCTGATGTAGCTACTCTTTTTATACCAGTTGAATAATCTTATGAGAAGCACAGTGCCATTAATTAGTCAAATAAATAACTATTGTAGAATTTTTTACCGTCAAAAACTATACCCTGGATTTTTTCCATTCGTTTGGTGTTACCTGAAGCTATATTTTTTCTCTTTATTCGTTCGTGAGTTAGATAAGTGTTTAAAATTTGTCCTCACTTCTGTATTAGCCGTAACTTGAAAAATACGTTTTGCAACAAATACTCTTATTTCAACACCAGGGTTAATAACAACAATTTTAGATTAACATTGATGTCTGAAAACTAAATACGTTGTAAGAACAACTTCATTTTTAATGAAAAACACAGGTATCTTGGTTGACAGAAAAAAATGTAGCAATGAAAAGAAATGTAATGTCAGGTCTTACCTTTTTAAAGGACTAACGCATATTAAATTGTTAAGGTTAGTCAACCTTATTCAAGTCAGAGGTTTGTCAACTAACTTGGATGTAAATAAAAATTTTCCCCTTTATGATCAATTGGGTATCATCCTTATTGGTGAGCCGTGTCTATATGTTGTGAGATCCAGCGCCACAAGAGCGTTAATGTTATTTCTAGAACAGTATTAATTCGCACCAAACTAAAGACCTTTTTACTTTGATTCCCTCAGGGTATTATTTTCTTAACTGCGTCCGTATTTTAAAGCCTGTGTTACTTTAGTTCAAATATTTTGACAATGTAGTGATAATACGCTACTCTATCTTCTTAGAGAGATTTATTGAATAATTTTAATTTACATCGCACTCTGAAGCAACACGCATGCTATTGGCAATGGACCCTGTAATTTTGAACCATGGAGAGCTGGCGCCTTTTTCCTCCCTTTCCCCAATCAAGGACTTCGAACCTCAAAAGATATTGTGCATCCCCCCTCACCCTCTTCAGTGGTACTGGGAATTAAAACGACTCAAAAATCCGGCCCCGGGAAATTTCTACCATTTGAAACAAAAACCAAAGGGAAAAAATTGTTACTTCATGTTTAACAGTCAAGGGATGGTATCTAGATTTCACTAAGAGCATTATATAAACCTTCTCCTTAAATTTTGTTAAGTCTTAAAATTTGGAACCATTATATGAAAATTAGGAAAACAGATTAAGTTAACTCATAATCTCTCAATCACGGCTAAAAGTGTGGCCGCGGTAGCCGAGTGGTCAAGGTATCAGAACGTGGCTGATCTTGTCTCAAGCCCAGTACCATTAAAGACCCGCCGTGTAGGGCAGCGATACACGTTAAATCGGTCGAGAACTGAAACGTCCTCCCGTTGGTGTGGTGCGGTAGTTAGGAGAGGGGTGCCAGCTCAGGTGTAGTCCACGTCACTTGACCATGGTCCGTCGCCAAAAGCCCACGTGTAGCTGACCAGTGCAACGTTAATATTCACTCACTCACGGCTCAAAGTTATGGGATGTGTTGACAATACCCGATGTGTTTTTCTAGTGTGATGTAACTTAAGGATAATCGAATCAAATTTCTTGAATTATTATTCTATTTCGTATAGTTTATTAGTAATGAATTTTCCTTGCAAGATGCTTTTTTAAGGCTGTTTTCGCCGTGTATACGACAATGTGGACTTGATGCGGAGCACATTTTCGGGCAGAAAAAATGCCTCAATTTTTATAAAAATTTGTGACATTGTAACTCATACATTTGTTCATAATATAGTGTTTTTAAAATTTCAAAATATTTCATAAATAATCAGTTTTTCCTTTCAACATGTAAAAGGATAGCTCATTTATCATTACGGTATGGGAAAAAAACACGAGAAACACATTTTATAAAAGAAAAAATTTGTCAATTCGGATAAAAATGAATATTGGGATAAAATAAGGGATTTTCTACAGGATAGTGAAAACAGAATATAGTATTAAGCATTGAGTACTCTTATATCTGAAAAAATATTCTGTATTTGTGTCCTATTCTTTAACATTAGCCGAAGACAGCCTTAAAAATACTTCCAGATGAAAAATAACAATGAAACTATTAACGAACACATAATCATAACATTTCAAAAATGCATAAATCAATATAACTATTTGTACATCACGATCAGTTTAAAACAACTTTTGTTACAGTATTTGACTCACAAAATGTGACTTTAGGATTAATAAATAATGGAATAAACTATTTTCGCGATCAATGAAAATCTTTATAATTAAATTAATGTTTAAAAGCATTTACACCTTCAATAATGCATAAGCAATTATCTTATTAATAGCAATTACTATTTATCTTTACCCATTTTATATAAAAGCAGCATTCTATAAAAAAAGAAACTATAAGAAATAATTAAATTTCCTATATAAAGCTTTTTTATTATATGTAGTTACATATCAGACTGCAATAGAAGACGTATAAGACTATAACATTTGTGTTTATATATATATTTTTCAAATATCATGTATAACCATGAATATATATACATTGCTCTAGAAACAAAAACGATTTCGTAAATGAAGATACAAACTTTTATTGCCAAATTTTAATACTGTTTTAATATAGAATCAATGATTTAATGAAACTGTAATAAAGTTCAAGAAAGTGATTACAAATTTCTTCCGTAAAGATTCCCCATTAGTAAACGAAGAGTAAAAATAATTTATTATAAATAATGTGAACAGTATTTTTCATATTATATAAATTTTTAATACAATATTTTTGAGATGTTAATTTACGACATTTCTCTTGTTAAAAGAAACATATGCATAAGCTCAAAAACATATAAACTCCTGCTACGCTTCAATTAACACTTTTTTAAAAAAAGAAAAACAGAAATAAACAGTAGAATTGTGGGATGCCTGAAGAATTTCTATCATCCAATTCAATAGCAATTTCTAACTAAATTTATAAAAGAAGATTTAAAATCAAATAATTTTATATAAACGAGCAAAACAATATAATTGAAAATTTTTAAATGATAAATTTAATACTGGACTTAATTTTAACACAAACAATAAATTAAACAAATGCATAATATATAAATGTAATAAAGATTTTTTTTTAAAGAATATTCTCTTTTACTAAAAAATTACAGACGACCTGTAATATTATATAGTAGGTGTAAGGAAAAGTTATATCACAGTATTTTCTTTCTTTTTTTTTTTGTACAAACCAGAAATTTTCACTTTTTATTTAAAACTCAATCAAAAACAATGTCCTTTGTTAGTTGTAACTGTCTGCCAGCGTTCTGGCAACCTAACTTCCAATGGGAAACAGAATTCCCTCTGTACAGAACTAAGTTCTCTTCTACTGCCATTTGGACACCCTCATAATTAATATATTCTTTTTCATCAAGGAAAATCTTAAAACAACCTGAAGATACTAGTCAAGATTGTTAGGAGTATATATACCCAGCGGAAGTAAAGTTTTAATAACTCTGTAATGTACATGTGGTGATGCGCTTACCACGTAGTCTAGCGGTGAAAACGTGATGATGAATCCACATATTTCTGTTAATAAGATGGACAGCTTATGTTGAGTTTCCTTTATTCAAAGCCTCAGGGTTATGGTAGTGAAGCCGCTTCATTTTCTTTCAGTAACTGATATAATGCACTGTACCGTTGCTGCATCACCAACAGTATAACATAACCTTTTTCTGATACACGCCAGCTTTGGAATGTACATCAAGGAATTGTCCCAATTCATATATATATATAAATAAGCAAATTAATTAGTTTCGAATAATTGAATGTTTTGAATTTTCAATATAATTTTCGAGAAGAGAAGAGATGTAAGAAGATAGCAGCTAAAACAAACTGAAGTGAATCAGGCTTTTCAATGCAATGAAAGAATTCAGGCGAGACGTCAGACGCATATAGTCCCTGAGTGATTGCGAGATCGTATCCCATTTACTCTCACGGACACGAGCAAGTAAAGGTCGACGCCCTTGCAACGACTTGCCTTTGCAGGCAGCGCAGACCCTAGCACAGAGCCCTGCTTGATGTTTGCGCCCATCTCACAGGTGAATCCTGCTCTCTCATTCGAACTTCTCTTTTATTTATCTTCTTACCTTAAATAATTCAAAGCTATAAATAATATTTCCTTATCTTAATAAATTAATTTATTTCTTTAAAACTTGGCTTATGCTTTCTTTCGATAAAAATTTCATCATTACCCTGAACACGTCCCCACACACATATATATATATATATAAATCTACAATGTATTTTGCCTGTTATATTTTAAAAATAAATCCTTTTTGAAAATAGAAATGTCTGCTAGATTAAAAATACATTTATATTTTATCAGAAACAGCTACATTGAATTTTATAAAATAAATTACCTTTTAATAGAATTCCGAATCACATTATGCATATCCTTAACTCTATGGATAGTAGATGATTCTTACTCCGTAATGGCAAAGGCTTTCATTTCTCCTCCTTTTCTGATTAGAGTGCCCAAAGTAAAGGTAAAATGTTTTCAAGGATTTAAAAGTATTCAGGATGATTAAGATAAAATGCAATGTATACTTAATCGTTTGATGAACACCAACACTATCAAATTTCAACAATGACTAACAGAGATCAGAGATTCAAGGAACATTATTTTCAAGAAAATGGCAGCTGTAATATTTAAACATTATTGGATCATTTTCAATATTATATTATACAAGCATTATTATATTATCTATAATGAATACATGAGAAAATAGTAACAATAATAATTCATTTTTGTTTTGGGTGCACCATATCAATATTTTTTGTTGCAAATCTGATATAAAGTACATATTTTTTATATGTGCAGCCAGGAATTATAATGTTTTCCGAGATTTGCCCGCAAAGATCATTTGGGTTGAGACACCCTGAGTATGAAATGGTAATTGTCTCCCCTTTATAAACAACATACTTTTTCTATACACACGATTTTTGTACACTATCACTTTTCGACTCCAATCTCCTGAGTAGTCAGAAACCCCAGTTTCCCTTTTATATGACGAAACAGGTTTAAAATTATATCGATGCTTTATTCATTGAATTTTTCTTAATTAAATGTAGCACACAAACAAAACAGACACAAAACCAAAACCTTTTAGTAGCAATTCAACAGTAAGTATAATAGATTACAAGCAAGTCACACCTATAAGAAGTTAAAAAGAGAGGATTTGTGTATCTTGATAATTTATTTATGCTTATTTCATCGTGACATCGGATGGCCTTCTGATCTGGGTTCATCTTTCAGGAAAATACTTGAAGCGAAATTTCACAAATATCTTTAGCATCTGAAATGTTACTGCTTCCTCTGCAAACACGTCCTTTAAGTTTCTTTTGCCTCCATCCAACTTATTCCCTTTGGAACTCATTTTCCAACATAAAAGGTAAAAGTACGCGCACAACCTTATGGTGACAATTTTACAAGTTTAAAACGGCTGAAATGTGAAATGTGTATAAATCATCGATGATACCGCTTGTAGTACATACACGGTGACCATTATCTTGATTGTCCGGCGAGGCTAGAGGTGTAAGGTTACCAAGAATGGAGCATTTTAATTCTTAATATGTCTCTTTATTAAAATAGAACTTAAATGTCAAAATTTTAGATAAATTTAAATTAGCGAATCTATAATGATCAAACACACAAGAGCAAGTTAAACCAGATCGCGTAATTTTGGGCCACTTTCTCTAAAGATTACCAAATTTATTTTTCGCCTACTCTTGTCCCTGTAATATTACAAAGTCTAATATAATCCAGTCCTACCTTAATCAAACTTAGATTCGATCTTTATATGAGCACGTCTGGGCGCGCGTGCAGTAGGTAGCCTTATGTGTGGCCGATTTTCCAGGTAATAGGATAGGCTGTCGGATTCCCTCTAGTCCTCTTCCGCATACATTTCCCAAATTGCCATCGCTTACTGAAACTTCCTGTTCTTTTTAAAGCTATCTTATTTGCATTTCTTGCTTCACATTTCGCTAGCAGGTTTGGTTGGAAAAAGAGGTTGCCATTAATCTTGTACAAGGAATCAGGAGATTTGTTAGAAAAGACCGCGAGCCGTCACACACTAATCTAACTTCTTTAAAACTAGTTTTAGTCGTATCTGGAACTCTTTCCCCAAGGATCGACAACGTATAAAAGTGCGCGTGTTAAAACGACGGGACTTTCCTTACCAACCAATATAATTAGTCGTAAAATTTTGTTCGAGATTTATTCATTATTCTGCGATTGAATACTTTTTTCTATTTAAATTATGACAGTTAATATGATTAATAACTATTTTCTACCAGCCACTTGATGCAAATGTTAGGGAATAACAGCAAGGTAGTATTTCGAAAATAACAGTGGGTGTTGTATAATGAGAGCGTCTCTTTCAAAAAATATTATTTTTTAGAATGCAATCAGCCATAGAAGTTTCGTGCAACAGCATAATAAGAAATCTCTTTTTTTTATTTCACGTTGGTTTAAATTTTTATTTAGGATTTTTAATTATTCACTAGATACTCATCTTAATTTTTTTTAAAAAATTCTTTTTATTTTTTGATTACATGCAAGTGTCTTTTAAAAATATCGTCAGTTGAAAAAAAAAAATCCGATTTTTTTATGATAAAATTAAATAGAAGCATATTTTCGAAAAAAATTAATATCAAATTCAAGGAAAAATAATATTAACTCATTGTCTTTTTTACAAATTAATTTTTTTTTATTCAGCTGAAAAAAATACATTTTTTCCCCTTTCAAATTTATTTTTATTCTCTAAAATGAAGCATAACTTTAAGAATTCTTCATTTGAAATTTAAATCATCGTTTGCTTTAGAAATACAAAAAGCAGAAAATCAGGTAGAAAATTTCTCTACTGTAGATCTAAATATCACCTTAATAATTCATGTATTTTAAAAAAATGCTAGGGAATAAATGCAGAGGGATAAAAAATGTATGTCTCCATCACAAAATGAAATATATTCGTAAAAGTTTTACAATTAAATTAATATAGACATTGTAACGGGTTCTCATATGCTTCTGTCCTTTCGAATAACCAATGAGATATCTATTGCTTGATTTGAAAACCCTGCCTTGTGAAGAAACTGTGATATACTAGTTAATCTTGCTATTTGGAGATATCTGAAGCAAGAATGGGGGGAAGGGAGTGAATGAGTGCTTAACGTCGCAATGTAAAACAATACGAGGGCTATTTCGGTGGACGACCACGTAATTTTGAACAGTGGAAAAGGGTCGAGGATGACACCTGAGCCGGCAAACCCCCTCCAAAGTACCTTACCGCATCAATAGGAATATTTTGAACCCCGAAATATTGAAAATGTATCAGCCTCTCCACACGGAGGGTTCTTACGGTACTAAGTCTCGAACTTGGAACACGACCACTCGGCTACCACTACCGGGGAGGAGGAAGAGATCTGAACCCTTTATCTACCGATGGTACTTATAAGTACCATTCACTTTAAAATTACATAGAATAGCCATTTTTACGAATATCCTGACGATACTTAGCAGGAATATTCTTTGAAATCCCCTCTTCCAAGATATATGGCAGCACGAGTTCTATGATGAATATTTTAGCGGGGAAGGCGAATAGTTTTATAGCAAAAATTACGTTTTCAGCTGACGGCGTTTTCAGCGGATTGCAAAGATTATCATTTTTGTCCCAAAGAAATAGTTAACATCAAAATTTACGTGTCTTATTGTTTTTGTACGTTAATGAAGACCTTACAAAACGATTTGACTATTTAGTTTAAGTGCATAGTGTACATAAATAATTTTACAGTTGATTATCTTTAATTAATTAGTTCTAACGGATTAAATTTCCCCAAACTTCAGTATTTTGTTTATGTATATCCCTTAATTTTCAATGTAGTGATTAAAAAAAAATATTGCATGAAAAAAACTGCAGTAAATCGTAATGTGGTAGATAAACGGTTTTAATTGCAAGGTATGACAGTGAACTAAAATACATTTTTGAGTTAGAATCTGCACGTTAGCTAGAAGTTCACAAATTAGATGCAAAATAGTCTTAAAAGAAGCCTCTGTCTGGATTTCTCCAAATTTTAGAATCCTCGTTGCCGTGCCTGAAGGCTATTTCTAAAAGTTAAGTGAATATTTGTTACTTTGTACAGGGAGTGATCTATGCTTAATTTTGCCATTGCATATTTACCTTGAAATTCCCTGGAAATGGCTTTAATGAAAGCTATTTGACATTACAATGTCTATATAAAGACATCTTTGAACTATGCATTCTCATTAAATGTGTAAACAATTACAATTTGCATTCAGGAGCATTTTAATTTTAACGATCTGTTGTTGACTATTAATGACTAGAGCAGAATAGAGAATCTACACAATTTGTAATGGTTCTGTTTGTAGTGTAACAAGATCGTGCTGTTATGTCTAACATTTCGTAAGATTCGCTTCGAATTTTTAATGAGGAAACACTGAGGGAGCATGTTCGCAATTGGCGACGGACCTCGTCATTTTGAACGCTGGTCAAATGGCGAGGACATATGAGCTGGCATCTTACTCTTTCCAAGCTTCCACAAAACACCAACGCGAAGACTTTAAGTTTTGAAACATTTACACGGCAGTATTTTAGTATGGTTATAATATCTCTTTGAGTAATATGACGCCTATGAAGAATCCTATAATGCCTTCCTAAATGCTTAACGACCCCAATTATATTACTTAATATCAGATAAATCAGTGATCTTTACACGCACACACACATGAAATTATTACATTAATATCCAGTGTATTTAATACATACATAGAGTGAAAAAATAGTAAATTACATTAACCATTTGGAAAATAGTTAGTACATGCATAATGATATAAATTATTGGTTTCTATTTTTTATATATAAATGAAAAATAAAACATTCTAGAAAATAACTAAAGTAAATAAAACAATTCACTAACATAATTTGCATTTCAGGCATTTAGATTTTATAACGTAATATAAATTCTTTACAAAGTTCTTTCTTACTTATAAATTGTTCAAACAATAATTTGAAAGGAAAATTAAATTTATTAAGTACTATTCACTTTCTTTACCATATTTTCAGTTACTAAGTAATAATATAGATCACTAAATATTTAACATAATTTGTCAATATTTAATATAATAAAGACGAATAAGTGTCCCAAAAATGCGTTTGGATAATTTCTTTTGAAGTGACGATTTTAGCTGGATTCACATTCATTAAATAATTACAAATAACTTTGCAAAAAAAA
>BMAV01011923.1:74231-93651 GCA_019973955.1 Trichonephila inaurata madagascariensis | reverse complement strand
GAAACTCGACCCGTGCTGTCGACAGGTGATCGTTGTTCGTGTAAATTAGTGTAAGTTTTGGAGTTACGGGGTCCCCGTCGAAATCGTGTCTCCGGTTCGGGGTATCGGGTTCAAGACTAAAACTTTTTCTTCTCCATTTTATGCAATGTCATCCTTCGAGCTGGGGTAAATTTTAAAAAGTCTGTGCTCACCCCGGGAATTAAAGAAAAAATAAATTACAAAATTCCACCCGGAAAATTAAAGCCTTTTCGGGGGCCCGGGTTCGTGACTAGAACTTCTACTTTTACATTGTCATGCACTGCCATCCACTTCTGGGCTGTGGTCCAAATTTCGAATCTTTATCTCATTGGGAAGTTAAACTAAAATCAATTACAAAATTCCATCTGGACAGACAGACAAGCCTCTTCGAAAGCCCGGTTTCTTGACCAGAACTATTTTTACATTTTCAGGCATTGTCATCCCGTCGAGTGTGGTCCCAAGTCCTATCTCATCGGGAATTTAAAACTAAAATCAATTACAAAATTCCATCTTTAATTGTTTTTTAAATACAACAAACTCCTGGCGTTATTTGGGGAAAGACTTCCTCAATTTGTAAACTGCTCGAAAATTCCCTTGTAGTTAACTCAAGTCAACTTTAAAAAAAAAAATCGTCATTTCTAAATTCAATACATCAAACAGTTAATAATAAACAATGGCGAGAGGTTTTCGCGCGTGGCTACTTGCATCTGCTTTCTTCACATAGCTGGCAGGCTGACTGGTCAAATGAGTGCGCATTACTGTCAGCGATTTTTTGAAATCGAGTTAATAAAAAGAACATGGTAACCTGGGGGGCCCTTTTTGACCCCAGAACCACAAAATTTAATGCTATCGACAGATGGTTTTTGTTAAAGGGCCCCTGTCAAAATAGGGGCCCGCCTCTTTGGGGTCAGGGTAATTTCTTTTTTTCACATTTTCATGCATTGCCATTCACTTTTGAAGCATGGTCCAAATTTCAAGTCTCTAGATAATCGGGAAGATAGTTTAAAATCAATTACAAAATTCCACCCGGATAAACAAGAAAGTGAGTTAATAAAAATATGGTAAAAACCATTCAGTTTTATGTAAACATTCATTATAAAATATATTATATAAATTTTTTAAAGTTTCTAACAAAATACTGATGATTTATCAGACAAACATTATATTTTATAAAAATAATTAAATTGATGCTGCATTAATTTTTATTAATGTGGATAGTAAATGCATCGTTATAAGTTTTACAGTATTTAATGATCTGGAATACTTTCAAGTAAATATAATGAACGTAAAAGACTTTCATTTTTGTAAAGTTGTATCGACAAAGTATTTTTATTAGAGTATTTCTATATTAAATAATAAAGATTTAACCAATAACTATAAGCATTAATTCTGAAAATCAAAATAAGAATAATGATTTAACCACTAGATCAAAAACTATTGGGTTTCATCATTATATTTTAATTGTATATAAATCTTGTTGCACATCTTTAATGCATCATTAACTTCTTATAGAAGACATTAAAAATAGTACATACAAAATATTGATCTATTTTTTACCAGAAAATTTTCAACAATAAAAATATTTATGACATCGCATTTCTATAAATTAAAGAAACCAGATTTACAAAATGCTTATTATTTGCCTGATGGTAGTCTATTATTTATAGAGCATATACTTTTTAAGAGATTTGACAAATTTTGGAACACAAAATTACTTTCATAAGGAATACTACTATAATCTATAGTGCAATAAATATTTAATTTAAAATCACATAAATAAGTATATATGTCCTTATGTCTTTATCTCTGGATTTTTAAGTTTATTTTTATTCTTTTTATAGTGTATTTTCTGCTTAAAAAAAGAATTTAGAAAAAAAAATAAAGGTTAGTTTTTAAAAAAACGTGTTTTTAGATCTTGTTAGATTTAAATATGTATACTCTCAAAATGCTAAAAGCGCGCATACACAATCATATAAATTGCTATTTTTAAGAAATGCAACACTG
The DNA here is from genome assembly GCA_019973955.1 of Trichonephila inaurata madagascariensis. Classification (NCBI taxonomy): domain Eukaryota; kingdom Metazoa; phylum Arthropoda; class Arachnida; order Araneae; family Nephilidae; genus Trichonephila; species Trichonephila inaurata. Next base: position 91,629 of record BMAV01011923.1, on the reverse strand, counting down.
TGAAGGAGTCATCAGAATTAAATGAAATGTAATACAAAACAACTTCCATTGGTACAAATAAATGAATAAATTTTAATACCAAAAAATAATATTAATTTCTGAAATTAGTATTTGGTGTATCCACCACGCTCTGCAATGAGTATTACTATACGACGTGGTATAGAGTCAAACAAATGTTGAATGTCTGCTTATGGAAGAAAATTGCATATTATTTGAATGGGCACTTAAAGTTCGTCTTTGAATCTTTAGGTCACGAGTCACAAGCAAGACGTTGACCCATCAAATCTAAATCATGTTCAATAAGCAACATATCCCACAAATAAAGCAGGCCAAGGAAGAAGTTACATGTGTTGGGCTGAAAAAATTTCTCTTCACCATTCCTTGCAACATGTGGGCGTGCTATCTGGTTGAAATCTAGTACCAGGGATGTCTTGAAGAAAGGGAACGATTTCGGGCTACAGCATTTTATAGATTTACCTGTTGCTATTCAGATTACCCTCAATTCGTAGCATCTGAGATAGTCTATGACAGCGACACTTAACCAGCGTGCCACGGGCCGCATGTGGCAAACAGGACCTTTCTGAGTGGCCCGTTGCACTAACAAATTCAATTATTTCAGAACAGAACAAAGCATAAAAAATTTATCGAGAAATTCTTTCAATCATGTAATACAATAAAACAATTTTACTATCGATGTCGTACTGGTATGAATTGCTAGATAACTTTTATTTTTTTGTAATTGTAAGGGTTAATGACAACAAATAACAGTTAGGAGAGACCCTTTTATAGGTGAGATGTCTTTAAACGTCATGTCTTCCAAGCCAAAAAATATCTAAGGAATATTTGTTGTTTCAAGATGATTGGGATCTTGACTATTTCATGGATAAAAAACAAACTTGGATCAACAAATTATTTGATTTGTCGGAAAAATGTTACATTTAAAAAATGTAATTTTGTTGGCCACTATACCACCAAACATCTTTTAATGGCTCTTTTTCTAGAATATCTTTCAGGAGGAGATAAATTGGCTTCTTTACAAAAACCTTAGCAACAACAAGAAAATATTTTGTTGGTGGCAATGTTACAAAATGCAGAGGTAACAAAAGTATCTTATAAAATTTGTTATATTATAAATATCGATAAACATATGAAATTTTTAAGAATAATTTATGAATTGAGATACAGAAATTGTTACTATTTCTTGAATAATTCCATGTTTTCTGTGATAAATTCAGTCATTTGTTGAAATATTGTTTTTAGTAAAATCACTAAAGTATTTAAATAAATTTGGAACAAAATTGCACAAGCAAGTCTGCACCGATTTTAAGCAAATAATACTGATGTCAGTTTGAAATTCAGTAAAACCTGTTTGCTACCGTTCTGTACTTGATAAATTAATATCTGAAATAAAAAATAAATGCGCTTTGCCGGAAGAAAAAATCAAATTATCAAAGTATATAGCAGCTTTGTTTTAATCACAGTAGAAGGCAAACAAGGGGCTTGGGATCATTGATAAAAAGGAAATAGAAATTACCCATATAACTGGGTAAAATATATATAGATAGAAAACCTATTTTAAGAGTTTGATAGAGTTTAATATAGTTTTATAATTAAAATCAGAATTATGAATTTTAATATTTTGATGAATTTTCCTCATTATAAATGACCTTGATATTATAATGTCTCCCTTTCACACACTCCCATTAATTCTCATGTTGCGGCCCGCATGAAGTAGTTTCCATATGTATGTGGCCTGACGGAAAAAATGTTAAGTATAAGTAGTCTATGATACTAAATTGCACCCCGGACCATAACTCCGGGCGTTTGGTTACTATGACGTTCGATAATGCACTTTGAAAGGCAGCTTTCACTGCCAACTTTCACTGACATGAAAGAGGTATCATGTTTCCACAAATTAAAACGGAATGAATCTGAAAAGACAACTTGTTATCAATCAACTTGCCAGGCTCTGTGTTCATGAGCTCTTTGCAGACGCAGACATCGATGGTTTGCCGAGAAGGAGATCCTGTATAAAGGAATCCTTGTACAATGTCCAAGGGGCAGACTTCAACAAATAAACGAAGCCGACATTAATGCACCTGTAGCAGTAGATCGACGTGCTGACAACTGCCTGGAGAAGGCTGTACGGCAGTAAAGCCTAACCAAGTATCAAAGTGATAACCCTTCAAGGGGAGCGAACATACCGAAAATAAAAGGTTAAAAAATTCACTTACTGAATGAAAAAGACAAAATACTTCTGATATAATAAAAATACAGATTTACATTGGATATGATTTATTATATATATATATATATCATCTGGTGAAAAAGGTCATCAAAAATAAAAGATTCTACTTTTGAACGCTCATTAGCTATCTTTGATCCTATATAACTAAAATTTAAAAAAAATATTTTGTTTTGCTGTAATCCCACGATGAGAGATTTTTTATTACGTTTCTTTTAACCTAAATTATTACTTTTGCTGGCTGAACTTACTTGTATGGTTATCTGCATCCCTTTTTAGGAAGTTGTAAAATTATATAATTCTGTTGCGCTTTTTTTCACAATGCAGCAGTTTCATGATACATGGATAAGCATATTGAGCACTTTGAAGGATTAATTGGCCAAGATTTATTTTATGAGTATACTGAAACATATAATACAAAAATCGTTAATTCTGGGAAAACTGCTTATTTGTTACCAATGACCTTAACAGAGAATCCTCTAATATGACAATAGTCTTAATACTATGCTTTCATAAAATGAATTGATAACATATCTAATTTTGGGAGTGGCAATTGTTTTTAGAATCTTTTAAGGCGTACCTGTTTTGTATCTCTAAGTTCCCTTTAAGTAATTTTAATCTGGCCAATTTTTCAAAAATATTTTCTCTCGAACATGCTTTGCATTTTTCTCTATGAATAAGTGGTTTAATTGTATATTGTAATGACTGATTATGGTGGTTTATAAAATGTAAATGAGCAGAATATAAAAAAAAAGAATTGGGCATCTGTGATCTCTCTCTCTGAAAGAAAATTGAAGCTGATCAAACAAGGGAAACACTTGCTGAAATAATGCATATTAATCATGTTAGCGAAAGTAAATTTGAGAAAAGCAATAAGCATGAAACTTGAAAGCTAAAAATTTTCAATAGCTGCATTAAGAACTTTTATTAAGCAGTATTATAGGCCATAAGTAACCCTCGCAAAATGCATTCCCTGCCCTGTGAAAAACACAAGCAAGAAAAGTTCAACAGGATATTTGTCGATCATCAAAGGACATTAAAATTACACAACGTGAACAAAATGTATGCCTGTTTGCAAATAACTTCTTCCTGTAATGTTAGCAAAAGTGTTTGTGATTTGTGTCCTTATTAAGGTCACGCACATTTGGAACAATTTAGTCGGTTTTTACGGATATTTTCTCAAATTATGAAAGACAAAAGCAAAAATCCTAGAAATAGGTATGTATATTTTCTCTTAGTTAAATTATTCACTGAAATTGTGATTTTTATCTGTATATTGAAAAAATAATTATAAAAAAGAATTGGGGTGCATCACTACGACCATTAACCTAGTATCGGCGTCACCTCGATCCTGGCTAAAATTACTGAAGTTTCTGTTTTAAATATAAAAATACAATTGTTATTCATTAGAATTTTATATTCTTTTTATTATTACTTAACATTTATTCTAAATGCTAATTCTTAAGTGAGGCTTAAATTACAGTTCATTCAAAACTGCTTATAATATGAGTATATTCATTTCACAAATCCTTTTACATTTTATACATTGTCATGCACTTGGTTTTACTCCTCCTTACAATTAAGCTATTATATCAAGAATAATGTATTATCATTTTAAAAAATAAACTTCGTAAGTTAAGAGCGGTACTTCTGCCAGTTTAAGAACAAGTTTAATAATTATCAATGACTTCCATGGGCTTAGTCTTGCAGAGCAAAGTTTTTCAAAGGAAGGCTAAGAATTTTGTAAAATTGACACTCAGAGTTGTTTTTGATATTTAGCTCAGATCTATATTTTGTCTTCAAAGTAGCCATCGCAGAAAACTGAATTCACAAACGTATGATGTTAAAATGGTAATAAGTATACGAAATGCTTTTGTTTTCAGTGCAGAAAATTCAGCATCCACCTCTATCCAAAATTCAAAGAGTGATTTATTACAAAATTGCTCCTTAATTTCATCATCACTGATGTGAAATCTATGAAGATCTCTTTTTCGGCAGTTGAGAGCCTCTTCTGGAAGTATTTTGAAATGGATTCCTAACCCATTTCGTAATCTCTTGCTTACTCAATTTCTAAGTTCTTCGTCTGTAAAAATATGATTTTTATTATCGTCGAATGCTCGCTGCGATTAAAAAATATATCTATGATTTTGTTTAATCCACTGCCGTAAATACTTAATACCGTGAATTACAATTAACGTGTGAATTATAAAAATGTACATACAAGAGAGATTCAGTAGCCACCGATTCGGCTACAAGACTGACTAGAATTGCACGAGGTACAGCATTTTTACGTTTTGTGCAGACGTCCATTAGGTTGCCTAGACTCACGTGAACGTGCGCGAGAATGCCAAATGTAATGGATATGATAAAGAGCAACACATAGATTAGGCTTTTTAATGACATTTGTACTTTTAGAAATGGATCTTGAAGGAAATAAATCTTTAATTAAATATTATTTTCAATCTGTTTTACCGCAAATAGAGAAAGAAAAATAACATAATTAACCTATTACTTAAAAGTAATTTACTTAAAATATATATTACTTTAGAGTAACATATATATAAAAATTTAATACTTATCTTATTAATACTCGAATTAAGAACAAGTTTAATAAGTATTAGCGACTTCCATGGGCTTGTCTAGCAGAGCAAGTTTTTCAAAAGTTTTGTGAAATTGACCCTCTGAGTTCTATATTTAGTTGGATATCTATATTTTGTCTTCTAGCAGCCACCGCGATTATAATTTGTTCCACTTAAAAATTAGAGAAAGGAAAGTACAACATAATAATATCCTATTACTTAATTTTTTTGTGTGCTTAGTAACATGTATGTACCATTACTTATGTTATTAATTTGTACGGTTTATAATTAAGATCGTCTATTGAAGCTTTTAGTGTCAAAGTGCATTATTATTGCATTCAGTAATTTATTAATGTATAAGGGGGCGCGATAAAATTGTGATTGAAAAGGGGCACCAGTATTGTTTCAGAGAAGCCCTACAGCGTCGCCTCACCGCCGGCGTGAACCAGGCGTTTAACATTGCACGCAGACGTCATTTTTTGTTGTTTACTTCTAATTCTTCAATTTGGAGGACGTTACATACACAGAGTATGCGTGGTGGCTCTGAAAATTTACTATTTTGCAAAACATCCTATAACTGACATTTAATGCAAATTTCATTTTATTCGGATGATTCCATCATGGTGTTGCATTTTCTGCAAACAGCACAGTATGTATATATATATACGAAACTACTAATGCCGAATTTTAGGATATTAATTACACTTAGTTGAACACAAGAACTGATACTTCTCGCATTAAATTAATTTCACGAAAACTTTTGTATAATAATTAATTATATTTTTAGTATAAGTACTAAATATGTGTAAATCAATTGAAAACTCTCCTTATGATATTGAGTAATTGCTTCAAATTTTATTTGTTCTTGTTTAGTACTTATTATTCATTCTTTCATGCCACAAAATTAATTCCATTTTTGTGGATTTTAAAATAGTTCAAAGAGTTTCAAATATGTGTACAGTTAAACAATTTTTAGTACATGACTTGACTCAAATACTTATGTGAACTATTTTTGAAAGCATTATTTCTTCATAAATAAAACGTTTGACTCTTAAACATTTTATAAACATACGTCTTCTTTTAAAAACAAAATTGAATTTTTATTCAAGGTATACAAACAAAATATCAAGCGTGGAATATACTCGGAATATTCGCCGTTACACATAAAGAATTTACCAACCAAACTCTTGGATCTACACTGCGCAATTGTTTCGAATAGTTACCGTACGTTTGAAGAATAAAATATATTTCACAGTAAAACCACAACACCACACATATACAAAATTTGGTTGATAAACATCTTCCTTGAAATTCAAATTGAATATTTTTATTAAATCATCCTATTCTGAATTTAATTAAGCTTAAAAATAACTAATAAAATAATGCATTATTGATGGGTTTTGAAGTATAAAAAAGATGAGAAAGAGGTAACAGGAAAGCTAATAAATTGATGTCCAAATTGTTAGTTTCAAGGTGATATTTTGTTCAAAATGCTTGAAAATGCCCCACGAAAGGCGTCTCAAAATATATTATCTGGGCAAGGGTTTATCCTTCTCTAACCGCTCTGCAACTGATTGAAGTTTAGCAACACAGAGTATCAATTTAAACCGCTGAATTTTAGGGACTCATGACATAAGAGCTGTCACAATTATGAGATGTAAGAAAATTTCGTATTGCTTTTGGACATGAATAAAAATGCATATTCTTAATCAAATATTTGGTTACACAGTTAAACATAGATCTAATACAGCCATCAGAGCAATACTTTTCAAAACAGATTGGCAGCCCATCCACCTGGGGGCTTACAGGTCAAATTTCCTTATACTGAACATGACAGCCTCAAATAGTTGTTAAAAACTTAATTGTATATATTTTTTGGGGGAGGGAAGGACTACATTTGCGTGTTTATGTTTATCTATATGATGGTCGTATAAAATACAATAAAAATATTTACGAGTGAGTAAAATGATTTCGTTAGCTATTTGGAATTTTTTGAGGGGCATGAATTCGAAAAATTACTGCAAATTATTACTGTGCTAAATTTTGAAAAATGTTTACCATCAATTGAATTAAAACTTCATTTTTAGTTAAAAGAAATTATTACTTTAGATATTAATTAGGTCAAAAAGTTATTACTCAAGAAATTAGTAGGTATTAATTCAAATTTTGAACAAACCAAAAGTGTAACTTTTCAAAGAAATTATTTTTTTATTTAACTAGAATCTTGACGTTTATAGTGATGGAAAAAAAAATTAGTTAAGCGTAAAAGTTTTTTAAGGATGGCATATATGATTTCGCATTTATAAAAATAGCTAAATAAGCATGTTCCCCTTTTTTTTCTTTTGTCACTATTAAAAAACATTGAGTAAGATTTTCAAAATCTATTTTTAATTATAAAATAATTCAGAAACTTATAAATTAATATTTCAATGATTCATCATTACAAATTTGATATAGATTGACAATATATTGAATCAAGAGAACATCGAAAGAGTGTTTTCTTCACACATGAAGTAATTTGTTGCTTTATTTTTAAAAGATATTTTGTTACTAAATATCTAAAAAACTACACATACAAAGCCAATTCCTCGCATATAATTTTTTTTATCTATTGTTTAAAACACTTCTTACAGGGTGAAAAGGCAAATAGTACTTTTGAATGAGATAAAGAAAAAGCTTCTTATTGAGAATGAATTCATGTATAAGTATTTCACCTGAACTATTTCCCAGAAGAGTCTACACAGTATGTTATTTTTCGAATTATTGATTTGTTAAGTCTAGTATAAAAATGAGAGTAATTTTGGGAAGCACAAAAGAAACAGCTGGTGATGTAGAAAGAAAGGTTATTGAGAATTAACAGAAATCGCCTTTATTTTGTGCGAAAGTTTCTTTGGGGTAAATGAAGTAGAATATCTGCCAATTTCTTCTGAAAAGAAAATAAATGAAAGAGGTAAATGAAACAAGTTATCTTGCAGAAAGCACATGCTCAAAGATGAATAAGTCATTTTTTTTTTCAGTTTCTGGTTAAAAGAAAGAAAGATTTTGTTTTGCTGTTCTTTATGATTAAAAAATTATCTTTCAAGGAATCAAGTATAAATTGAAAGTTAGTAATTTCTATGAGAAATATTAAGGAAGATATATATCATGCATAACTTAATGAGAGTTTTAAAAATAAACATTATTTATTTAATAAATTTACATTTGATAAAGAGCTTTAATAAAAATTACTTATATATTTGCCAAATTTTATATTTTTATACAAACAACTTCCAATAAATTAGTATTTTTATGACGAGAGAAAATTAAAAATTTGTTTTTGAAAAGAAAAGAAATAATGCAAATTTAAAAGCGTATTTTTTTAATGTGAATCTTAGTTTGAAGATTGGCAGTAAAATTGATCAACATATTTTTTTATTTTTTGTATTTTATACGAAAATTGCCAAAACAAAAACGTAAATTTTAGCAGCCAAATACAGGAAAACCGTTTTTCATCGTATTTTAAATTTTGGAAAGTAATACATATACAAAATTCATGTGAATTTAAATATAAATATGACATTTAGCATATATAGCGAAATGAATTTGACTATGTTGTAAAATATTCCTTGGTGTTCAATATCATGTTTATGCCCTATTTATCGAGTTTTTTGTGTATTTTTTTCTGCTTGAATTAAAATCCAAATACTGATAAAACTTTTCTTTTTGAAACTTTTCACTATTTTTATTAACAATATTTTTATAATTATGCAGATTATGCTGCAATGCTGTGGCTTAAAAGTTCGTGAGAACTTAAATCAAGTAAGGTTCTTAAAATCAAATATGCTTAAATATAAAATTACACATAAAAAATGGGATATTATTCATAAAATATATATTTTCAAATCATCTTTATTTTTTACATTACTTTTAACACTCATTTCGTTTTCAAAATCAAGTAAAATATCTTTGACACATATAAAGTTACCAAGAAAAAGAAACCGAAAAGATGTCGATTACTGTACCTTGTGTTCCCCAAATGATAAACCCATTTGAATGCAATTAACAGAAAATATAACTATTGCAATTTAACTGAAATTTCCTCACATAGTAATGGATTACTCCATCAGATGCTAGACCCTTGCGTTTGAAAAAAGAAAACTTCTCAGACTTATGGAAAGTGTTTAAAACAAATATTCCAAATTCACACTCCTCAAAAAATTGTTAACTGACAGATACTCTTCCTTCGCCACCCCAAAATTTAAAAGATTCCTTAGAAACTATAATGAAGCTGCTTATTTCTCACTACCCTCTAACTAAAGGTATGGGGGAAAGAGTAAATCAATCAACAGTTGCTAGATTAAAATGATAAGTAATTACTTCTTCCTCTGAAGTACCTTAAGCAAAAATATTCATTCGATAAATTTATTAATGCTATCCATTCTGTAACAAATTTCAGCCGACATTCTTGATGTTTCGTAACATGTACCTTTTAATTTCCTTTAAATCAAACTTCATGCTATCCTTTAGTTTAAGAAACCCACATAATGGACTCAAAAAGAATTATTGAAAATCATAAGAAAATAAAATTTAATTTATTGCAAGCTTTTTTGATTAAAAATTTAAATTTGGTTAGATTGTAATTTACGGAGAATTTCAGTATTCAAACACACTCAAATATTAAATCCACCATTTATTGGATCTTACAAAAATTTAAGTAAATATTCAGATTATTATATAATCAAGTAGATAGAGACCAAATGATTTCATATTAATCTTAAATTATCAATTCTTCCATATTAAGATTGTACTGTATTGGTCCATGAATAATAGAGTTATAGATTTTTAAACACTTCAAAATATCTCCCTTTTCCAGGTTTCTAATGATTTAAGCTATCTGATTTGTTGGAAAGCTATACTTTTTATGGGTAGCAATCGCTTCGAATGTAGAATCAGTTTAACAAGAGATTTATTTTACTGGATGTTTCTATTATTCATTGGTAGGAAGCGTTTGGAAAATATAAAGCTATTTTCTCATTTTACAATCTATATCATCTAAATAAATCAAGTATCAAGTTTTATAATTTAAATATGATTCACGCCACCTTTATACATTTTTTCAAGAACATGGTTCACGCCTCCATTGAATTCCTCAAATATTTGTTTTACGCCACCATTGTACTTCTCAAGTGTCTGTGTTTGTGTCGGTAACATGGATTATGTTTGGGAGAAAGTTCAAAGTTTGTCATCATGCGTAAAGAAACTGAGGAAAATTACTCCAGGAAAATTACTTGTATTTTTGTACTGTTTCCTAAAAATCATTTGAGGATTCTATTCTTTTCTTCTATGCTGAGCTTAAAATGACGATGTATCTGACTATTTTGGGAATAAATATTATTCCAATTTAGTATTTTTTATTTTATTCTGTGTGGCACACACGGTGTTCAATCCATCACTCGTAAAAAAATTATACTGAGGACTGACCTATATACGCAGTGTTCAATCATCTTATTTGAAGAAAGGAGTTAAGAAGTGATTGATTTCTGAAACAAACCCGTTTTTATTTATTAAAAGTGTTCAATATAAAACAAAAAGAGAAAAAGAAAAAATGGCTTCTGGAGATGCCCGCGAAAATACGCCATCTCACAAATGGGTTAAACTAATCAAATACATTTGAAAAAGGCAATTAAAAATAATATAAAAGTTTGAATAGTACATCTGATTAAATTTATTTGATTAATTCTAACAGAAATGTATAGCAAAAAGAATAGGAGTTGGGAAATAAAGAAAAGGTATTAATTTTTATAGCTCATTCACATATGCTTTCATATTTGAAATTCCACCAATTAATTAGGAAAATACTTGCATAAGAACATAAAAGTATGGCATTTTGCTTAAAACTTTCAAAGAGATATCAGAAATATAATTCCTTACCTCAAAGTTGTCAAGTCATATTAATTTACAAAATATGCAACTGTGACATTTGGCACTCAGTATTCCGATTTTATAAACTTATTTTTTTGCTAAAAAACATCTGACAAAAAAGGGACAAATATTTTAATTCTTCTTAAAGAAACAAATAGTTCATATAAATAACTTTACATATCAGAAAATTAAATGTATTTTAATTAAATTATTGCATTTAAAATAGAAATATTATATACAGAAAGAAATAATTCAGATGTCGGAGCACATGTAACAATAAATGAAGATAACGAATTGTAACTAATTTCATTATTAAATCCATAAACCAACTCTTACTAATACGCTAACAGGAATTTCAACCCTTATGAAAAGATTTATTTCTCAGTTTTTATCGATAAATACGTCCATGGATGTCAGAAGGATGATTTAAAATCCTACTAATAAACCATCAGGAATTTCCAAATGATTCTCAGAATCCTTATGAAAATAGAAATTTCTCGGTATTTATCTATAAATACGTTCGTGTATGTCAGAACGACGATTTAAAATTCCCATTCATCGCCTAATGATACAGTTTGAACTTAAAAGTCTCGGAACTCATTTTTCTCAGAAGCAATCGAAAGTAAATTCAGGGAAAAAAGGATTTAACACCCCTAGCGTAGAAAACCAATTACCTAAAGAGTGAAAAATTTAGAAAATAGTAACATAATGTCATAGGAGCTTTAAGTTTAGAGTTCAGAAAGAGTAACGGCAGATTTTGGGAATTCTGCATCTTTTAATGATGTCGATATGAGTTGTTGTTTTGGTTACAGCATATTTACTGAGTATTTCAATAGTTGAAATACCTAATTAGCAGAAATAAGCATAAAAATATATATTATTATTCATTTATAGTTTTTACAATAGTAGTAAAGGTAAAAGCATTGATACTGAATATCAGAAAAATTTATTTCTTGTATTTTATTCGTCAACAAAAGGGATCAGAAAATGCTGAACAAAAAAGTAGCTATTTTTAAATAGCTGAAAGGTTTGTTTGTTATTTAAATTTATTTCAAAAAGTCATAAAACATCCCGCTTCAGACGTACTCAACGTAAGACTTAACATCAGGTAAAGAAAATAATTTATCATAAGTGATAAACTATAAAAAGCAAGTCATAACTTAATTTATTCACTAGGTAAGAACTACTTTTAAATCAAGATTTAATATCCCTTAAAAATATCAAATCAACTTCAGCACTTTTAAGTAAAAGGTATAAGTATTAAACACTACGGGGAATTAAAAATTCAATCCTAGATGGGTTGGGTAGGAATTGAAGAAACTCCACAAATAAAGAAGAATGAACAATGATACTCACTATTCAGAACTTGAACGCCATCAGCTCAGTACTACCACCGCGGACGAAGAAGCAACATACCTAGATATTGTCATGGGAAATACAAAGGATCCCCTATATTCCCCCCCTAGCATTTTTCTAAAAGGCTTTCAACGCCATGGTACGGGTAAACAGTGGCGTCTGGCCACATCCCATAAGTATTTGAATGGTGAGAGTTCAAGCCAGGGAAATAACAATGCAACTTGTATAGCATGTTGGTAGATGCGCGCTTTCGGGGCGTGTTTCCACAGGTGGGAAAATTGGGCATCTCCCGCATCCCCCAAAATCGTTTTCAGTCATGATTGGAAAATTGGAAAGCGAAACCCAAATGACCTGCTTTCGTACGTGATAAACCCCCCGACGTGCCCCCGGTTTATATGATTGGGTTATCTACAGATGAGACGGGGTTTTAAACCTACGGGGTGTCCCTAAAACGAATACACATCGATTCGGGCCAAGTCACAAGCAGAAACGCGTTTCTCTAGAACACACACAATTCTTCGACATTCGATCTTCCATGTTATTCTAACTCGACACCATTGCAAACGGACTTGTCTGTGCTGTGGGGTCAAAAAAATCTTTTTTGGGCATATGAATGCAGGCTACTGAATTTTCTTGGTTAATGGCTTGATCAGGTTTTCAAAAGGGGGGCGTGACAATCAAAGGGGGGGGCGAATATTAAAAATGAAAAAAAAAAGATTTTTTTAAAAAAAGATTAATTTACTGAAAGTAAACAAACAACATACATTCTGACATAAACTATCTCTCTCTCTGAAAAATAAAATACATATTTACACTGATATATTACATTTATTAATGTATCAGTGCTAACACACACACACAAAATGAATTTTATAATTTAACAATACTAAGTTAAGAACAAGTTTAATAAGTACCATCATTTGTGCAGTTTAAATAAACCCCCTTAACTATTAAAGTTACGTTCCCTTCAAAATGCCAACCGTTGCCCACGTGGGGCGCTTATGTGATTTTTTGAGGGGGGAATAAGAAGAAAAAATTTTTAAATAAATAAATTTTCCCAAAACATTGAAAAGGTTTTTTTGTTGCATGCCAAACCTTGGTTTTTATGAATAGAAGGGCACAGAAAAGTCTAAGACCGGGAAAAACGTATATATGCAAAATTTAAAGTATGGCTGAGGAGAACGTTTATATGCCAAAGAGGTTAAGGTCGTATTATCTAGTTTTAGCATCTTCAATACATTGCTATTTTATGAAGGGGAGGGGGAAGGTGCAATGAAAATTATGATTAAATATTTGTTCTCGAACATTGAAACTTTGAGAAGCACTGGTTTAGATTGATATAGGAACATCAAACGTGCCCGAATGATGCTAAGTAAAAATTTGGGACAACGGCCTCGAACCAAAACGATGAATGAATCCATTCATGAGCTCTAACGTCGTTCTGGCTCAAACATGCCACGTTTTTTTATTCCGACCATCTTTGTCATAGACGATGACGGATGCGTCTAGAAGGAAATTGGAATTTGTTTTGGACCAGCCTGCACTTTCAGTCAAATACCTGCCTTTTTGAAAATCATCTTAAGGACATCCGCCTTCCCCTTGGTGGTGGCGTGGTATTTTTTTGCTTTTAGAAGTAATAGTGAGGATATTACATGCTCTCTACTATCCTGTAGGGGTGGTTTTTTTAAATAATTAAAAATTTTAAAAATTTTAATTTAAATTTTTTTTAAAAAACTTTTAAAATTTCCAAATTTTAAACAACTATATACTTTATTTCAAATTTATTATATCAAAAAATTCGAATGAAAATATGAATGATAACTATACATTATGAAAAATGCCCGATTCTTGGATATTTAAAAAAAATGTTTTTTTAAAATTAAAAGTTGATATGTTTGTATTTTGCTTGCAAAATTTTATTTAAACATAATTTATTTTTTATTTATTTTTATTATCTCTAAAGCCAATAAGAGTAGTAAGTAAAATTACCATGTATCAAAACGAAAGATAGTTTTCGCTGTTTATAAAGCAACTTCTCGGGAAAACTGTTTTTAAACATATTAGCTTAACCTATTATACTTCAAATAATTCTCCTTGTAAAAACAGTATGCAAACATATGGAAACTTTAGATTTTGTTGAATGAAAAAATGTTTTCCGAAGTATTAAAATCACAACACAGCTTATATAGAAAAATATTTAAATCGAAATTTGTCGAATAATTATTCCTAAATGTATTTATTACCAGTGTAAAGGGGTATCCCCTTTAGCCCACAGTTCAGGGTTCAAACCGACTGAAAAAGGTCGATCCCCCTGTCATCCCTTCAGTGGGAAATAAATAAATATAAAAACCTTTTTGGGAACTAAACAGCCGTGTCAAGCTGACTCACCGGGAACCCTTGTTCAAACGGTAAAGGGTCTAAAAACTGAGATGGACTGTTGCACCACTAAGTCTTGTACAGTTTACATATTGGAAATAGAATGTGTTGATTGGTAATTTTTCTTTTCAATTTGCAACAAAGATTGGTAGGTAGTCCCGATATGTTTGTATCATTTAATCATCTGCCATGTTTATTAATCTAGCTATTGCAGCTGATTGTACTCTTTAAAAAAATGAGGGTTTTTTTTGCTTATCTTGATTATTTGAAAGGTTCATTAAAACTTTTTGATATTTATAACCAAAAAAAAGAAGTTATTAATAAAAAATTTTTTCAACTTTTTAGTTAAAATTAAAATTGCAAATCCCGGGTTTTTAATTCCAAAAATATTTTTAATCTTTTAAATTTCAGAGAAAGCTTAAATTCATACATTAAATTGATTAAAGTAGTGAATAATTAAATTGCTTTTTGTATATTTTTAATATTCTTAATCAATAATTAAATTAAACAAATTGACTTTGCAAAGACTTTCTATAAACTATTCGGGAATTCTTTATAACATCAAATTCTTTGAATGATGTTAAATTCAGTTTATTGTTTTTTTTAATATATCCCCTTACTTAATTCTATACATTACTCATTTTAGCGTTATATCAATTTTATAACCCCAAAAGTTTTCCTTAAGAATCCTCCTTATTTGCAATTTTTGCCACGGAATGTAAGAAACATCTTAAATAAAAGTAATACAAATAATTGAAGTACTCAGAAATTTAAGACATTCACATTATATTTTTTATAACAAAAAATAAAATACATTAATGCTTTTTTTATTTAATCTCTCTTCATAATAGCAAGCCTTTCATAACATTACCCTCCACGGTATACATATTTCTCACTAAATTTGGTTTTATTGAATTATAATTGATTTCTGTCCAAAAGACGAAAAAAACTCTACGTAAAATAGATAATATTGGAATAGTAAAATATTTGCTACTTCATGTTTTTATATTAAGATTTCGCAAACATAGTGTGCTAAGACATATACACTTTGCAAGAAGAACAACTGACGTTTTCTTGGTATATTCCGAGCGAACAACAATCTTTTAAGGAAAACAAGCATTCCTGTCAAAACAGGGTTTTCATAAATTACTTTCCTGTCGTATCATAGTTTTTCGAATATTTTCTTTATCGAGGGAAATTGAAAGAAAAATGAAAATTGTGACATGTCTGAAAGATTGCTTATGCTTAGAAATAGGTATATATATATATCCAAAAGAAAATATTTATTTATAGTAGGAAAATATCTGCTTTGAATTATATATTCCTTATTCCCAAGGTAACGTTTTTTGCATGTAATCCAATGTAATCTGTGGAATTTTCAAAATTATCAAAATTTATCACTGTGTGTGAGTTCGAGATAATACCAAAACTCAAATAATTAAAGCAAAAATAAGAAACGAATAAGAAGGAATCTTATGAATCATGTTGTAAAGTAAAATTCAAGTAATATGGGTAGGTTGGCATACACATTTTAAATTACTCTTCGTTTTATTATTTGTTCTTAATTTTTCTCTTTCTGGTATATAGTACAAGTCTCTCATCTCTCTCTCTCCTTCCCTTAAAAATAATATCTACCTAAAATAGTTTATTAAATAAGGATATATATATATATATATATATATATATATTATCAGGTTTTTCTTCCACGTGTTGTATTCGGCTTAACTTTTCAACTTGTTTTTTTTCCTATTATGTCGAAAATTTCTGCTGTACGGGGAAGGTGGATCCATAAAACATTTCTAACCCTAATTCGCAGGTCTAATTCAGCGACAGCTTTAGAAATCATAATAGGTCTCCAGTTTAGTCCAAATACTTTTTTATATCTACATTTGTTGTGTTTGGTGAATTCCAATTTCTTCCTGCTTTAGCACTGTAGGTTCTAGTGCTTCTTCACTTTTATTTTATATTACTATATATATATATATATATATATATAATATGTAATATTTTTCTGAGATTTAATATGTTTGATTACTTTTAGTCAATGTTTGATATGCGGCTTTAAGTTAGATTGAATTGAGACTATTCCTCTCACATCTTGTTTTCATTTTGTTCATATATGACATGAAAGTTTTTTTTTAGCTAAATGAATTTTTGGAGTAAAATAGGAAGAAGTAAGTTATATTAGAAGAATAATTACGTATGTGTAATTCTGTATCTTAGAATAATTTGACAATATTCATTCCTATTAAATTAATTATTTATTAGTGAATTGAAAGTTTTCACAAGCTGTTATAAGGCTTTTCATTTTTCAAACGTTATTTTTACTGCAGTTTTTCTTAGACTATTATGTAGAATTTTTTGTTGTAGTAGAAGGTTAGGATCGTAAAGCAAAATTATCATTATTTCACAGTCCTAAATCCGTGATAGATCAAGAAAACATAATAGTTTTCCACTTCGTTCAATCGACTTTTTATATCTTTTTTTATATCTTGGTTTGATATTCTTGATTATCAAATCTATTTACTAAGCTTATATATATATATATATAAATATATATATATCTGAGTGTATGTGTGTGTGTGTGCGTGTGTGCGCGCGAGGATAATTAAATTATATCTAAAACAAAAACCCCTATTTGCCATTTAACTTTTATTGTCCATAACACATCTTCAATATTCTTAAATTAAACACCTAATTATTTCTCAGAAAAGTTAATCCAAACAGAACACTTTTAATCAGAGATAATGAAATTTTATAGTTCCCATATATACACTGTCACCCATCACTTTCAATTCGACAACATATCTTTAAAAAATGTTATTTAACAGTTCTGGTCGTAAGTATTCAGTCCAATTAAAACCAAATCACTTGACTTTAATTTTCTCACAGCGAAGAATGTATCGATTGCTCGCAGAATAAACTCTTTTTCCCCCAAAGT
>BMAV01011923.1:51386-71306 GCA_019973955.1 Trichonephila inaurata madagascariensis | reverse complement strand
CAATAGGGATGTGAATAAAAACGAACGTAAAAGCTATCATAATTCTGCGTTTTTTACGTTTAGAGCTTTCAAAATTTGTAAGCTTATAGAAAAGTATATAAAGAAAAATTTAGGCTAAAAAAATTAAATTTGATTTTTTGACCGATTTTGGTCAATTGAATCGTACTGTGTCCCCTTGAAGTTGTGCATCATCCTGTTAATAATCTCCAATACCGTCCGAGAACACTGTTGTCATGATAGGGTGCACCTGTGGTGTAATAATATTCACTTATCTCTCAGAAGTCAGGGAATATTCTATGAGAATGAGACAAGTCTTATTGACCCCCCATGAAAACATCGCCGTAAACATATTATAACCGTTAGTGACTTATATTTGGCCTACTGTGTGCACCCGGTTGCGAGGTTTTCAGTTAAGAAATTGGCTAATTTACTCTCCCCTGTCAATGCGATTGACTAAAAAACGTGATTATTTGAACCAGGCTACATTCTTCTATGGTCCAACATCGATGTATCATAGCCCAATAAAATCGCTGTTTGTTATGATGTGTCGTCAGCGCAGGTACGTGATTCGGTAGTCGTCTACATAGGCTCATATGGAGCAGCCCCGCTGCACTTTATGTAAGACACATCGTCTTGGTCACAACTGTCGTATCCCGTTTGACCATGGTGAACAATGCGTAACCTTCTTTGATTTTTTTAAACCAATGCACAGTGTTGGACATACTGCTGGAATGTTCTCGTTTTTCTATCAATACATTACTTTTGATAAGTACTCGTAATAGTTGCAAGAGAACATTTCTCCAAATGCGCCGTTTCTGAAAACAATATCGCCTTTAGATTTCATATTTATCCAAATGTGATAAATGGACTGTTTTTCAATTATGTCGTTAAACACTACTCTGTGCGTGTGGAAAGACAGTGCATTGCTGTTTCATGTAGATCTAGCATTAGAGTCATTAACTACACGTACTTCATGATTTTTTCTGGAAGAGTTCATTCATCTTGTGATATATTCGATCTTTGTAGACCATATCGTGGGGTTTCAGCGTAAGTTAGAGGTGTGGGATTCTCGAAATGATGATACATTTTAGAATTCTTAATATGACTTTTATTAAGAGTATAACTTAAATTACTTATATATTGAACAAACTTATATTAAGTGAAAATGAAGCAAAACACGTAGCCGTAGTTAACACAGATCACGCAATTGGATCACTTATCTATATAATTATATTATATCCGCCTACTCTCAATCCTAATAATATATTCGCATTCAGAATATAATCTTCCTACCTTGGATTCTAAGCAAGGTCCAATCCACTTCAGATATTCATCTAGGCTCGCGTACAATGGTATGTACCTTGAATGAATGGCGAGATTTCCGTGATTCTTAGGTAGGCCGTCAATTTACACTTCTATCTTTTCTGAACTGAACTTTCTCTTAATTGCCATCCCGCTTACTAAAACTTCTGTCCTTTTAAAGGTTATCTTATTTGCATCTATCCTTCGTTTCACTTCTAGGATTTGGGTTGAAAAAGATTTGCCATTAATCGTGGCCGTCAAAGAACACAGAGGTTATGTTAGAGAAAGAACGCGTCAGCCGTCACAATCTATATAAGTGTTTCTCAAATGGTGGGACGCGCCCCCTAGGGGGTGGGGGTGATAACTCTACAAGGGAGGTTCGAGCATATTGAAAGTCAAAAACAAAGGATTATTAAAATGAATTATTAATTTACTGAGCAAAATACATTTTGACACAATAAAAAATTAAGTACAAATTTACACTTACAAAAATATCAGTACTGCACAATGTATTTTACAATTAATTTAACAATACTAAGAACAAATTTAATAATTACCACTGACCCCATGGGCTTGTCATATATAAAATTATATGCAAAAATTAACACCTATCTTGATAGTTTGTGCGTTTTATAGTTGATCCCTTAAATGCCGATTAAAAATTAGGAATTTGCTCCCCAATGCCACCATTTAACAAGTAGGCCAGCGTATGTGGTGTATGAAGGAAGGGTTGAAAGAGAATAAATAAGCAAATTCTCTGAAATTAGTAAATTTTTCCCAAAAGATTGTACTTTGGAAAGACGTATATATTCGTCCAGGGCAATTAATTCACTGGCTGAGTGAAACGTTTATATACGCCGGTGGCACTTAAGTATTTAAAACCGTATTGTAGATTTTGCGTCAAAGTATAGCATTATTGAATTCAATACATTAATATTGTATAAAGGGGGGGGGCGCAATGAAAATTTTTATTGAATATTGGGTCGTCAATATAGAAAGTTTGAGAAACATTGATCTATGCAGAAGTGGTCTTAATAACATGGGATATGACTTTCTCTGAAAAAGTAAAAGCATTTCCATTCCTCTCTCTTTCCGTCTCTATTTCTCTCTCTCTCTTATGGACAAATATAAGAAATTTTGACATTGGTTTGAAAGAATTACTTGCCCAATTAAAAATAATTAATTTAGGAAATTTCTCGTAGAAAAATGTAAAAAGTCTTTTAACTATACATTTATTTTCAGGAAACAATGGCTGAATAACGCTATAAAGCTACTGGAAGTATGAGGTGGTAAAATTTCAAAAACTTTATAAAACAAAAATGTGCAAAAAACGATAAATTTAGATTGTTTGAAGATAAGAAAAGGAAGGAACTTGCAGCGGATATTCTCTGCAAAAAGCTAGACATCAGAGGAAGTATTAAAACATGTTGATAGAAAAATCATGAGTTCCAATGAATTTTTTCGTATTTATATTTCAGCAAAGCTTTCCAATTTAATGTCGATGAATAAATGAGATTAATAGGTGCAAGTTCAGAGTACTTTTGTTTAACTACAACTGAATAATAGCATACTCTTTTGATATATCCTGTCAATTTAAAATAAAATGTTATAGGAAAATTATTTATGTTAAATGGAAAAAGATAAGAACAAAAAAAGGCTTCTTTGTGATAAAGATACCATAAAAACATAACTCTGTATATTATTTTTCCTGAAAATAAAGTTATGAAAATGATATTTCAGAAACATTAAGAAAATTCAATATTTCTTACAGCACAAACAAATATATGTATTTTATACATCAAATAAAAATATTGCAAAATAAATAAACGAGTATAATGTAAATTAAAATGTAAATGTGAGGAACATTTAAGTTCAGTTATAACCAATTGAGTAATTAAAAGACAATATAACAAATAATGTTTTTAAAAAATGTCAAATTAGATCATAAGGAATTTTTTTGTTTTTTAGTTACTTTTTATTAAATAATTAAGAATAATATAAATATGTTAGCAAAAAGAAGAAATTAGGTGATTGAAAAATATTTCGATTTTAGTAACGTTTATTATTTATTCCTGAAACACTAAAACGAAGCTACCAATCGAAACTTCATACTCACGTTTGGTTTTTATATGGTATTTATCTTCTTCAACACCGTTCAAATACGTTTAGATTTCAGATAATTCGTAACATACATTTGTTAATCAGTACTAAGCAAGTCAACTGATTTCAAAATACAAGAAAATAAACGGTTAGTTTTATTTTAATTCCAAGGGCTGTCTTAGATTGAGTTATTTCAATTTAATTACAGAATAAAAACTGAAATTAATCAGTATTATTTATATTCCATTAGGTTAAAATAAATTTTTCCAAAATCAAAATATATGAAACATGTTTATTTTATTCAAATAGTATTTAAAATTTACAAATATTTTATTGATAAAGTAAAGCAAGTGTCAAATTTATGCAGATTGGAATAATACTAAATCAATCAATTAAAAGACGTACACAATTTACAAAATTTCCTTCTCTAGAATCCACTTCAACATATTCAATGACTTGCTCTTAACAATATTTTATTACAAAGCCATTTTTATATAAACTTTCAACATAATTATGATAATCCTTAAAAAAGGCTTCACCAGAAAAAAACGGCATATAAAGTATTTTCACAGAAAGCCAAATTTCATTTTCTAACAATCTTGATGCATGATATGATATGTAAAACTATAAGTCGTTGTTTGCTTATTCTATTTTCGGAGTCAAAACATCTGATAAGCATATTGTTCAAATCTCATGAATTATTATTGAATTCGGAGTTGTCTCATTTCCACATCATTGATGAGGAAAAAGTTTTAGCTAGTTTACATGATCAGAAGAAACTTATAGTTCAAGAACTTCACTTCACTCATACCAAAATATTATATTTAACATATTCTAACTAAATCAACAGTTTTCATCTGATTTGAAAAAATATACTTAGAAAGAGATTTAATATATTTATATTCCCTAATTCTTGTTATATTCTTCAATTTAAATGCAAATAACTATATACCAGGAAATTATTTTTTTAGCGAGAAAATATTATCGAATCAAAAAAAGTAAAAATAACAGACTCTTTCGAACATTTTGCATTTTTTTTTCTCCGACTAATCTTTTATAAGATTTTAACTGAAGCACAGACTGTTTCCGTGTTCTTTATGTGTTTGTTTTTGATGCAAATTTGATTTCAGGAACAAGTATTTTATTTTTGATTCTTTTCGGTTTGGAAATCGAAGTAATTTGCTTATTCAAACCATGAAAATGGATCGTCTGTTTTCGATTGTTTCTGGCGTATTTTAGGAATATACAGATTTAGATTTCTTCGAATGTAAATAGGATGAAGGCATTTTTGAAGTGAAAACAAAATGGTGCGTTCGAATGTTAAACTTTTAACAGAAGCTGGAATCTGTATCATATTACCCTCTATTTTTTCGTAAGTAAATGCTAGTTTTAGTTTCCCTCCGAATCCAGATTTCATAACTTTTCAATAATATTTTTGAAAAATATTACTAGATTATTTCGAAATAATATTTTGACGTTATATTTCCTTCGCTATTTAGTATTCTGCTAAAATACTATTTTAATGGTTAATAAGGCACGGGAAAATATTTTTTTAAAAGTTTAAGACAGTCAAATTTATTTTATCGTATAATGGAAGGAAGGTGGACCAATCTCCATTGTACAAATTATATAAATGTTCAAACTCATTGCCCAAATTGTAAAACAGTAATTTACATGTATTGTATAATTCGAACTTCAACTTTTAACGATCCAATTTTACTAACTGTACCTTATGTATAAATAAATGTACTACAACATCACGAAAAACTTTTATAATATATAAAGAGATAAACATAGAAATCCAAGATATTATCAAATAGTAGAAATACCATAAAAATATTTCTCCTATCAAATGCACTGAATTTAAATTTTTATTATGTAGTTAAATGGTGTAAAAAAGATTTGTAATACAAATTATTAATCTACGAAATATTTAATCAATGACAGGAGAAAACGTAAGCCTCTCTAAATGTGGTTAAAAAACTGTTTCTCTTTGATTATATGTCATAATGTATCTGATGAGTGGAATACAAATAAAATAAATTGCCCACAATTTTTTCAATAGAATAAGAATATAAGTTCTGTATTTTTTCGATCTTGAAAACGAGTCATGTAATATATGTGTATGTATATGTATACATATGTATATATATTTGTTCAAATTATTTCTTATGACAAAATATAATCTCAAATTGAATTCTGAACTAATTCAAAATTTTCATTATAACGCAATATTATTCTTTTTACATTGTTATTTTAATTCTTCATAGGATTATATTAATATTTCCGTTATTCTGATGTTCAGTAGTTCGTAATAAAAAAAACAAAACTCAAAATAATGAATACACTGTCAAGAAATATTGCATTTATTTATTTGAGGTTGTTTCAAAAACATTTTCATTACCTCTTTAATCATTTTATCAAAATAATTACAAATTTCACATGTTATTTCATTTACTGAAAAATATCAAGATATATTAAAAAAAAAATCTCCTAATTTTTTTTCAATTTTCGAAAGCAATTTCTGTATTTTTAGTGAGGTTTAAGGTACTCATTTTTATAGATTAGCAATTTACTAAAAAATCCATGTTTTTCAAAGATTTATTTTATCAATTCTAAAGAAAATTAAAGGGGCTCCAATATAAAAACTTCGTTGTTGAAATATAAGGAAAAAAGTTTCAAAAAAAGTTAAACTCTCTATTCAGTTCTACAATTTTCTATATTGATTTTTCCAAAATTTAGATTCAATTAAAATCTTTATAAAAGTATTCGAGACTGCTGATTGGGAAAGTGATAATTCTAATTTCCAGTCAATTTACTACACCTGAGCTATTATCTCTAAAGTCCTTATCACACGACATGATGAAGCTTCTGCATTTAATTCCATTTTATATAAAAGTTTCCTATTATTCCATGATAAAGCCCTCAATTTGAATTAATATTAACTATACGAAAACTCTCACAAGTACTATTATATAATTATTCTTTCAGAACTTGAACACACATTTATCTATCTAAAAATGAGCAAATATATCCATATCAACGACTGTTTAATGCATGATTCGATTTCTTTTCGTAGGTAATCCCAATGAGTTTCCATATTTTTATAAAACATAGGTAAACGTGAAAGTATATATAAGTTTTACTCACAAAACATAAATTAATCCAACCCTTAAGTTTATCATATCGCTTTTTCAACTCTTTCCAGTTAACTTCTTTAAAACATTCATTAAAGGTGGTAACTGGCTTACTAATGATCTTTATATTTTACTATTAATCTACACTATTTTATTTTCAGTTTAGATTCCGTACCTTTTATTTATTTAAACAAGTAGAAAAACAGAATAATGTAAAGAATCTAATAAGGCTTACATTGCCATGTTTAAAAGGCCTTCCGTTCACATCTTGATTCTAGGATTCAATTCCTAGTTTCATTTAAGATTAACCAAATGGTGAATGGAGTAATGAGAAAGTTTAATTGAAGTTAAAAGGACCATACGACCTGGAGTTTACAAGGGTCCAGTGTTTGTCTCCATTTGCGAAATTCAAGTCTTAATTCCGTTTAAAATTAATCTGTAGATCAATAAGGAAGTTTATAATTGAAATTATGCTTAACAGGATTGGAGATCGACGTTTAAGCCAAAAGAATAAGTTCCTTAAAAGATGGTCTGCATCTAAAAATCATAAAAGAGCAGCAAAATAATTTTTAACCATTATTAACTACTTTCTGGGCATGGAATGATATAGTTCGTCGGTGTTAGTAGTGTGTAATATTTTACCAATTTAGACAAACATTCTTAAAAGTACGAAATCAAGGGTAAACTCAAGAAAGATAGGATGAATGGAATGGTAATTCGATGAGTCAAAAATTGGAGAGAAATTGTTAAGGAATTCCAAGGTAAGGTTATTATTTTTCTCCAGGCAGTAAAGATTAAAGACAATTGATTAGTTGATAAACAATCAGAAAAGGGGATATTGCTTTTGTTCTGGATTAGATTGGCATCTAATACAGCTCAAAACTACAAAAAAATTAATTTTCAGTCTTCCAGTGTGTTATTTAATTTGTAACGTGAGCGTGTGCCTGTATGTAGTTGAAACTGTATGAATGAGCATGTAAATAATGACCGAAAAAACGGAATAGACATTCGTAACGTTATATTCTCCTTTATTGAAATAATTGTATTTATTTAAATTGTCCTGACTTCAGGATATAATTATGTGAACAGTAAAACATGACACAAAAATTTTAAATACAGATAAAATATGCAAGCAAAATTTTAGTTTGAGGAAAAAGAAATCTACTAATTTTTCGGTAGATGGCTGTAGTGTCGATATCTCATGAAGTATCGATCAAACAATTTCAAATTTATGCTCGTTGTCAAGGTGACATTTCACACTAAAACAATTATAACTTTTTTGTTTGGTCCATTCAGTTGTGAGTTACAGGGAGTTAAAAATAGAAGTCAACAAAGAGAAAATTTGGTACATTTTACATTTTTTCTTTGATAAAGGCAAAAATGAAAGCCAGCAGGCTGAAATTGTGAATGGTGTTTATGATGCCGATACTGTAACAGATAATTACGTAAAATTTCGGTTTCTTCGATTCCGTTCAGGTATTTCTGATTTTCAAAATACACCTTACACAGGCAGGCCCATTGTCGAAAATGTCGATAAAATCTCAGAAATAATCGGAGTTGACTGGCATGTTAGTAGTCGTAGCATTACCCAGGAGCTAAAGATTGACTATAAAACAGTTTTAAACCATTTGCGCCAAGTAAGATTTTTAAAAAGTCTCGATGTTTGGGTGCAACACCAATAAACACCAAAAACCATGATGGATCCAATTTCCATCTGCGAAGCCCTGGCCAAACGGAATGAAATCGAGCCATTTCTTAAGCGGATGTTGACTGTAAATGAGAAGTGGGTCACATACGACAATATTGTGCGAAAACGATCGTGGTCAAAGCGCGGTGAAGCAGCTCAAACGGTGATCAAACCCGAACTAACATTCAGGAAGGTTCTAGTGTGTATTTGGTGGGGCTGGAAAGGAATAATTTATTATGAGTTGCTTCCGTAGGGCCAAACACTAAATTCAGATATCTACTGTCAACAAATGGAATGTTTGAAGCTAGTAACTGACCAGAAACGGCCAGAATTTGCCAACAAAAGAGGAGTTGTGTTCCATTAGGACAACTCCAGGTCACACACATCTGTAGTGACGCGCCAGAAACTCTGGGAGCTTGATAGGGAAGTTTTAATGCATCCACCATATAGTCCAGACCTGGCACCAAACGATTACCACCTTTTTCTCGCCTTTCAAAACTTCCTGAGTGATAAGAAATTGGGATGAAGAGAAGATTGGGAAAATCGATTATTAGAATTTTTCGCCAATAAAGGCCAAGTCTTCTATGAGAGAGGTAATACGAAGCTACCTTTAAAATAACAACAAATTATACAACAAAACGGTACATATTTGACCCAAATTTGACAATCGAAACATGTTAAATAAAGTTTTGAATTCCATGTAAAAATAATGGATTTCTTTTTCCCCAACCTAATATATACTGACAATATTAAATTGGCTGTTTTCGATGTACCTTTTCTCAAAATCTATTATATATACATGCTTAAAATTTTTCATACAATAAAAGTACACTTTTCTCATTATACTGAAATGAGCTTTTAGCTAATTTTGAATTTTTTAATAATGTATGAAATATTTTATCAAACATTGCGAAGTTTGACCCATTTTTGATATAAAAAATTTGTAAAAAAATACATTTTTGAGTTTTTCACAAAAAGCTCATTTCTGTATATATTAGCCATCATTATAAAAATATCATAAAAAATTTGCATACCTGTGAACAGTAGTTTCTCAGAAAAGATACATCAAGCATGAAAATTTACATTTGAGATAAATTAATTTTAATGTATACAATGAGACTTCTAATCAGCTTGGAAATAAAAAAATAAAAGTCACAATTTACAATAAATGATACATGTTTCGGTTTATATCAGATGTTCAACTTTTAAGCAAACACGAAGTACTTTGTTAACATTTCTCACCATTCAAATGGACGTGGTCCAATTTCAACGATTATTTAAAAATAGGTTTTAAGGGTTTCTAATTACTGTAGAGGTTAAAGTAAGGTATTTTTATAAAGGGTAAAGCCTATACAATTTGAAAATGTAAAAATGTCAAAATGTCAAAAAAATATAATTTTAGCTTTCCAACACGCCTTAAAAATGTATTCTGTGATTTAGTTTGAAAGTAATTTTAATTATATGTACTATTCGATAAGAGCGAAATAATTTTTCCTGATTAACATTGCATCATATTTCATTCCCAAAGAAGACTGCATTAAAAAATATATCCGCAAGTCTTACACATATCTCACTTATTACTATAATCTTATATGTCAATTTACCTTTTCAAATATCTTTATTCGCTTCAGAAAAATATTCTTTTTTGTGAAAATACGATTTATTTTTGGGAAAAATGAATCGCCACATTTTCCCTCAAAAACCAAACTGTGGTCATACTTGCGTAAAGAGTATAATTTTTTATCATATACCATTCGTTATAATCTAAAACCAAGGAAAAAATAGAGGCTTTACGGGGAGTAAAGAAAAGCAATACAATATTTTTCCTTAAGCCAATTTTTCTTCCATGTTGGTTTACAGATCAATAGCTGGATCAAATCCAAATTTGATCCGACTACATTCAAAACTCAATTTTCCCCCAATTTTTATTCTTTTCTATAAAGCACCTCTGCGAAATGTCTGAGAAAATATTTTTTTTATGACTGAAACGTCGGATTTTGTTTGTCAAAATATTTTTGAACTACTATTTTTTATACTAAGAGCTTTCCCTTTTTTCACAAAATTCATATTCATAATTACGTTTCAATATATTTGAATGCTCGTAATATTTAGATTTCGAGGAAAGTTTGAAATACCTTAAAGCAATATTTCATATTTACTATTCCACAAGCATTTTTTCAAATGTTTGCTTATTTATATTCTGTGAGATAGGCTGCTTTATAGATTATCAAAAAATTATTTTAGTATTCTTTATTTTATTATTGTTTTATATTTATATCAATCAGTAAAGTATTTATGTTTCTGATAAATCTGAAAAAAAAAGTTTTTAAAATGCAGGTAAATTTTAATTCTGAATATTTGAATAAAAAACTGACAATTCCTGAAAAATATTTAGTTATGATTATCATTGCTTTGTAATCTATGCAGCAATTATTTTGCAATGTTATTTAACATTAATATCTTTCCTTAGTGAGTGAATATTAACGTCTCACTGTTCAGCTACATGAGGGCTTTTGGCGACTGGCCTCGTAATTTTGAACCATGTTCAAGTGATAAGGACGACACCTGAGCTGGCACCTCTTCTCCTAACTAACACACCACACCAACGGGAGGTCGTTTGAGCTCTCGACAGATTTAACGTACATCACTTCCCTATACGGCTCCCTTTAAAGGTACTGGGCTCGATTTCAAGAAAAATTGAAGCTTCGCTAAACTTTATCCGAAAAGCCACTCGGGGGTAAAAAATCCAACAGGGATAAGATAACTATGCGTTTTAAGATTTATAATTAATACCTTTTTAAATAATTGCAATATCGGAATATAAATTGTCAAAACGGAATTCTCGGATCATTCCCGATCTTTTGGTACCTTTGCGAGTTACTGCGTGGTGCGGTTCGTGAGAAGATAGACACACATAGATAGATAGGTACGTTTTCTTTACCTATGAATTTTAATAGTGTAGATGTACCACAAATAAAAAAAATTACCCCAAATGTATTAGTAATTGTATAAAAATTCTAAAACTTAAAAGTAAAAAGTAATCAAAGTTAATCCTACATTTAAAACAAATTTTAATTAATATTAAAATTATTAATATCCGTAATTAATATTTTTTACATATTTAAAGTCTCAAGATTGATCTCGTACTGATTATATTTGATTATCAATTTCTTAGGCTTGAATTTCGAAGCAAAATTTACTTAGAAAATAATACTTTATGATATCTCCATATCATACTTTATCAGGTCTTTGAAAGAATTTATTTCAATTTAAATGCAATTTAATGCAGATACATGTTTGTTGGAAAGTGATGATGATTGTACGAATATGTTGCACAATAAAAATGCAAATTTGATATTTTCGTAAAGAAGGAAGCAGATGTTATTGACAACGGTAAATGCCATTGCAAACATGAATTGAAGATAAATCAATTCTCAGAGGCAAGCGAAATGCAATATTACACAGATGAAAAAATCGTAGATGGAAAAAATATTCAAATACATTTTAGAGGAGTTTTACTCTGTATATATAGAATGTAGGTTCAATCTAAATTTCAATACAAAACTCTGTTTCCATATAAATTTTCCCTATTAAATTCTATATACGTATGAATATTTTTTTTAACGTAGTTTTTCTCTTGATCTTCTTACATTTTAAATAATTAATCTTGTACTTTGAATTGTAATGTTACTTATAGCAAATTGCTTAAACCCAACTCAGAGCGATAGTAGGATTTACTGCAAGAAAACAAAAAGCTCTTGGGTTAAGGTATCCGACTACGTTCGGAACCGTGATTTTAAAAAAGGGCATAAATGGATAATTTTTATGATATTTAGTGTCAGTTAGATTAGAATACATGTATAAAATTGTTTTAAGGACACATTTAGACAAAAAAATTATTTAAATACACTATTTCGGCAAAAAATTAACTTAAGTAACCTTTTTTCAAAATGTTCTCCTTTTGTGAAGAATGCTTATATTATAATAACATTTTGCTTGTATATAGCTCAGACCTCTGTACAGAGGCTCAACTATGATTTTCGAAAAATTCACATTATTTTTAGAATTACAACCAATTGAAATAATTATCGGCATTTTTTACTTAAAATTTCTCCCCTTTGTTGTCGTAAAACATGGCTAAACCCACTTCTAAGTTATATATTTCAAAAATTCTTGTTGAGCCTCTGTACAGAGGTCTGATCTATATACAGGCAAAATATTATTGTAATAGAAGCATTTTTAACAAAAGGAGAATAATTTGAAAATATGGGTCATTCTATGTTCATTTTTTTTGTCAAAATATTGTACTTGAATAATTTTTTAATGTAATACTATTCTTAAAACAATTTTATATACATTTTCTAATCTAAGTGACACTAAATATCATAAATATTATCCATTTTTACACTTTTGCAAAATCATGGTTCCGAATGTAGTCGGATACCTTAATGCAAATTTTATTTAGGTGGTCTAAAAATGCCTCTGTAATTACATTTAGTTAAAACCTATACAACAAACTGTACACAGACACTTTATTTAACTTTGTATTATTCCCAATCATTAGAAGCAAGTTTTTTAATCCGAATGTATTCATTTTTTTCTTAATTAAACATTCAGATTTGTATTTAAACAGACTGAGTTCAATACAAGTTAATGAAATTTAAATTTCTTAAATTTTAGTTTTTTCAGAGAATTAAAGTTAACCAAAGAAACTCGAAAACTTCTTTTTACCGAAAGCAGCTATGTTATTTTATAATTTTATGATTACTTTTTAATTTTCTACTTTTGCTTACATTCCCATTACTTTTCTTACTACTTTGAAGGATCATTTTCAATTTCTTTTTCTTTAAATCACTCCCTGGAATGCTCCAAAATTATCTCAAAAAAATAACGAGTATTTTGGGTCTGATTACAAGGCCTTTAGTCATCCTAAAAATTGATCGTTTTTTGTATATATGAAGACGAAGAATTGTTGCTAAAGATCTTCAGTCTGATATTAATTCTTGTTGTTGTTTGACTAGGGAACCCAATCTATGCTACGTAAATGTAGCGGATATCATTATGGAGCCCCTACCAGCTCTCGTAATGCTTTGAAGATAACTTGGTTTATGCAGTAATTGGCCTCAACCATTAATTCTTATAAAATGGCATCATGACTCATCGAACCAAACGAAATTTTTCCACATATGTGGGAAGCTTACTTGTTTGTTAAGGTATCCGACTACGTTCGGAACCATGATTTTAAAAAAGTGCACAAATGGATCTTTCATGATATTTAGTGTCACTTAGATTAGAATGCATGTATAAAATTGTTTTAAGGGGATATTATGACAAAAAATTTATTTAAATACAATATTTTAACAAAAAATTAACTTAGAATAATCTTTTTTCAAAACGTTCTCCTTTTATAAAAAATGCTTCTATAATAATAGTATTTTGTGTGTGTGTGTGTGTGCTTATATAAAGTAAAGACTTCTCCAGAGAGTCTGAACTAGGATTTTTGAAACATTCACAATATTTTGAGAGTTATTACCAAATGACATAATTAACGGCATTTTTTTCTTAAAATTCCTTCCCTCTGTTGTCGTAAAATATGAATAAATCCACTTCTAAGTTGTATATTTCAAAAATTCTAGTTCAGCCTCTGTACAGAGGTCTGAGCTATATACAGGCAAAATATTATAATAGAAGCATTCCTCATTAAAGGAGAATATTTTGAAAATGGGTCATTCTATGCTCATTTTTTGTCAAAATATTGTTCTTAAATAATTTTAAATAATTTTTTATTGTAATAATACTCTTAAAATATTTTATATAAGTTTTCTAATCTAAGTGACACTAATTATCATAAATGGTATCCATTTATGCACTTATTTAAAATCATAGTTCCGAACGTTGTCGGATATCTTAAGGAGCCAGATGCTATACCAATCGTAGGTTGCTAATAAATAAAATTGAGTTAAACCAATGATAGAAGGACGTTTATATGGATAATGAAGAAGAATACGATGTGTGATACAAATAAAAAAAAATAAAAAAATAAACGAGACTGGTTCAATTAATCATTGTACTTACAGAATCAGTTCTCCATGACAGTATCCCCTTAAAAGTATTTCCCTTCAGCATTCCCACTTTTGTGCATTCTGTGCTGCCATTGCTGATAACTGGATTGCTCTCTTTATGAGATTTTCCGTTTTTGCCCGAACCTGTCTACTGAGGTAACATGGATTCCCTTTAAGCAAGATTTAACTGTAGGAAATAAAAAAAATAAGATGGGGCTAAATCAGGTGAATAAGGAGCATGCCCTATCACAGTAATGTTTTTGCTGCTCATAAACTGCTTAGCAAATAGGACTATGTGAGCGAATGCATTGTCTTGGTGCAACAGCTATCCATCACTCTCCAATTATGGCCTTGTTTTTTCTGATTTTTTCACTAAATCTTTTCAGTACTTCAATGTAGTAGTGTTGATTAACAGTCTGACTACAGATGTGAGCGGGCACCCAATCATATCACGTCTGTAATTGCTGACCTTGAGCACCCAGCAGATTTATAATCTTCCACACCAACCATTCCCCCTGAAGCCCTCTTATACCATTCAAAAACATGTGCACTAGACAAATTCTCATCTCCATATGCCTCGGTTAGTCTTTGAAATGTGTTTTCGTCTGATTTCTTTACAAAAACTTGACGTCGATTCGACACTTTTTCCGGTTGAATGCAGTTACACGTGTTCAATCAATGAGGCAGTACTCCCAACTAGCTTGATCGATTAAAGGGAAACTGGCCCCTTGGATAAAGAAGATGCGTAGGATGACGTCACCAAAACAGTTGTTTCCAACTCCTTTTTCAAAATACACACAGCCTCGTTTTCTTGTGTCCCACCGCGTACTTCACTGGAACTTATGGACACTGTCACAACCCTTATTAACATAAAAACTAGTTGACTTCGACTGAGTCGACATAATCAATAAAGACCCCCTTAGACTGTAAGGGCCAGAAAAGGCTTCCAGCAACCCATACCTCCTACTTTCCAAGAAAGATTTCTCTAATCACATGCGTAGTGGAACTCCCTTTCGAAGTCACGCTAGATTGAGACATAGCAAGATGGGAAACGAACGGACGCTCCGGTTAAGATAGGAAGGCGAGTGGTGTGTAAGAAGGCAAGTTGAGTCTTGTGAAACAAAAGCTTCAATCAGTGCTTCTCAAAGTTGGAGTATTCGCGACCCAATATTCAATCATAATTTTCATCGCTTCTCCCCCCTCATGCAATAACAATGTATTGAATTGAATAATACTATACTGTGGCGCTAAGACTTCAATACGACTTTAACCTCTTAAGCACCACCGACGTAGATAAATGTCTCGCTAAGGAAACACTTTTATCAGCGACGTAAATAAACGTATATATCATACCCGACGTATATATATGTCTTTCTGAAGTAAGATATTTTGTGTGCACTGCTATGCATAAAATTATTCTGAAGGCTTGGGAATGCAATAAAAGGTCCTTGACATTGTTTGCGAAGGATTTACTTATTTCAGATTATATATTTGCTTCTTTATCCCCTCCCAATATATCCATCACATACTTGCGCTTACGTGGAAAACGGTTGGCATTGGGAAACGAATCACGTAACTTTTAATCAGCACTTAAGTGATTCATTATAAATTGTACAAATAATCAAGATAAGTGTTAATTTCTTTGTTTTTAATTATATATATGAAAAGCCCATGGGGTCACTGGTATTTAATAAACTTGTTCTTAACTTAGTTTTGTTAAATTAATTATAAAATACATTGTGTAGCACTGATACATGTATAAGTGTAATATATCTTTGTAAATGTGTATTTTATTATGTCAAAAAGTATTATATTTATTTACATTCAGTAAATTAATAACTTTGTAAAACCATCTTTTGTTTTCAACTTTTCAATATGCTTGCACCAAGGGGGGCGCGCCCCACAGTTTGAGAAACGCTGGCTTAAATACATATTTGTAGCTTGACTGCGATTTCGTTTCGAGTACCTTACAACACTTGATCGTGTGGCCTGTCTAATTGTTTTATAGTGCACGCATAAAAGTTTGAAGCCGTGTTCTTTTCCACTTGAAGTGCAACTTTCTCTACTAATTTTCTCTATAAATTTTCTGCCTGTTCCAGGACGAACACAACTGTCCAATTTATTCATACAACGTATTAGAAGATCATTTTTCCGGAAATATTTTCACATTGGCTGGACTTGTTTGTATTACTTTCATAATATGAAGTTTCTGTAAAGAGGCTACTGCGGAATCGGAGTTTTGGTGAAAAGATTTACCGTGATATCGTAAGTTCTTAAAATCATTAAATATATTGAGAATAAAACATTTACTAAGGATTTTAGGTTTTATATCAGCTTCTGTGTGACTTTCAAATAAATATGCATTCATTCTATGGGTTTTCAAATCTATTTGGCATCTGATATCTGCGTCTCATATTATTTTTTCACTGAATGAAATCATATCTCTTTACAAAGTTATACAATCTGAGCCCAGTTGACGTTTAGACAGTATAGTGATTAGTGACACTGACTGCTGTGGCTTAGGGCTTGAGTTCGAATCTCGAATACGCATAGATGTTTCTATATGTATGAGTCATGTGCGATATTGGAGCACTCTAAAATATTCATCGAGCTCAAAGTCCTCTCGAGCGGTTAGTAGGATGGGAGCAAAGGTGGAATTCCTTGGCCACCTCCAGGGTGTTCTCCCTTAAAATTTGTGTGCAATGAAGATAAAACGTAATGTGTGTGTGTGTGGGTCACCTGCATGGTGCTCAAGGCTGCGGCAAAGGTAGACGTCCTTTGCCTCGATCTGACACCATCGATATATGATGGCATTAAAAACAACAGCTATTCCCAACTTTTAAAGAATTTTTTCAGCTATAAGGAATTTTTAAAAGGGGTTCTTTTCTTGACACCCTACACACACACAACACGCACGCAAGTATAAAATACTTATAAAAACAAATAACTTGAAAATATATCACAAATTGTTTTTTAATCCTAGGCGAATATTCGATGTAATTAGTGCAGTTATATATTACCTTAACCTTCATTATGGATTGAATCTGTATAAAACATATCTATTCATATGGATATTTAGCGAAACATCTTTTTTGACTACTTATTAAGACATCATTATTCAACAACTTACGTAAACACTATTCTAAATAAGGATTTCCAATTAAGGTTTATTCATCCGAGAAAAATATTTAATCTGTTAGAGCCAAGCTCTAAATCTCCAATGATTCGTCAAACATTAGGACTCGCTCATCAGATCGATGACGAACTAATCCATTTTTGCGGATCATTAGCTTAATTTGTAAATGATTGCTCCAATAATTAGGTAGAAATATGCACTTGGTAGCTCCCTAGAATATCAAATATGATCTCAGAGTATTAAAATTCTGCGGAAAATTAATTAGTTAAGTCCTAGAAGAATATTAATTAAAAATTCTTTTGGCCATGTTATTTATTTAGTAATTTTTTAACCTTTTTTTTCTTATGGTCTGTGAAAAATAAAATGTTAATAACTGATGATAATTTTTCATAAATTTCTTACTAACTAATAACTTTTTTCAGCATTAAGCTTTTTTATAGCTGTAAGAGTATTTCAATTAAAATAATGAGAAATATTTACTTAAAAAATATGACATCGAAAATGTTTTAGACAGCTTATTAACAATAAAAGCTAATAAAGTATTTTAATCAGCGTAAAAATGTTTGTGATGAGATAAAAATTACTTTTTACGATACTTTTTAAAGTTAACCTCAAAATAATCTTGTTAGGACGGATTAAAATATTATTCACTAATGCATTTTAACATTAAAAAAGAACTTATTTTTATTTTACAGAAATCGAAATAAAAATATAATTAACTGAAAGGAAATATTACAAACAATTTCAGTTTGAGTTGAGGCAGTATTTATTTCTCTATTTGTTGTATTTATTATTTTGTTTTCAGTTTTAGGAATGGAAACAGTTTTTCCAGAAACTAAGATAAATAACAATAATTTTCAAAAAAAAATTGTGGACTTTTCTTAAATTTTGGTGTTTGTAATAAACATTTTTCTAAAAAATCATTAGCTTTCAGACTTTTAGTTCGAATAAAAATCTATAACAAAACAAAATTTAAATTACTCAGAATTTTCTTATAATTATTCTTTCATGGTCTTAAAATTTTCTTTCCTTTTAAGTATTTTTGGTTTGTCGTTCTAATAAAATTTTTCTCTTTGAAATTAAGGTAGAAATACACATCAAGTAATATGAATTTCATTAAATCATGAATTTCATTTGAATTAGTAATTTGACTGGAAGAATTTCATTACTTTGTATCAAATGGAGAATTTTCTGAAACTTTTAACGATTAAACTTGCTTTTTTGCTTCGAAAACCAAAGTTATATTTTATGCGATAACTAAAAAAGCCCCTGAGAGACATCCACATTAAAGTAAACAAATTTCCCTCGTTTTTCTGCATGCTATCTTGGTGCTATGAGATAAATCACTCTCTTTCAAAAACATATTTTATACACGAAAAATAGATTCACTAAAACATCAAGCACAAGCTTTTCTCCTTTATTTTACGCAAGTTTAAATTAAGTAGGCAAAACAAAATGCTTATATGTTCGCTGATTCTAAAGCATGCCATTACTTACGCCTTTTCTGTGTGAGTCTATACAGCAAAGACACAGTTTAATAACTTAAAACGAGCATATAATCTTATTACAAGGAAAATCTTAATTGTTCGCTAGTTCATGAGAAATTCTGATCTCAGAGCAGCATGCAAAATGTCATCAATCAAGCAATCCATCAGAAGAAATTAAATTAAATTATTTTCTAAAATTATAATTCAACCAACAAATAAGTCATCAATCTTAAGAGACCATACATTTATTTAATTTATTAAAAATTTTACTTTGATACATGTTTTTTAAATTCTCAAATTTTTACTTTCGACACGCTGATCGATTTGATGGAATTGCTATCAACTTAATAATTAGTCTGTTTTCCCTCTATGATACTTGTGCACAAATAACTGACCGATCTGGTCAGCCAGTCACAAACGTTCCTTCTGAAATTACTGAAGTAACACTTTCTCTTCGCCTATTTTCCTTTTATACAAACGATTTTATTTCTGCGTCAACGGCTAAGCTTCTCTCCACAGATTTATCATATTGCAAACTTCTATACTTCAACTATTTTTCAACCCATTTTCAAATTAAACTTCTGATTTTTTCAGTTCTCATTCGACACAAAAACTGCTGTAACTTCAAAATTATTTGGAATACAAACTAAAATAAAGTACTTTTAAAATTCAGTTTCATGTGTGGTTGGAAACACCAAATGGCAACAGAATAGGTCCACCAAGAAGCATCACATATACCATACAGGTGAATTTATTTGGATGTTGCCTTCAACCATCTCGATGTTTTTGTGTTTCCAAGAGTTTTACATTGTTAGAATTGGCACTTGGTTAAGCCTTTTTCTTCTACTTTTCGAAACAGAACAATCTTAATCTAATTGCAAATAGCATCGGGTCACCGAAGGGTAATATTGCAGAACATGGAGTAACTATATCTTTATTTACAATTAATATTTATATATTTCTTATACTATACTATATATTTATTTACGATTAATATTTATATATTTAT